>SJYV01054560.1:122756-172425 GCA_006410875.1 Neotragus pygmaeus | reverse complement strand
TCTCACATACAGGGTATTGTTACCATCTTTCTAAATTCCATATATATGCATTAGTATACTGTATTGGTGTTTTTCTTTCTGGCTTACTTCACTCTGTATAATCAGCTCCAGTTTTATCCACCTCATTAGAACTGATTCAAATGTATTCTTTTTAATGGCTGAGTAATACTCCATTGTGTATATGTACCACAGCTTTCTTATCCATTCATCTGCTGATGGACATCGAGGTTGTTTCCATGTCCTGGCTATTATAAACAGTGCTGTGATGAACATTGGCATACATGTGTCTCTTTCAATTCTGGTTTCCTCGGTGTGTATGCCCAGCAGTGGGATTGCTGGGTCACAAGTCCTTTATTTGTTACTTTAAAAAAAAGCCATTTGTTATTGGAAAAATGCAGATCCAGTGAGTAAAATTTATGACAAAATGAAGTATCTTTGCTCTGTTGATGAGTTTAATTTTCTTAGCCAAGGATAATTCTAAGGATTCCTGATGTGAATACACATACCCACAGACTATGAAAACCATGGGAGCTATTTTTAATGCCAAGTGAGATTTACATTCTAAGGAAATGGCAACGCACTCCAACTTTCTTGCCTGGAGAATCCCAGGGACGGTGGAGCCTTTTAGGCTGCCCTCTGTGGGGTCACACAGAGTCGGACACGACTGATGCGACTTAGCAGCAGTAGCAGCAGCAACATGTGTCTCTACAAACTACAAATATAATATAGTTAAAATGTCACCAGAATTAATAGAGAAATTCTAAGTCGCAATAGGTTATATTCAAAGAAGTCAGTTTCATAGTTACTTTTCTAACCAGAGGTCCATGTATTAACTTTATCCATCGATAGTGAGTTTTTATTTTGTCTGCCACAGAGATACCGCTTACTCAACGGCTGCTGGTGGACGACCAGGTGCTACCAAAGTTATGGTGGTTGTAACTGATGGTGAATCCCATGATGGTTCAAAGTTGAAAGCTGTGATTGATCAATGTAACAAAGACAATATACTGAGGTTTGGCATAGCAGTAAGTGGCCTTTCTTTTTACTGGTTTTTTTAGTTCATAGGGAATTATTCCTTTAAGACTATACTTTCTTATTGCCGGTTCATAGCTTCATATAAAAGAATATTTTTACTCTACCTCAGCATCTTGCTGATTTTCGGTCATGACAACCAAAAGGATATGGAAGTGTTGCTTACTTTACTTCTCCAAAAGGCCTATTGTGTTTAAAAAAAAAAAAAAAGTCTAGAAAATACTAACAGGAAAATTAAAGTTCAGCACTGATGGCCCTCTGCTCTCTTCCTCTGTTTTCAAGGTTCTTGGGTACTTAAACAGAAACGCCATGGATACTAAAAATTTAATAAAAGAAATTAAAGCTATTGCCAGTATTCCAACAGAAAGACACTTTTTCAATGTCTCTGATGAAGCAGATCTACTAGAAAAGGCTGGGACAATAGGAGAACAAATTTTCAGCATTGAAGGTAAAAGAACTCCTTCTCAGAATTTTCTTTCAAAATCTTTTTTCAAGGATACAAACTTACCAGCATATAAGGGGAACAGAAGGGATAAAGTGGAGGATTGGGACTAACAGATAGATACACAATACTGTCTATAAAATAGACAATAAAGACCTACTGTATAGCACAGGGAACTCTACTTAATACTCTGTAATGGCCTATATGGGAAAAGAATCTACAAGAGTACATATATGTATAATTAAATCACTTTGCTGTACAGCAGAAACTAACATGACATTATAATTAACTATATGCCAATAAAAATTTTAAAAATAAAAAATAAAGTAACATGTTCTTAAAAACCTTTAAAAATTCTTTATTACCAAACACTCTTTAATTAATTGGCTTCCCTTGTGGCTCAGCTGGTAAAGAATCCGCCGGCAATACGAGAGACCTGAGTTTGATACCTCGGAGAAGGGAAAGGCTACTCCAGTATTCAGGCCTGGAGAATTACATGGACTGTATAGTCCATGGGGTCGCAAAGAGTCAGACACAACTGAGCAAATTTCACTTCATGTATACCTTATACAAAGAGAAATCATAAGTAGCATCAATAAGAAAAATAAAGAATGATGACTACATAGCTTATGAAAGATGGTCAATAAAAGAAAATATTCCCAATTTTAGTAATTATTTTAAAATTTAAATTAAATCAATGTTTCTTTGTGCCTAAAAGACAACAAAGATTCAGTTCAGTTCAGTTCAGTCACTCAGTCATGTCTGACTCTTTGCGACCTCATGAATCGCAGCATGCCAGGCCTNCAGGCATGGCTTGGTTTCATTGAGTTAGACAAGGCTGTGTGGTCCTAGTGTGATTAGATTGACTAGTTTTCTGTGAGTATGGTTTCAGTGTGTCTGCCCTCTGATGCCCTCTTGCAACACCTACCATCTTACTTGGGTTTCTCTTACCTTGGTCGTGGGGTATCTCTTCGGGGCTGCTCCAGCAAAGCCCCGCCGCTGTTCCTGACCTTTAACGTGGGGTAGCTCCTCTAGGCTCTCCTGCGCCTGTGCAGCCACGGCTCCTCGGGTTGCTCCTCCCTGCTGCTGGCCCTGGCCTCGGGCGTGGGTGGATCCTCAGGGTCACTGCCCCTGGCCTCGGGCGCGAGGTGCTTCTCCAGGCCACCCCTGACCTCGGACACGGGATAGCTCCTCCTGGCGGCCGCTGCTGACCTCGGATGCAGGGTCTCTCCTCCCGGCCACCACTGACCTCGGACGCGGAGTAGCTCCTCTCAATCACCACCCTTGACCTCGGATGTGGGGTGTCTCCTCCCGGCCGCCGCCCCTGACCTCGGACTCGGGGTAGCTCCTCCCGGCCGCCACTGACTTCAGTGTTTAGTCTTGAGGAGATTACAGGGAAGCATGGAAGCTCATACCCTATTGATAAGATTATAAATTGTATAACCTTTGGGAGCAGCAATGTAGTACTGTCTATTATAATCAGAAATAGTTTTAATTTACATTGAAATTCTTAAAATTTGTTTGCAGTAAATATGTATACTTTTTAGGTTAGAAAAATACAGTGAAGATTTTTAATAGTTCAGATTTTAAGCAAACATTTACCAGATATATAATAATTTACTTCTGTGGCTTGGGAGGTCTGGTCACTGTAGAAATATTACATGTTTAAGACCTCACTGTAAGGAGGACTAGAAAACAATTCCCAGTTGGTAAAAAGTCCCACATGACCCAAATCCCAGTTCCTGACGGTTAAGCCAAATAACTCTCAGCAATGAAGTGAATATTTTATTGAGCACTTGCTATGATCAAAGGGATTGCATAGATTAAGTATTAATCCTTATAATCAAATCTATATCTCCTGATAGATTAAGCATTAATCCCTATAGTCAAATCTTTTTCTCCTGATTATCCATTGGAAGCATCTATCCAAGCATTTTTATTCTTCACTACATTAATGTGACAGTCCGCAAGCTTTTCTTTTTGTGAAGATTAGTGAAATGTAACCACTTTGGCTGCTCTGTGTGGAAAAAGAGTTCTAAATGAGTCTAAACGGTGCTGGTGTCAGAGGTAAACACATATGTAGAACTTGGACCAAACTTCCAAATTGGTAAAATTCCTACTCAATCTTGAATCCTGGTTCCTGAAGCCAAATCCAAATATCTCTCAACACAGTCGTCACCAAAGATCAATTGCCTGGCTCCTCCAACTATATCTGAGATATATGTGCATTTATTAGTACCAGTATTTTAAAGCTAAAAATTCAGTTAGGTCTTTAGCAAGTAACAATCATTTTTAAAAAGAAAAGATAATCATGTCAGTTTTCATCTTACCTCATCCCCTATGTTGAGTGTTTTTTGATATCGGGAATTTCATAGTATACCAATACATAAATTAATGCACAATCAAGATTAATGCCAACTTCAGACTACCTGGGAAGCGTTGTCGATTTCTGTATCTGTTAGAACACTTCCCTAGAGGTTCCTCCCTCCCAGCTCTGTATTTTTGAGTGGACATCAGAATCGGGTGTGGGTGTGGGTGCAGGCACATGTCTTTGAAATTTTGATTTAAAATCGGTAACAGTGATATAATTTTTGAAACTACTCTTTCCCAGGTACAGTTCAAGGAGGAGACAACTTCCAAATGGAAATGTCGCAAGTGGGATTCAGCGCAGAATACTCTCCTCAAAATGTGTGTATATCAGATAACTTCAGCCATGCCGTCATTTGCCTTGACACTTCTGGACCCAGTAGCCTTGTCCTGAAATAGGAAAAACAGCCACATAGTGATCGGCAGTTCTCGCTCCTAGTCACAGCCGTTTAGTTTCTTTGTGCTGCTGGTTTATCATTCTAAAAAACAGAGGTTAATAATGCCTTCCCTCCCCTATTTTGCAGGGATTTTTTAAATGGAAAAAAATGATAATATACAAGAAAGCCTTTGAGTGCTTCAGGGGACAGGCAGTATATTAACTCAAGGTATTATTACTGTAGGAATTTTCTTTATATCAATCAACTGTTGGCAAAGTTTGTTTAAAACACAAACTCTTATCATCACTGTCATGGTTGAATTCTGAGTTATTTGAATATCTTTTTTTAACAGCAGAGACAGAAAAATAGTTGAAAAAGTAAGGAGTTAGGAAAAGAGTGCGATGGGACATCTTAGCTCAGGGAAGTCCATTCTTTCTCAGAGACATCCATCTCACAGGTCTCTGATTCTAATCCTACTTAGGATTTGAGTGCAACAGTAGTAGAAGAGACAAAGAGACAGGTAACCCTGAGAAATACTCAGGGAACAGGATCTGACTGGCTGAATAAAGGCCCAGGATCAGGTTTTCTTTTTTTGTAGAATAAAACGTGCTAACATTCTCTGGATCATCAATCATTAAGAGATGCTCCTAAAAGTTATGGGTCTTTCCTTCAGAAAAAATGTCAGTGAACCCACACAAGGAATTTTTCATACAATTTCCTGAAATTTTGTATAGACCCTGAAGCTCCTTCCTGCACCCAGATTTCAGAGTCCAGGATTCACATAATTTCATGGTCTCTTGTCTTCAGAATGGGACACATTATTTCCCTGTTTTTTTTTTAATGGCTTTGTATTTTTCATCCCAAAATCATACCTTGAAAATGATATGGAGAAGAATATGGAAAATAATGTCCATATAATGAGATCACTTTGCTGTACAGCAGAAATTAATATGATGTTGTAAATCAACTATACGTCAAGAAAATAAGTTTTAAACAATAACAGCAAAACTCCAAGATTGTATCTCTGATATTTTCTAAGATCAAAAACTTGTAAATAAGGACTTCCCTGGTGGTCCAGAGGACATGAGTTTAGTCCCTGATCAGGGAACTAACATCTCACTTGCCCTGGAGCAACTAAGCTCACCCATCACAACTAGAGAGTCTGTGTGCAGTAGCGAAAGATCAAGCCACAACTAGACCTAACACAGCCAAAATAAATAAAATAATTAAGTAATTAGTCAACTGGTTGATTAAAATTTTTTTTAATTTAAAAATAAGTCCCATCCTGACCATCTGCTTCTTGCAATGGCTTATAGCTTTGAATATTCAGCTTGGGTTTTGAGCCAATCCTGAGTAGCCTATCCTCTTTGGGCCTCCCCACTGGTGCTGACCAATGGCTGCTTTTCTTCCCATAGATGGAATGTCGTTGTCTTCAATTGCTTTCTGTAGCTGTGCCATTCTCAAATAGATGGGATAGGAGACAGAGGAATGTTTGAGAAGGAGTTAAGGAAAAAGAGGAAAGGGACTTCTCTGGTGGTCCAGTGGTAAAGAATTCACCTTCCGATGCAAGGGATGTGGGTTCAATCCCTGTTGAGAAACTAAGACCACATGTGCCACAGGGTGGCTAAGCTTGTGTACCTCAACTAGCGAGGACCACACACTGCAGTGAAAACCCAGCACAGCCAAAACATAAAGTAAAATGTTTAAAAGAAGAAAGAGGAAGGAAGTTGAAGATAAATCAGGTCAGAAGACGGCTACCACATGGGTCTGGGGGAATAGTGCCCACCTCTCTTCCTCTGGCAGCAGCACTTTCTGTTTCTTGAGCATGTCTCATAGCCCAAGCTCTTCTTAGGAGCACGTTAGGCCAGAGGCTCCCTTCTGACCCCTTTCTAAAGGCTTACAACTGTTCAGCATTTACAGATGTGTGCCTTTGCATGGAAATTGGAAGATGGCTATGTGCCCCTCCTGTACTGTGGTACAGATTTATCTTTAAAATGTGTTGTACTAAACAAAGCCCAAAGTAACACAGCCCATGGGAAGGCTTCTTTTCCAGCACAAAATGTATCAAAACAATTTGGAGATATATCAACATACAATCTGTTAAAAAACCAAAATTCAGCTGAGTGAATCTGATTGGCTTTATTCAATGATTTATGCAATTCTCTCCTAACTCAGTTGGTAAAGAGTCTGCCTGCAATGTTGGAGACCTAGGTTTGATCCCTGGGTGGGGAAGATCCCCTGGAGAAGGAAATGGCAACCCACTCCAGTATTCTTGCCTGGAGAATCCCATGGACAAAGGAGCCTGGCAGGCCACAGTCCATGGGGCTGTAAGAGACATACATGACTCAGTCACTAAACCACCGCAATGATTCATGAACTGAGTAGCATTTCATTAAGCAAACAGAAAGGTGCTCTAAGGAGCTGTAGAAAATGGAAGGCTTTTATGGGCAGAAGGGGAAATGGTCAGACTGTTTCAGCCACAGTCACCTTCACATAGGGGACAGAAGGGGTCTCTCAGGTGATTACCTCACTAGTGCTGACCAGGGAATTCCAAAGTGACCATTTAAGACGACCTTCCTGGGTGAGGTTGAAGTTGCAGTTAGGTTAGGCATGCTTTGGGTTTGATGATGTAGACTTGGCACAGGTGGTTCCATTTTGACCTGTTGTCTCTTTTTTCTAAGCAATTCATGTATATTTTGCTTTCATCTTACTTTGTTTTTTTTCTTTAAATTTAGACCATTTTTTTCAATGTTTTGCCGACTTGACACTCTTATGCCTTACAGATGATTTGTTTTAAGGCTTCTCACTTTTCAATTATTGTAGAATGTTCTGATGCTGGGTGCAGTAGGAGCTTACGACTGGAGTGGGAGTGTGGTCCAGAAGACACCTCATGGACATCTCATCTTTTCTAAACAAGCGTTTGAACAAATTCTGCAAGACAGAAATCACAGTTCATATTTAGGTAAGACCTACCAGCACTTGACTCAGCACATTTAAGTTGCTTCCTTTAAACTAGTTGGATTTCAAGATCAGTGTCAGCAAAGCACTTGAGCTGTCATCTGATTATACATATTTCAGCTGTCTCTTTGCCAGTCAGGCCTTAGCCCATAACTACTTAATGAAACACTGCATGTTTGACTCGTTAATCTCTTCTGGTTGTTCCAGCAGTTGTTATTCCTGGGACATAACTGTGTTTCTCCAAAATAGAAATAGTACGTAAAAGTCAGTACCGTAAGTGGTAGTCTTCATCAATTTGGAGTCTCCAGTGTTTCTGTTCGTCTAATAGATAGTCACCAATTTTGAGCATCTCCTATGGGACAGTCCCTGAGTTGGCTATTCTATCTACATAATATTTAAATACTTTCAACTATCCTTTGAAGGGAGTACTACGATCCTCATTTTACCTTTCCAAAGAGCTTAATTACTTGCTCAAAGATAAAAAACTTAACAAGTGGCAAGTCCAAACTTTGAACCGGAGACTGACTCCAAAGCCTCTGTTCTTCCCACTGTGCATATTTCCACCTTTTAAATTCACTTAGTTATTCATTCTCAAATATTTGTTCACATTTGAGTTCATAAGGAGCTGGTGAGGACAATGCAGAATCTAGGGTCAGCTTTACGGGGACATGTTCCACCTCCACAGGGCAGAGTTTCCAGCCAAAGGGCACAAGCAGTTCATCTTAGAAAAAGCAGGAGAATGTGACCTTCGTGTTATACTCAGGAGTGTGAACAGCTATGCGCCACACTAACAAAAGGGCCCTCTGATCATCTCTGCTAGCTTCACAGGCTTATCTGGCCAAGATATTCAACAGTACCTACCCTGTAACCCCTTCTCTCCTAGGTTACTCTGTGGCTTCAATTTCTACTGGAAACAGTGTCCACTTTGTTGCTGGTGCTCCTCGAGCAAATTACACTGGCCAGATAGTGCTATACAGTGTTAATGAGAATGGCAATGTCACAGTTATTCAGTCTCACAGAGGTGACCAGGTAAATTCTGCTGTTTAAGCAGGTGAATTAATTTCATGGACAACTGGGGCTTGTGGGAAGGGAGGAGTTATTAGAAATGGAAACTAACCTGTATTGAGTGCCCACCCTGTAGCTGCCTCTGTGATTTGTGTTTACCTGAATATTCCTTAAATATTCACAACAATGCTGAGATCTACCATCCCCTTTTGACTAGCTGCTGAGAGTTTACCTTTCTAAGGCTACATCACTTTCATGGGGTTGAGTTGTCATTAAAGCCCAATGATGACAGACACCTAACTACTGCTTTGTAGGCAAGTTCCAACAAGGGAGCAAGGATCTGGAGAAGCCGGTAGACAAAGGGAGCGATAGAGCATTAGACACTGCTGCGACATCTGGGCCTGTACAGGTGTCCTGTGGCTGTGACATTTCTAAATATCAAAAAGTTTGACATTTCTAAAAGCAAAGAAGCACTTTTCTCTGTCACTTTCTTCTGATATGTGGCAGTTTGGTAGTGAGGACCAGTGATGCCTCCCAGTCAAGGTCCACAAGAACAAAAGCCAGCCTATAGAGTCCTATTTCTTGCTAAGTAGTTTTGACTTCTGAGCTTACCACATATTTGAAATCCACATCACTGTACTCCAATGACCAACAGAAAATTTTCTTCCTTAAATCAGAGAAACTGACAACACAACGGATTTCCCTTCTCTGGGATTAAAACTGATTCACTGTCCTATGGATTTTCCTGGAGGAAGAAGATCTGAGTCTTTGACTTCCTTGACCACAAATCCAATGTGGGCATACATTTTCCTCCTCTTCAGTATTTTAAAGTTTATAGTCTTCCCTGGTGGCTCAGACGGTAAAGAATCCTCCTGCAATGCGGGAGACCTGGGTTCAATCCTTGGGTCAGGAAAATCCCCTGGAGAAGGGAATGGCAACCCACTCCAGTATTCTTGCCTGGAGAATCCCATAGACAGACAAGTCTGATGGACTACAGTCCATGGGGTTGGACACGACTGAGTGACTAACACTTTCACTGTCTATTATGTTTTTTTAATGTAAATTTATTTATTTTAATTGGAAATTAATTACTTTACAATATTGTATTGGTTTTGCCATACATCAACATGAATCTGCCACAGGTATACACATGTTCCCCATCCTGAACCCCCTCCCTCCTTCCTCCCTGTACCATCCCTCTGGGTCATCCCAGTGCACCTGCCCCAGGCATCCAGTATCATGCATCAAACCTGGACTGGCGATTCGTTTCATATATGATGTTATATATGTTTCGGTGCCATTCTCCCAAATCTATTATGTTTTATCACAGAAGCCCTGTTATTTGTTCAACCTCCCTCTTGCCTGCCTGCCTTTGTCTACAACACCTCATAAAGCTTCTAAGTGTTCCTTAAGTGTAGTCTTTTTCCCACCAGCCTCAGAAATACCTGGAGTGCTTACTTAAAATACTGTTTTCTTGATTGCCCTATAGATATTGCATCAGAATCTCTGGAAATGGCTCTTGGGAATCTGTATTTTACAGGTGTTTTTTTGGTGATTTTTGTGCACCCTAAGTGCTAAGAAGCAAGTGTTAGATTGTGACACAAAGGGAGAGAAGGGGCAATGTTATCTATCTTTATGTTCCTAGCACCTTACAGGCAACAGATGCTCAATTTTTGTTTGTTGATTGAGTAAATAAAAGTTTAGTGTAGTACTAGGAGTAGAAGAATCCTAGTGTTGATATGCTTTATTCCTGCAGATTGGCTCCTATTTCGGTAGTGTGCTGTGTGCAGTCGATGTGAATAAGGACACCATCACAGATGTGCTCTTGGTAGGTGCGCCAATGTACATGAATGACCTAAAGAAAGAGGAAGGAAGAGTCTACCTGTTTACTATCACAAAGGTAAAAAAAAAAAAAATTATTAAACTGATTTCATTTCATTTGCTTTAGTATTGATAAATAAAAGTGAATCTGCATTTTTGAAGATTAAAGACTTTATTATTAAATAAAGAGGAATTCACCATTGTTATAGTTTTAAAAATCACATTGAAAAGCATAACCTAGAACTTAATGTATAGTGTCCTGCCATCTTCCACAAGAGGTCTTTGAATATATATTTTCCTTACAAATAAAGTCATTATAATTGCATGTTGTCTTTTGAAATACATACACACACATGCATATACATCTGTGTGTTTCCCAAATATCTCATTCAATTATTCTTCTTTGCTATAAAGATATAACAATAACAGGGCAAAGCTACTTTGTTGACATTTTACAATAGTAAGGACAAATTGTACTGGGCACTTTAGAAATAGCCATATATTCTTCTATGCTTTCTACATTAGTTTGTCAGAAAATTCCATTGCTTGGTGTAACATTTAGGTATATATCCAAATCTTGGAAATTCCAGTTCTTACACATAGAACTGAGCATACTCTAGCATGGAAAAGCCTAGTTTTAACAACTTATAGACTGAACTAAATCCAGGCAAATAATTATAGTGAACTTGGTGAAACCTGAAAAGAAAACCAAAATTAAAGGAACAGATTGACATAGAAAATTAGATGGCTAGATAAGGAAAGGATGGAAAGAGAGAAGCTGATATTCATGTAGTAAATGTTATGTTTAACTGTTGTGATATTTTGTCCTACCTTATTTAAATTAATATAACAGCCCTTAAACAGAAGCAATTAAAACAATTTTAAAGCATATAAAGTGTAATTAAGTATTTAATAAGGGAAGAGCATATCTACTAGTTTAAAAATGTAACAAATACCCAGCTTCTTAAATGTTTCTTGCTAGTCAGATATTCTGAATATTATTAATTGCTACAGGTAAAATTATCTTTCAATATTTTACCAGACTCAGTCAGTAATAAATTAATTTTCATAAGATTATTATAGAGGAGAAAGAATAAAAACAGACTCAGTTTCATGGTTGAAGAGCATTGCTTTCTTATGAAGTCATGAAATATTTCCATTCTTGACTTCAAAATCTGCAAAAAAAAAAAAGAAAAAGCCCACAATTGTATCTTTTATAAGAAAATATCTTTTCTTTGGCAGAAATATTCAGTGTTTTATATAATGGAATATTAACAATCTCATCTTTCACTTCCTATACCATTATAATTATGCCACTGTTCAATAGCTTTTAAGTAAAGGACTATATTAAGATATTGTGTTTTATTTATTTCTACCTTAATTTTATTGAAGAGATTAGTACACTTTTACCAGAAATTTTTTAAATAAAAAAATTTTGGAAACAGATGAGTGAAGATCCTAATATTAAGGGGAAAAAAGACAAAGAAATGGACACTCTCATGTAGGTTGTACAAGCAGCCTACAGAAAAGAATTGCTTCTTTTCACCTTGGTTTATGAGCAAATAGCCTATGACCTTACTTTCAGTATGGCACAGTGATTCATTTATACATAGGTATGTAGATAGATAGATAGATAGATTTTTTTTGGATCCTTTTCAAGTAACTAAAAACTATTGAATATAATTCCTTGTGCCATGCAATAGGTCCTTGGTTATCTATTTTATATCTATATTTATACTACTATAATATATAATAGTATATATTTATTAAGATAAGGTTGGCTTTAATTGTCCCCTTTTTCCCTCTTTGCAAGGGCATTTTGAATTGGCACCAATTTCTGGAAGGCCCCAAGGGTCTTGAAAATGCTCGATTTGGTTCAGCAATTGCAGCTCTTTCAGATATCAACATGGATGGCTTTAATGACGTGATTGTTGGTTCACCTTTGGAAAATCAGAACTCTGGAGCTGTGTACATCTACAATGGTCATGAGAGCATGATTCGCTTGAGGTATTCTCAGGTAATCCATAGTTTTATGGTGATATGTTTACATGTGAGTATCATTGTGTTAGAGCTAGAGTATCATGTGGATCATCCAATCCATCCCTCTTACTTTATAACCTAATTCACTTATTCATCAGATACTTAGTGAACCTCTACTGTGTGTCAAGCTCTGTCTAGGCTCTGGGAATACTGGAAAGAACAGGACGGTCACAATTGTGCTTTGTATGGATCTTTCATTCTTGTGAACGAGACAGAGGGAAAGAAGATAAGAAAAATATTCCAGAAAGTAGTAAATGACAAGGAATTTTTTAAAAACTAGGGAATAAATTTTCAGGGCTAGGAGGTATCAAATATTTGAGTGAGTGACCAAGAGAGCCTCACTCAGAAGCAGCTTTTGAGTAAAGATCTGAATGCAGTGAGCTAGGAGAGGAGTCAGGACCCAAACCTGCATCAGCTCCTTCTCCAGTTCACTGATGTCTCACTGCTTTGTGCTGGCTTGTTATTTTATGTAAGAGATTCATGCCATGTTCTTTGATGAAAATGTGGCTGCAAGAATAGTAATCAGATCGGATGAGCTATGGAAACTCAATGGTGTTCTGTGGAGAATAAAACAATCTGAGAAATGGCCATAGAAAGAATATACCAGGGCAATGTAGATGCTGCCGTTTTTTCCGTTTCGGTTGTCACGAGCTATAATTTCATCTCAAACTTGCTCTTTTAGAAAATCTTGGGGTCCGACAGAGCCTTTAGTAGCCACCTCCAGTACTTTGGGAGATCCTTGGATGGCTATGGAGATTTAAATGGGGATTCCATCACCGATGTGTCCGTGGGGGCCTTTGGACAGGTCGTTCAGCTCTGGTGAGTCATTGAGAGCCAGAGAGAAGCTAGTTAACAAACACACGGTCTGCTAAGGAGAGCAGATTGCTTTGCTAGTATTGTGAAAATGTCACAGGCATTATATAACACTCTCCGACATTTGTATGTCATAGTTTGCATAGAGGAAGGAGTATGTTTTTCCTGGTGGAAAAAAAATGCTTGCTTAACGTTAGAACCAAATCTCTATTCTCTATAAAATGAGGAGAAAAAGTGTATTGAAAAGATAAAGCTCTTGAAATGGTATTAAGGATATTTCTGATTATTTTTTTATTACCTCAACTTGTAGAAAAGAATTCTCATGAGAATGCTCTAAAAATACTGAATACCAAGGCCACACAAGGGAAGTACAACTTCTCCTATGGTTAAAAGGTATCTTTTACAATTATTAGTCATAAACAAGAAGCCATTATTTAGGTTTAGCTGACCTCTCATTGACCTCAGGAGGAGGGGAAGAGCACGGGGGGGAACAATAATGGATTCAAAAGCCAAGGAGCAAGGGCAAAAAATAAATATATTGGGCTGGTGAAGGAATAGAACCAGAAAGAAACAGAATTCTATCAGGAGTCTCTAGGAAAATATAGTTCAGTTATCCATTCATGTCTGTTGAAAAATATGTTTTAAATGTCCAAGTATGTGAAGAACAGAAAGAAATGAGGTATTGAGTAAATCACACTCTGAGTTCAATGAAACTATTTACAGTATCTCACTTGTGCTTTTAAAGGATGAAATGCATTGTTTTCCGTGCATCATTTTTCTTTCAGTACCTGACAGGCAGGTTGTTAGTTTCTCCACCAGGGACTGAACCTGTGTCCCTTGAAGTGGAAGCACGGAGCCTTAACCACTGGACCACCAGAGAAGTTCCTTAGTGCGGAGGTCCCTAACCACCAGTCCATGTTAGAAACCAGGCCACACAGCAGGAGGTGAGCAGATGAGGCTTCATCTGCCGCTCCATTACTGGTGTGAACCATCTCCCTCCCCTCTGCACTCCATGAAAAAATTGCTTTCCATGAAACCAGTTCCTGCTGCCAAAATTTGGGGATCACTGCCTTAGTGCATCATTTTAATGAAATCTTCATGTGGAAGAAATAAAACTCAAATGTAATATTTAAGGTATTGAAAAAAAGAAAATATAGTTACTGAATAAAATCAGTTTAGAGTAACATTAGAAAAATACAAGGTGTGATGACATAATTATGTGGCTGCTTTGGAACAATTTTGTAAGAAATCATACCTTTCAGTAAACTTCACCCTGTAGCCACCTTGGTAGACCTCAGGCATGGTGGGCCATATACTTCCTATACTATGACGTTCCCTTTTAAGATAATAGCTCATGATGGCCAAACTTTTTTCTTTGAAGGTGGGTTTGATTCATCTAAAAAGGCAAGACACAAGGAGTCAAATCCATTTTTTTGAGGGGATCAGTTAAGCTAGGTTATAAAGCATCTGCCTGCATTGCGGGAAACCCAGGTTCAATCCCTGGATCGGAAAGATCCCCTGGAGAAGGAAATGGCAACCCATTCCAGTATTCTTACCTGGAGAATCCCATGGACAGGAGCCTTGCAGGCTATAGTCCACGGGATCGCAAAGAGTCGAACACGACTGAACAACTTTACTGTCTGTCTGTCTGTTAAGCTTGGTTAATGTTGTTTTATGGTCACATTCCTACAAGGTGCTAAGACTAGTTTTTCTGGGTAGCTCCCTGAGAATAATTTTTTTAAAATATTGGTCTTTCAGGTCACAGAGCATTGCTGATGTATCTGTAGATGCTTCATTCACACCAAAAAAAATCACTTTGCTCAACAAAAATGCTGAGATAAAACTTAAACTCTGCTTCAGTGCTAAGTTTAGACCTACTAATCAAAACAATCAAGTGGGTGAGTAAATCTGAAATAATCTACACAAGAGATAGGTTTGCTTATAGAGTTTCACTTCTGATGTAAACTATGCTTGGGGTATGGAAACCAAAAGAAAAAAGGGTCCTGCAGACACTTGAATTGCTACATATTTGAGGTGCCTGAGAATGGTTAATTAGGTACGGAAGGTGTTTTAGACCTTCCTCTGTCATCTTTAGAAGGTCACATTCTGCTGCAGAAAGTCATGAAGTCAGTGACATAATTATAGCCTCTTCCAGTCTATTCTTTAAGTTTCTCTTACCCATACCTTCCTAATGGAAAACCATGGGCACATGTGAATTAACCTGAACCTGAGTCAGTATTAGATGAGTCCACTGTGAGTTGGCTGTGCCATAATATAGGTAGAGTGTGTTCAGTATGAAGATCAAATGTTTCTATTCTTGAAAATTTAAGAAGCATGAAATAATGAGAGAGAAAGTATAAAACAATGTATAATTTGTGCCCAGCGTTTTATATATCCTAAATAACCCATTATGTGAACCGAGAACTTTCAGATGTATTAGCAGGATTTAGAAAAGGCAGAGGAACTAGAGGTCAAATTGCCAACATCCATTGGATCATAGAGAAAGCAAGGGAATTCCAGAAAAGCATCTACTTCTGCTTTATTGACTACACTGAAGCCTTTGACTGTGGATCACAACAAACTATGAAAAATTCTTAAAGAGATGGAAATACCAGACCACCTTACTTGCCTCCTGCAAAACCTGTATGCAGGTCAAGAAGCAACAGTTAGAACCTTACATGGAACAACTCACTGGTTCAAAATTGGGAAAGGAGTATGTCAAGGCTGTATATTGTCACCCTGCTTATTTAACTTCTATGTAGAGTACATCATGTGAAAGGCCAAGCTGAATGAATCATAAGCTGGAATCAAGATTGCCAGGAGAAATATCAACAACCTCAGATGTGCAGATAATGCCACCTTAATAGCAAAAAACAAAGAGGAACCTAAAGAGCCTCTTGATGAAGGTAAAAGAGGAGAGTCAAAAAGCTGGCTTGAAACAGCATTTAAACAGTGAAGATCATGGCATCTTGTCCTATCACTTCATGGCAAATATAAGGGGAAAAAGTGGAAACAGTGGCAGATTTTATTTTCTTGGGCTCCAAAATCACTGCAGATGGTGACTACAGTCATGAAACTAAAAGATGCCTGCTCCTTGGAAGAAAAGCTATGACCAACCTAGACAGCATATTAAAAAGCAGACACATCACTTTGCCAACAAAGATCCATATAGTCAAAGCTATGGTTTTTCCAATAGTCATGAATGGATGTGAGTGTTGGAACATAATGAAGGCTGAGCACCAAAGAATTGATGCTTTTGAACTGTGATGCTAAAGAAGACTTTTGAGAGTCCCTTGGACAGCAAGGAGATAAAACCAGTGAATCTTAAAGGAAATCAACCCTGAATACTCATTGGAAGGACCGATGCTGAAGCTCCAATACTGTGGCTATCTGATGCAAAGAGCTGACTCATTGGAAAAGACCCTCATGCTGGGAAGGATTGAAGGCAGGAGGAGAAGGGGATGACAGAAGGTGAGATGGTTGGATGACATCACCAATTCAATGGACATGAGTTTGAGCAATCTCAGGGAGATAGTGAAGGATAGAGAAACCTGGTGTGCTGTGGTCCATGAGGTTGCAAAGACTTGGACATGACTTAGTGACTGAACAATAACAACAGATAATCCAGTGAAGTGAGGGAAAGTCTGAAATGTGACCGATTGGCAGGAGAGAGTAAGGAGGACTGTGGCGGTCTTTCTCTGGATTGGTCTAGTCGATTTTGGCAGCCTGGCTGAGGTCCTACATGTCCCTTAAGTCTTTCAACCACTGTATCTCACCTCCATCTCTCCTGCTCCAATTATCTCAGTTCCTTCAATATGCAGCCATTGATTTTTAGCACTTAATCCAATATTACCTTCTTTCATTTGCTGCTGTTTTATGGGTCTGCATCCTTTCCATCAGATTTTTTAGAGTTGAAGTGTAGTTGAATTACAGTGTTGTGTTAATTACTGCTGTACAGCAAAGTGACTCAGTTATGCATATATAGCCTCTCCATCAGATTTTGGCTCTAATTTTCAGAAACCTGTAGTTCCTTGTTATTCAGTCATTCAGTCGTGTCTGATGTTTGTGACCCCATGGACTACAGCACACCAGGCTTCCCTGTCCTTCAACAGCGCCCAGAGCTTGCTCAAACTCATGTCCATTGAGTTGATGATGCCATCCAATCATCTCACCCTCTGTTCCCTTCTCCTCCTGCCTTCAATCTTTCCCAGCATCAAAGTCTTCCCTAAGAAGTCAGCTCTTTGCTTCAGGTAGCTAAAGTATTGGAGTTTCAACTTCAGCATCAGTCCTTACAATGAATATTCAGGGTTGATTTCTGTTAGGGTTTACTATAGCTATTTTATTAGGTGGTGAACAAATTAACTTAAAGGGTAAAAATATAGAGGCAAGTTGTCACGATTTATAGAAGAAATAAGAAGGCTAGGAACAAAAAGTTAGATTCACATCTTGGCACGCCCTCCATATTTCCTATTTTTCATATTCATCTGGCATTTTTCCTTTCAAGTGTTCAAACACTGACCCAGCTCTGAGTAGCACATTTCACACACCTGCCTTTTAGCACATCCATCTGAGTAGCCGTGAGAGTTGAGTCAGAAACCATTACTGTCTAAACGTGAAATGGCTAGATGGAATGTACAGCATGGTGATTTTTGTTAATAATACTGTAGCGTATACAGTTCGAGAAGGCAATTGCACCCCACTCCAGTACTCCTGCCTGGAAAATCCCATGGACAGAGGAGCCTGGTGGGCTGAGGTCCATGGGGTCGCAAAGAGTCGGACACGACTGAGCGACTTCCCTTTCACTTTTCACTTTCATGCATTGGAAAAGGAAACGGCAACCCACTCCAGTGTTCTTGCCTGGAGAATCCCAGGGACGGCAGGGCCTGGTGTGCTCCCGTCTATGGGGTCACACAGAGTTGGACACGACTGAAGTGACTTAGCAGTAGCAGTAGCAGCAGTGTATACAGTTACTAAGAGACTAGATTTTAAAGGTTTTCACCAAACACAAAAAATTGTAACTTTGTGAAGGGATGGGTATGTTAACTCACCTTTTTGTGGTAATTATTTTGCAATGTATAAAATCATTATGTTGTATGCTTTAAACTTACACAATGTTATATGTCGATGATATCTGAATGAAGCTGGAGGAATAAAACATTAAATACAAAAAGTTAATTTGGAAAATCTATTAGTTGGCAGAAATGACTGGTAGGTAACCTCTGCTGGCCCTGAAGCATGGGTTGGTCTCAAACATCTTCCTCCTAGTTTTTGACTGTACTTCACCTCTTCTGTTACCACACACTTGAAAGGCATTTTCTGCTTTCAGAGAATTTTATTTCCTCCCACCTGTTCTCTAGGGTCTCTCACCATTGGGCACCATTCCCTTTGAATCCTCTTCTTGATGCCTTGGGTCCATATGGTCATGATCATTTGTCACTTACTTGCCTGGCAATAATAGTGTGTGGACAGAAATCCCACCTCTGTGACTTTGAAAAGTCAATTTATAAAGCCTATGACTTCTGTTATTTATTGTGTTGGATGCACACTCCAGTTTGAAGTTAATAAGATCAAAAGGATTATCATATTGCCTATGTAACTATGTATCATTTTGGAAAAACTGAGATATTGTCCTTATCACATGTACTAACTTTGTCCTAGCTACCATCACTTCCCTGCCATTACTTTTCCTTTGTGTTATTTTCACTACTTATTTGTAGTTCTTGATTCTTTTGTATTTTATTGTTGTTAACTTCATGAAGTATTCAGAGCCAGAAAAATTATACATCACTTCTAACAGATATTTGAAAGGTCACAGGTAGAATGCTTTTGGAAGTATAGTCAATCTTTTAACTCTTGGAAGTAATTCAGTTCAGTTCAGTCACTCAGGCATGTCTGATTCTTTGCAACACCTTGGATTGTAGCATAACAGGCCTCCCTATCCATCACCAACTCACAAAGTTTATTCAAACTTATGTCCATTGAGTTGGTGATGCCATCCAACCATCTCATCCTCTGTCATCTCCTTCTTCTCCCGCCTTCAATCTTTCCCAGCATCAGGGTCTTTTCAAATGAGTTAGTTCTTCACATCAGGTGGCCAAAGTACTGGAGTTTCAGCTTCAAAATCAGTCCTTCCAATGAATATTCAGGGCTGACTTCCTTTAGGATGGACTGGTTGTATCTCCTTGCAGTCCAAGGGACTCTCAAGAGTCCTCCAACACCACAGTTCAAAATCATGAATTCTTGTAAATGATAAGATAGAATAATCCTAAGCAATGCAGTTGATGCTATTAATAGTATCAGATCTTCTCAGTGTTGGGTGGGTGGCCAACAGATTTTATTGAAAGTTCTGATAGTTGGACAATAGCTACTCACATCAGTTTTTATCATATATGTTCCTCATTCCATTTCCCTATGTTAGTATTATTATCTCTGTTTTATAGATGAAGAAATGGAAGTTCAAGCTTGTCAATGATGAGATTAAGATTCAAAACAAGTCTGTCCGATTCAACACTTGTTATTGCAGTATAACATGACTTTCCCCAAGTAAGCTTTTGGAATATGCAAGGCGCTATACATTTCCCCTTAGAGTATCTAATTTAATCCTCAAATAACAGTGACTCCTCTAAACTGCATAGAAATAGTAGGAACATGGGGTCTGGTTTCAAAATTACTCAAGCTTTACTTCTGACCATGCCCTAGCTGTGTGAGCTGAGGTGAATTACTTTGAAAAACTGAATAATATTCTGTTAATTATCTGAAAATAGGATAATAATATCCATGTTCCAGGTTTATTGTAAAACTTACATAACGTATGAGAACGTGTTCAACTGTAGGCACTCAATAATAATACCTTTCCTTTTCACGTCACCATGTTATGGACAATGAAATTGCTATTTGAGGAAAGAGTTTAATCAACTTTATTCAGTAGATTTCCTGGTGGCAAATCTGTTTTTCCTTCCACTGCGTCAAATCACATTTCTTTGAACCACATTTCTTTGTATCCACAGTCAACATACATCATACCAGAGCTGCAGTTACAAATATCACAGGCTAGCCATGGTTCACAGTCCATCAAAAGGAAGACAGGTTTTTGTTTTCTTGTAGTCAGAGACTTAACCCAGGGAGATACGATAAAACAGGAATGCCTTTTCCTTAAAAATGTATTTGCAATGACATTTCTTTATGACTTTTATTATAGCCATTGTGTATAACATCACAATTGATGAAGACCAGTTTTCATCCAGAGTGACATCCAGGGGGTTATTTAAGGAAAATAATGAAAGGTGCTTGCAGAAGACCATGGTAGTAAGTCAAGCACAGCGCTGTTCTGAGTATATCATCCACATACAGGTGAGCCTCCGCGTCCTCTCTTTCATCTCCTTTCTTTTTAAAGACTAATGAATGGTGAAAGCCTGAATTGGAGGCTTATGAGTGAGAGGAACCCTTGCTCTTCTAATTACTGCTTTTTTTTGGTCTATGAATAGGAGTATATTTCCTTTACACTCATCTATGNGAAGATCCCCTACAGGAGGGCACAGTGACCCACCCCAGTGTCCTTGCCTGGAGAACCCGGGGCAGAGGGGCCGGGCGGGCTACGGTCCCTGGGGTCGCCCAGCCGGACACGCCTGGGGATGGGAAGCAGGGCGCGGGCATGGGGTGAGGGGGCTGGGGAGGGCGGAGGCTGCCCTGTGTCTTTGGCCTCCGAAGCTCTGTGGTGGCCGCAGTTTTCCTTTCTCATTGTTAATGGCGTCTGGGCAGAGAGGCGCTCCGGAGCCAGACCTCTGAGGCTGTGTGTGGTGAGCCTGCAGGGGCTGGCAGTCACTAAGGGCGGAAACCGCTGTTTGGGAGCTGCTGGCAGTTTAACTGTTTCTGATGCTCATCGCTGAGGATGAGAAAAAGCCAGGAGGCCCAGAGCATTCCATGTGGTGATTCTGTTCGTGGTAAGAGCTGCTTACCAAGAGAGCCAAAGGTTTCTTTGGAACCATAAGCTTATCAAGCGGCTTCTGGAAGGAGATTTTAGCTAGTTGCATGTCATAACATCATCCTCCTAGACTCTTGTCTTGATTCCCTTTTTCTACGTATTTCAAAAGAACCACTTGGCACATGTCAGAAGTCAGTGATAACTGCTTTGTGACAGATATTACTTCTGGAGGCTTAGAGTCCTTGCTGGGCCGCTGAAATGATTTATCAGAACCATTCCTACCGGGGCTGTGACCATTACTGTCCTCTAATATGCCAAGTAACCATAAGCGTGTAAATATCTCACAGCCTTAGGTGTGTGTGCTTCTGTCTCAAGGCTTGAGATACAGCTTAGCGTTGTCTTAAAGAAACAGAACATTCTCCAATGCATTGGTCTGGAAAAACAACAATACAGGCATGGTTTACAAATCATGTAATAAAATACTATATATGGGAAAAGATATTCTCAAGTAATTTCAATACTCGATGCAATGTGAAGTTAAAAGAGCGAGAATGAAAGCCTTACAGAACAGTGGCTCTCACCAGCAGCAGCAGCAGAGCCTGTGAACTTGACAGAAAGGCACATTGCCAGGCCCACCCACACCTACTGAATCAGAGACTCAAGGAATGAACCACAGCAGTGTATCTTCCCAGCCAGGTGAATCTGATGTCATGTTACAGTTTGAGAACCACTGATAGAGAGCATGAATCAATGTGACCACGTGAAACATACGCATATGGAAGAATATACACAAAAAGGTAGAGTAGTTCTCTCTGTAATAGGATTTTGGCTGATTTTTGCTTTTCCCTGTTTATCCTCTGTGGTTTTCATACATGCAACTTTTTCTAAAATGAACATATATAGCTTTTATATTTAGAGAAAAAGTAGGAGTAAAATTGTTAGATATTTCTTTTACATGTATATTATATCAACTCATAGCATTAACATTTTCTTGAAGACAACTATTCATGCACCTTCAGTGTTCTTCCATTTCTTATTCTTACAATTCTACCTTCTTATATTTTCTTTAATGAATTTTCTCATCTCCGCTGCCTTTTTACTGACTTTCTCACCGTCAAGTCTTGAAGTCTCTGCTAGTAACAAAAAATGGGATTTGGAGACTGTTAAAAGTCTGTATGCTTGGTTTGTCACAAGTAAGCAAATAGCTGGAGGGGAGGGGTTAAGCATGATATTTCCTTTTGTATATGAAAGTGAAAGTCATTCAATTGTGTCCAACTCTTTGTGACCCCATGGACTGTAGCCCACCAGGTTCCTCTGTCCATGGAATTCTCCAGGCNTTATTTATTTTTAAATGATTGAAAGAATAACTCTAATTGCCCTTTCATTATTGGATTTAAATTGATACACGTGGAAGATGGTAGATTATGAGGTAAAAATTCTTTGCTCTAATCTTATGCCATAATTACTACAGTTCACATGGATTTTGAAATTCTCCCAAGTATAAAAAGTGCTTCTCAGAAGAAAATTTCTAAAAAAACTTATCTTATAAATTATGTGATAATTTCCCCCAGAAGCCAGGTAATGATATTTGAAGGTATAATTTATTCAGGAAACTATTTTTATAAGAGTTCTTTAAGAACTTTCCTAGAATGTGGTTCTCAAAGTTTAAGATGCATAAGAATTGCCAAAGAAACTTTTATAAAATTAATATGCTGGAACTTCCCAGTGACTCAGATGGTAAAGCGTCTGTCTACAATTCGGGAGACCCGGGTTCGATCCCTGGATCANCTTTAAGAACTTTCCTAGAATGTGGTTCTCAAAGTTTAAGATGCATAAGAATTGCCAAAGAAACTTTTATAAAATTAATATGCTGGAACTTCCCAGTGACTCAGATGGTAAAGCGTCTGTCTACAATTCGGGAGACCCGGGTTCGATCCCTGGATCAGGAAGATTCCCTGGGGAAGGAAATGGCAATCCACTCCAGTACTCTTGCCTGGAAAATCCCATGGACAGAGGAGCCTGGTAGGCTACAGTCCATGGAGTCACAGAGAGTCGGACACGACTGAGCGACTTGACATGCTAGAACCCCACCCCCCTCAGAAATTCCCTTCATATCCAGTGAATACGTCTAAGGGGCATCCCCAGACATTTCTCAAGTAGCTGGACGATACTGAAATCACATCTCAAGAAGTGCTAAGAGTTGAACAAAGAGTCGGATGAACTAAAATCAGTTGAGTGATTTATTGTTCAGGTTGAAGGTTTCTTCTTTGTGAAGACCTAGACTTTTTTTGTTGATAATGTGCCAGTTATACATCTTTAAATGAATAAAAGCCAAATTCCATTCTCTCTTATCCTCGTGCTATGTGGTGGGTAAAATTAAACATGTAATCCATTGTGGGGGAAGTAAGACAGCCAGGATGTGGTGTATGTATATATATATATATAAACTGGAGAAAGAAATGGCAACCCACTCCAGTATTCTTACCTGGAGAATTCCATGAACAGTGGCGTCTGGCAGGCTACAGTTCATGAAGTCACAGAGCCAGACATAACTGAGTGACCCAACTACTACATATATGTAAATATGTCTCCTATTCTCTCCCATGTGTACCTGTGAAGTTTTTACAAGGTGTGTATTATTGTGGTCAGCTGAGAGGTATTGTTCCAGGTAACACCACATTTGCTATCAATACCCAAGTCCATCCTATGTGCCAACCCTGCAGCCGAGGATCCATTTCCCTGTAGTCAGAAAATCACCGCCTCTGCCCCCTCCACCCCCCCATCCAAAGGGCTCAAGACAGAAGTCCTGCTGAGATAAAGATATCACTCCTAAGAAAAGGAAAATTTAATTTTTAGTGCTTACCAATGTACAGGCATTCTTCTTTCTTGAAGGAGAATGCTAGATGGTGTTTGCAGCCCTGTTTTGGCATTATTTTCATTGTTCAATAGACAGGAAACCTCAAAAACCAGAAGCGGCCCAGGCCTCTTAGAGCATTGCAAATCCTCCACCATCTTTACTAGACAAAGAGGAACTGTCCTACTTATAGCTGGACAGTGTTGGTTTTCACGCCTGCTAAGTGATATGTGCATCATCTTTGACATGCAAAAGAGCACTAACAGACAGCTAGGCTGGAAATTGGGGAGCTTAGTTTCGAGTATGGGAAACACTTTCATCTGGCTTTATAGGCTAGAGACTAGGAAGGGGAGTCCCCTTGTTGATTCCTGACAGTGAAGCCTGGGCACTTTCCCTTCCAGGTCATAATATTCCCTTCCAGAGATTTGGTCAGGACACCTGTAGATGCCAAAAGTCTTGGCAGTATGAATGGGAAGAACATGGGCAATAGCCCAAGAGCTGGGTACTGACAGAGGGATCTTCTGAGCACTGAAAACTGGATATCTCATCTAAATATTGATCATCACTTATATAAATAATGAAATGATTGATGAGTTTACCTAAGAATCACTGCTTCAGATTTTTACTGAGCCCAAGTTTTGAAGTCTCTTAGAAGCAGAGAGGCTAACAGTAGACTTAGGACAGAAGTAAAGAGGCAAGAGCCTTGAAAGTTCAAAACAGAGCTGTTCTGCATGACTGAGAGTGGACTGTGTGTTTAATTGTGAGCACATGTGTGGTTATTTTCTTGTTTCAAGCTGCCATGCCCTAATTACTAACTGTGTGTGTTTAGGAGCCCTCTGACACTATCAGCCCTCTGAATCTGTGTATGAACATTAGTCTGGAAAACCCTGGCACTAACCCTGCCCTTGAAGCCTACTCTGAGACGGTCAAGGTCTTCAGTGTAAGTACGGCTTGCCTTTCTTGGAATTCCTGATTAGCTGGCAAAGTTTCAGTCACTGCCTTAGTGTTTGGAAGACACTTAGGACATAGCCTAAGTTGGTAATTTTCTAACTGAAGTACGGTTACTTCTATGGAAAGTTCACCAGCATGTAAGTTCCATGAAGATAGGGATTTTGTCTTCCTTGTTCTCTGCTCTGTTTCCAGCACTGTGAGTAGTGCTTCGCCCACCACAGGTGCTCAGTAAATGTTTATTGAAGAAATAAGTAACAATAAAGGGAACACCTTGTGTTCACAATCCATTTAAAAAAAATAAAATGGTACCGGTACCTCTGAAATTCTCTGTATCACTCCACACTCTATCATATCCACTTTTATCTTGCACCCCCAGATAGCACCACCATCCTGAATTTTGCATTTATCAATGTTTTTCTTTCTGATGTTGCTAAACATGTATGTATTCCTAAAATATGGTTTAGTTTCACAAGGTTTTGAACTTTATAAATGGAATAATACTATTATGTGTTCTTCTACAATTTGCTTGTTTAACTCAGTAGCAAATTTCTGGGATTGTTTTTCTCTTTTTTTTTCTGTAGATCCCTTTCCATAAAGACTGTGGTGATGATGGAGTTTGCATTTCTGATCTAGTTCTAAATGTTCAGCAGCTGCCAGCCACTCAGTAAGTTTTACTTTAAAGTGCAGTGAAAATTATTGAAATAAAAGACTTGTTAGATTACTTTATTCAAGTGATTGTGTATGGAAATTTTTTTCTACAAAAGAAACATCATAACTCCTAAAGATCCTTCAAATCTAAATTTCAAAGTATCTAGAAATAAACTTAACCAAGGAGGTGAAAGACTTATACTCTGAAAACTGTAAAATATTAATAATGGAATTTGAAAATAATCCCAAGAAATGGAAAGATATCCTGTGCTCTTGGATTAGAAGAATTAATATTGTTAAAATGTCCACACCAAACTACAGATTTAATGCAATCCCACTCAAAATATCCATGACATTTTTTACAGAACTAGAGCAAATAATTCTAAAATTTATATGGAGCTACAAAAGACTCCACATTTTCAAAGCAATTTTGATTAAAAAAGAACAAAGTTTGAAGTATCTTCAGGTTATGCCTTCAAGCTACAGTAATCAACAGAGCATGGTTTGGGCACAAGAGCAATAGATCAATGGAACAGAATAGAGAACCCTGAAATAAACCCATCTACTTATGGTCAATTAACCTACAACAAAGGCAAGAATATACAATGGAGGAAAGACTGTCCCTCAAATAAGTGGTTCTGGGAAGACTGGATAGCTACATGTAAAAAGATAAAATTAGAACATTTTCTCATATGAAATACAGAAATAAATGCTAAGTGGATTAAAGACCTAAATATAAGACCTGAAACCTCAAAACTCCTAAAAGAAAACAGAGGCAGAACACTCTTTGTCATAAATTGTAGCAGTAGCTTTTCTGTCTCTGTTTCTGAAAGCAAAAGAAATAAAAGCAAAAATAAATGAGACCTAATTACACTGAAGAGCTTTTGCACAGCAAAGGAAACCATTAACAAAACAAAAAGATAACCCACTGAATGGGAGAAAATATTTGTAGATGATATGACCGCTAAGGGTCATATATATCCAAAATATATAAACAACTTGTACAACTCAATGTCAAAAAACCAAAAACCTGATTTAAAAAATAGGCAGAAGACCTGAACAGACATTTTTCCAAGGAAGACATGCAAGTGGCCGACAGGCACATAAACAGTGCTCATCAGTGCTAATCATCAGAGAAACGCAAACCAAAACCGTGATGAGGTATCATGCTATTTCATACCTGGCAGGATGGCTGTCATCAAAAAGAACAGAAATAACAAATGTTAGTGAGGATGTGGAAAAGATGGAACCCTTTTACACTGTTGGTAGGAATGTAGACTGGTGCAGCCAACTATGGGAAACAGTATGAAGGTTTCTCAAAAAACTATAGAACTATCGTATGATCTAGCAATTCTACTCCTGGACATGCATCCAAAGAAAACAAAGACACTAATTTGAAAAGATGGATGTACCCCAATGTTTATAGCGGCATTATTTACAATAGTCAAGGCAGGGGAGAAACCTAAATGTCCATCAATAGATGAATGGATAAAGGAAGATGTAACACACACGTGTATATATATATTTATGTATACACGTTTATATATATAACAGAATATTTCTCAGCCATAAATAGGATAAAATTCTGCCATTTGCAATAATGTAGATGGACCTAGAGGGTATTGTGCTTCATGAAATAAGTCAGAGAAAGACAAATATTCTGTTTCACTCATATAAAGAATTTAAAACAAAACAAATATATATTACAAAATAGAAATAGAAAAATAATAAACTAGTAGTGGGCAGAGGGAAGGAGGAAGGGGTAAGATAGAGGTATGTAATTAGGTGATACAAACTATTAATATTAGGTAAATGTAAAAAAGATAAGTAACAAAACTATATTATACAGCACAGCAAAATATAGTCATTATTTTGTAATAACTTTCAATGGAGTATAATCTATAAAAAGATTCAATCACTGTATTGTACACATGAAACTAATCTTATAAATCAACTATACTTCAATATAGAAAGTATAAATTTCACTTTCTCTCATCCATATAGGAGTAAGCACTAAGAAATATAAAACCACTTATATTTGGAGGGTGTCTTTTTCTGCAATGTAATTAAAAGCAACAAAGAAGAAAACCCAATAGGATTTATTCATTCATTGCCAATATTATTTTACTATGAAGATAATTTGTTGTTAAACAGTTTTCTCAGTCTCTAGTAAATCCAAAATTTGTTTTTTAAATGAGTAAAGTATTTGAATTCTGACTTAAAAAAAGAAAACAAAACTGTAATGACTTTTTTTTCCTCCTTTTTACTGTTAACAGACAACAGCCCTTCATTGTCAGCAACCAAAACAAAAGGCTAACATTTTCAGTAAAATTGGAAAACAAGAAGGAAAGTGCCTACAACACTGAGATTGTTGTTGATTTTTCAGAAAACCTGTTTTTTGCTTCCTGGTCCATGCCGGTATGTGAAGGCACTCTGGTGATTGCTATTTTTGTTGTCAATTACTGTCTTCCTTCTACTCAAATCTCCAGGTCCTCTGTGTTTTCTGAAGAAATTCCTTGCCCCTCAGCATGATCAATCTTGACACTTGTGGCTCCCAACTAGTTAAACTACTTGAGAACGTAGCCAGGCTGTGTATCTAGACCAGTTCAGCTTCATGGCTTAGATCAGATTTTTCCTTTGACCTGACAGTTGGCAGTTGTAGCCAGACTCTACCGTAAACTCTCCTCAAGCCATCTGTGTGATGAGGCGGCATGGGGCTGCACAGATGCTGGGAGCTGCACTTGCTCTCAGAAATTAGAGTCCCACAGCTCAGCCCAAGCTTTGTAACCACAGGTCTTGCTGCTGCCAAGATAATGCATTCCAGCGAGGTCAGTTACTCATGTTGACTTGATCGCTATACCAGGAACACACTTGACCACGAATGTCCCCCTGGTTCCTCTGCCACCAAGCAGTGAAAAGGAGAGAAGGGAAAAGCTCAGATTTTCCAAATTCACTACTTGATGAATGGATTTTTAAAACGGTTTCATCCAGTTTCAAGTCATTGTGAACTTAGTAGATTGAGTGTTCTACACCGATTCTGACTTTAGTGTTTAAATTTCTTGTGCCAAATGACAGCTTCTTATTTTAAAGAGAAGAAACCTGAGAAAATCTAAAGATGATTCTTTTAAGTTATTTAAAATATAAACAAAAGCTATATTTTATTTGCTCTTGAAACTACAACTTTCAAATATATTGAGAGAAAGGTATGTATTAAAGATAGCATTTCTAAATAGTGGATTAAATTTATTTTGTGCTTCTGAAATATGACATATGATTTATTTCTGGGGGAAATTTCAGCATCTGACTTTGTTTTGTTGGGTGGCCTGTCTAGCAATAAAAATAGATGTTAGCCATCCGGACGATACATAGAAGATTTTCAAGTCTTAGTGTGAACACAACCTTACTGCTAAAACATCTAGGTGGTTTATATTTCTTTTGGTACATATGTGCATGGGCGCACACACATACAGACATTGAAAAAGAATTGATCATTGTTTCTCTGGTCTCATTCAGGTTGATGGGACAGAAGTGACCTGCCAGATTGCTTCATCTCAGAAGTCTGTTACCTGCAATGTGGGCTACCCTGCTTTAAAGAGCAAACAACAGGTAGGACTTCCATTTCATCCCCAAAGCCATGCTGACCCCTTCCCATGATTGATGTTAATTCACCAGTGAACCATCTTTATTAAGTGTCATCATTTGAGAGGCACCACAAAATAATTGGCTGCATATTTAAAGGAAGTTTTTAAATATCTGCATGCTTTAAATTATTAATAAAAGTGGGATTTCCCCCTATACAGTTCATTTCCAAAGACACACACAACATAGAAAGTTTTTTCTGAACACATTGATCAACACCAGTCAAAGTGGTTTACACATAGTCACGGTTATCATTTGTTAACCCCTGGTAGTAAGCAAATTTTACATCAGCACAAAGCCTTCAAATTCAGACAAGTATTAGTGCCTGTGATATGTATGGTGGTGGTGGTGGTGTAGTCGCCAAGTCGTGTCCAACTCTTCTGTGACCCCATGGACTCTAGCCCGCCAGGCTCCTCTGTCCATGGGATTTCTCAAGCAAGAACACTGGAGTGGGTTGCCATTTCCTTCTCCAGGGGATCTTCCCAACCCAGGGATCAAGGCAAGGTCTCCTTCTTTGCAGGCAGATTCCTTACTGACTGAGTCATTAGGGAGACCTGCTGTATGTATTTGTTAAGTAAATTCAGTTCTGTTCTGAAGGTGAGGCAAGGTGGACAAATACGTAGATATTCTACACATTAGAAAGCTTAAGTTTCATAAAATTCAGAATCAAATGGGACTGAGTTCACTGTGTTGGTCACTGAGTACAAAGCATCATAGATTGATGAGTTTTCATTTTGTATATAGGTGACTTTCACTATTAACTTCGACTTCAATCTTCAAAACCTTCAGAATCAGGCATCTCTCAGTTTCCGAGCCTTAAGGTAAAACATGATAAAGTCATGAATTGATGAAAAGTGGCTTTTCTCATATTTCTCTTTCAGTAATTTCCTAATATTCCTTTCAATAGCGAAAGCCAGGAAGAAAACATGGCAGATAATTCAGTCAACTTAAAACTCTCTCTGCTGTATGATGCTGAAATTCACATAACAAGGTAGGTGAAACAGTGGGGAGCCTATGATCGCAGCTCACAACACATTTGGTTCATGACTAAAGAAGTCTACATGCTCATTCTTTACTGGAGAATTTGAATTTAAATGTTTCCTCCTTGTCAACTAAAACAGAAGTCCGGGGGCAAACTCAAACTGGTCCCTAGGGGACTCTTGAGGGACTCTATAGATTTACTGACTAAGAGCAATACCAGAAAGATAATTATCTGTCATGCGCCAAGGGGACCTCCCCTGCAGGCTCTTGGACAAGTTGTCAGAGCAGAGCTTGCAGGGCCCCAAGGAGTGGCCCCCACTTCCTTCCCCACACCTCTGTCTGCTGTCCACATGAGATCTAAAGGGGTAGCCCCACTCCTGGACATCGAAGCCCTGGGCACAAATATTGAATCTAGTCACAGAAAATTCCTGGCACAGTGGATTAGGGGTTTCTTCCAACCAGGATGAAATGAGGCACTTTTCAAAAGAGGTCATCCAGAAAGAAATGAGTTATTCTACTTTCTTGTCTGTCCAAAGCAAGTAAACCTGAGAGCACCGGCCAAAACACTGTCACTTGATACCTATTATCTCGAATTGTTCAGAGAGACAGGTGTCTTGTGAGGTGAGCAACTTGTAGACACCACAGGTGCTGATATTATCACCTTCATTCCCACTTAGTGAAGCGGGTTCATGGGCATAGACACATTGCGGCACAGCGGTGCAGGTACAGAAGTCCCAGGTGAGGCCCACCTCCAAGCCTGGGAACCAGAGTTCACTAGCTGCTGAAGCACTGTGGCAGCTTTGCAGCACAGATCAGTGACCCCTGGAAAACACACAGCAACCTGTCCCCAGGGAGCCAGGCTACTAAGTGTCCAGTGACTGCGGCTTTTTCTAACATCACTCCAACCCCTAAAAGCATGGAATATGTGGATCATCCAACAAATCCCTGAGCAAAAACAAAAAGGAAAATATGTCATTATGTCTAGAGCTCAAGACACATGAGCAAAGATGAAAAGAATGCTTCTGTATCAAGTGAGTTGCAAACGGCAAAAGCAGAAACTGTATCTCAAGTCATCCATCCCTGAAAAATTATTCAGTAACTACAGATTTCAAAGGGCCCTCAGCTGCTAAAATAAGTAACTGAAAACAGCTGCAGTCGAAGAGATTGCTAGCACCACATTACCTAAATGTTTTCCTTTCTACCTGTAATGCTTTCTCATCCTAAATGCTTTTTGTTAATAGAGCCTTTTCATCATTCCATTCTCCCACCATGGCCAATGTTTTCAATTATTTTAAGAGGAAATAAATTTAATATTGAAGTGGGACTTCACATTTACTAAATCTTAGCTATGTATTTTTTGTGGTGGTAAATTGGATTCTCAGACATTCTGATGTTTAAAGTATATCATGCAGTTAAAAAATACAGAGAATTATCAAGAATAAAGTTAACGTGGTTCCTAAACCTACCATCCAGATAATTTGTCTTAATATCTTTTTAAAAAGAAAGATGTTAAATGTGCATGGATAGAAAACCCAAACATCATGGAAAAATGCATGATGAAGAGAAATCATCCCTCTGATCTCCTCTGGTCATTTTGTAATGACTAATTCGGCTGTTTCAGAATATTTTCCAGATACAAGGTCTATCTATCTACTAGGATATATGCCACACACACACACAGTTTACTTACTTTTTGGGGAAAAAAAAAGTCCTACCCAATCCCAATTATTGAGACCAATTATTAATATTCCTTAGGAACCATTTTGATACTATACAAATGTGCAATTATATTTTGCAAATATGATGGGTGGAAATAGATGACAGTAGAATTTATTTCTAAAACAGGATCTGCCCCACTATAGTTAACTGCTAATATAAATATATTGATCAATATTTAAGTAACTGACGGAACCCTTAAGGAAAATATGAAAAAATGTTGGATCTCTTTAAATAAATGCAGAAACAGAGCATATTAATCAATTAAAAAACTGGCCATACATAGGGGCTCACACAAAGATCTGAAAGACACATACAACCAGCCTTTCTATTTTATTTTTTAAATTAATTTTTATTGGAGTCAGGCTTTCTGTTTTAATTCCCAGTCAGTTTTCCCATTTTACATGTAAGGCTGACAAATCATTATTTCCTCTCGTAGACATAACCTTGACAAATACTACATTTATTTAAGTCCCTTTGACATATTTTCCTTTTGAGAATTTGGAGGAAAATTCTAAGGCATAAAAGAGAAAAAAGGCAAGATTTTCAGTAAAGAACCCAAAGGACTCTATCTTGAAAATATCCAGTCCAATATTTTTTTAGGAAATAGAATCAATGTATTATAATTAGGATAAACTATCTGATGACAATAAATATTGCTTCTCAGACTTCTGCCCCTGCTATCTGCCCTCTACCCCCCAAGGAAGCTGCCCTGGTTGGAACTCAGCTTCAGATTCCCAGAAATGAATGAAGAGAGGGAGTGGTATTCAGTTACATTTCAGTCTGGGTGGTCCTATGCGGGTTCCCTCAGGCCTGGTCATGTTTTCACTTGCAAACCCTACTCAGCAGCCCCAAGCAAAGACATTCAGTTAGGCCATTACCTCTAGGTCTAATCTATTAACAAAACTCCCGAGTCAGCCATCTTAGAAGTGGTTTCTGTGGTCAGTGGTGGAAACAGATGGACCTACCCCGATTCAGACCAAAGCTTCAGAGTTGGCTTGAAAACTAAGGATTTTTGTCATTGTTTAGTCATTAAGTTGTGTCCGACTGTTTGCAACCCCATGGACTGTAGCCTGCCAGGCTCCTCTGTCCATGGGATTTGCCAGGCAAGAATACTGAAGGAATAATAAACAAAATGTACACCCTATTTCACAGGCATCCAGTGATGAGCAGGGCAGGAGCTAATGCCTGACATCTTATTATTGTATATTTCAGCCATCATACCAAGTGGAAAATCCTCTGGCTTATAAATCTGTTAGTCCAATCAATAAGGGCCAGGTGTCCACTGTATTAACACAGCAATCAATATAATAGCAATCTTGCAAAGAGTTTCACTACAAGTTCTAAAGTAATACATTTGTACTTATTTAAGAAACTTACAACTGATATATGCATCTATATATACAATGGATGTAACCCAAAAATCTTAGCAGAATGATCATGAAGGGATATGTTTTGAAAGGAACTTATTTTAGCCTTAGAAATGTATACTGGACCTTAAATCCATAATAAATATTTGTTTTCCTTTAATGTTTTGTACCTAAATGTGAATTCTTTCACTTGTAATATAAGCTGGAAGATATATAAGTAAAAGAAATATTAAACTTCAAGAGCAATAGCATAACTAAAATATTCAGCTCTACAAATATCATCCAACAGATCTACCAACATAAATTTTTATGAAGTCTCCTTGGATGGGAATGTTTCTTCTGTCATGCACAGTTTTGAAGATATTGGTCCAAAATTCATCTTCTCCATTAAGGTTGGTACACCTGTTATAAGAATGAGAAGTCAAGAGAAAGTTGGGGGGTGGGGTGGGAATGAGGGCAGGAAGAGAAGAAGAAAGTAAAACGAAGTTGAAATATGCCTACTGCTAATGCTGCTGCTGCTAAGTCACTTCAGTCGTGTCCGACTCTGTGCGACCCCATAGATGGCAGCCCACCAGGCTCCCCTGTCCCTGGGATTCTCCAGGCAAGAACACTGGAGTGGGTTGCCATTTCCTTCTCCAATGCATGAAAGTGAAAAGTGAAAGTGAAGTCGCTCAGTCATGTCCAACTCTGTGACCCCATAGACGGCAGCCCACCAGGCTCCTCCATCCATGGGATTTTCCAGGGAAGAGTACTGGAGTGGGGTGCCAATGCCTTCTCTGTGAAATATGAAATATGCCAGTGGTTTTCAAATTTGAGCACACATTAGGATCACCTGAGTCTTGTCAAACACATGTCACTGGGCTCCATCTCCAGTAGTTCTGATTCAAAAGGTCTGGGGTGGACCTAACAATTAGCAGTTCTAACAAGTTCCCAGGGGATGCGGATGCTTCTGGGCCAGGTGCCATTCTTTGAGAACCACAAAGATGGGCCATCGATAAGTAAACAGCTGGGCTTTGTATTGATACATAGTTTTGTATTCAGGGTAAGGGGTAATTGGTGCATTTTGAAAGCAAATGTTGGATGTTAATCAACAGAGTATTAACATAAAGCTACTACTATGGATAGAAGTCTCTGCAATATAATGCCAATTTATGCTTGGAAACCACTTCTGTTTGAGAAGCTCACCATTTGTATACAAATATTTACTTTGTACAGTCATGCTAAGTAGTATACAAAATATTTTAAAATCAATTTCTATTGGCTATTAGTTGGTAATTATTAAAGTTGGTTTCTAGTTATATAAGGAGAAATGAATTTGTGAGAGAATATTTTATAATGACATTACATTAGTTCAGTTCAGTTGCTCAGTCATGTCCAACTCTTTGCGACCCCATGAACTGCAGCACGCCAGGCCTCCCTGTCCATCACCAACTCCCGGAGTTCACTCAGACTCAGGTCCATCGAGTCAGTGATGCCATCCAGCCATCTCATCCTCTGTCGTCCCCTTCTCCTCCTGCCCCTAATCCCTCCCAGCATCATATAAACTTTGTTAAATAAAAAGGAAAGAATCCATCCACCAGCCTGTCATTTTATTTTTGTACATATTCTACTAATCTGTCAAATGGTTACAACTCTATAATTTGGTGATAATTTATACTCTTTAAAAAGTCCTTAAAGGAATCTTGATTTGTGATCCAAATTTATGGAATTTACAAAATGTGTATGGTATTTGGCAGTTACTTCTTTAATGAAACATTTAGTCAGTTAGTAGTAACAATAAAATAATGTTCAAAGACATATAATAAGTATCAGCCTTTGTATGAAATACTTTATGTTAACCCATTTAATTCCCAAATCAATTAGATTGGTAGGATTATTATTCCTATGATCGTTCTTTAAAATGTCTAACCCCAATAGGGTATGAGCCCTGAACAATTAGGACAGACTTCCCACCAGTGAGAACAGAGGCTATACCGGTGCATAACTACTGAGTTGCTGAGTATCTTTATTTTGCAAATGAGAAAACTGAAGCGTGAAGGGGTCAAGAATCTTGCCTAAGCCCCCCTGTTATCAGGGGCAGAGTGGGACTTCACGCCCTGACAGGCCAAACTCACAGATGGCAGGTGTTTCTAACCATCTCCTAAGTCACAAATTATGTACCAGTCCAAATCATAGATGTTGAGATTTTAATGAGAGATGAAACACACGGACTCAAAGAGTCCATAAAGTAGTGACTCACTTTCATAGGAACTCAACCTAACTACTTAATAGTTGCCCGTCATCAACCCTGAGGTTATGGATCACTTTCCTTGCAATGTGTGGCTGATATAGCAGCAATAGGAATGTGTCCTTACTCCACAGGTTACAACAGGAAGTGTTCCAGTAAGCATGGCATCTGTGATCATCCACATCCCTCAATACACCAAAGGCAAGAACCCGCTGATGTACCTGACGGGGGTGCATGCAGATCAGGTAAGGGCAGCCAAACTGCCTGTAAAAATGCCCACCTCCCATGTGGAAACACCCCGAGGTGGGGGTGATCATGCCTGCCATCTTATAGACGAGGAACTGAAAAGATAAGCCCTCTGCACACTGGGTGCCAGTTAACTAGCAGTTAATTTCATATTAGAAGCAGGATATCATCATCAGAAATGTCCGAGTCTAGGGATTTACAGATAGCAGAAATTATGATTACCACCTCGTTCTGATCAGGTGAAGATCTGACTGTCAGAGCCCTGTTTGTAGAGAAGTTAGCTGGCTGGGAAGTGAGAGGCTGGACCCATGGTGGGAGGATAGTTGGGCCACACAGCTGCAGTCAGTAGCTTGGTTTCAAGCTCTCGGCCAGGGCTTTTGTCTGGTAGTTGTCCACCCTGGGTGCTCATTTAATCACCTGGGTCGTTTTTCAAATCTGTGTGATGCCAAGGCCTACCCCAGGCAATTATGCCGGAATCTCCAGGGCGAAGGCTGTAGCACTGGTGTTTTCCTTTAAGGGCCCTCCAGGTAGTTCCGACATACACTAGCCAAACCCCGTGACTAGCGCTTAGTTGACGCTACAGCAGCATCACTTCTGTGGTGTTCATAGGTGACCACAGGGAAGCAAAAGCCTAAACTGTTCCACAGGAAAGAATCCAAGTGAAATCACTCATAGTCAGTTGTTATTGCACATTTCTTTCATCACATATGGACTGTTAACTGGTGCCACACCATCCAGTCACATCAGAAGGATCTGAATCAGAATTACAGTAGTGATGTACAGAAGTGTGGCCAGGTCAGCCCAATGAAGGGAATCCTGGGAGCCCTCCCCTGCCCCAACATGAGACAATAGGATTTCCGAACAAGTTGAAAACATCATAAACCATCTTGCTTCTGAAGACCAATTTGATGTCCTTCTTTGTAGGCTGGTGACATCAGTTGCAAAGCTGAAATAAATCCACTGAAAATAGGACAGACGTCTTCTTCTGTATCTTTCAAGAGTGAAAATTTCCGGCACATAAAAGAATTGGTAAGGACAGGTTAATGGGGTGAAATTTCCTTGGGTGATTCATTGTTTTGTTTTACCTGGAAATTGAGGCACTTCCTTTTCCCTGCCACCACACCTGTGGGAGAGCTTTCCTGTTTTGCCTTTGATGGTCTGTGTGAATCAAGAAAATATACACTCAAATCCAGGCTATTGGCATTATCACTTATGCCATTATTATAATTTCATGAAATCGAAAGGACCCCATGTCAAACTAGTTTTGTGTCGTGCGTGTTGGAAACACTGCAAAGGGCTGGGCGGGAGCTGGGCATGTATGCGAGGTAAAGCCTCTCTCACCTCCACAGAATCACTGGTGTCTTTATTGAGCTGTTAAATTTGACTCTCTGATGACCCTGCTCTGCTTTCCATATTTGATCATATCCTGCTGCGCAGCTATATGCCACTTTCTTTGGGAAAGAGGCTTGTCTAGTATCTAGCATGGTGCTTGGCACATTATTAAGAGTTCAAATACATAAACATTTAGCAAACAATAAGATCAATCTCAGGGCTTCCCAGGGGGCTTAGTGGTAAAGAATCTGCCTGTCAAGCAGGAGACGTGGGTTCGATCCCTGGGTTGGGAAGATGCTCTGGAGAGGGAAATGACAGCCCACTCCAATATTCTTACCTGGAGAATCCTATGGACAGAGGAGCCAGTGGGCTGCAGTCAATAGAATCGCACAGAGTTGAAGATGACTGAAGTAACTTAGCACACATGTACAAGATCAACGTCAGTCCTCCTCTATGAACAACGTGGAATTGCTCCTGTTTTCCTTGCATTGCAATTGTTTTTATTTCATAAAGAATGGGAAAACAGGAGGCTAGGAGAATGAAAGTTTCTTAAGTAACTATAGTGTAATTGCAGTGTAAATGCGGTCTAAATCCGAACAGAGATATGTAAAAATGCCCAGGAGAAACTCACCTCAGTGTATGCCAAAATATGATACCTCTTAGAAGTTTCCATATTTTTGTGAAAATGTTTGATTTTGTAAAAATGGCAACTTCCAATATAAAGCAAACAGAACACAAAAAACTGCAAAGAAGAAACTAAAGTTCTTTAGAAATCTAACAGCTGACCACTTAACATTTACTGAACAGTCTTTATAATCACGAATCTACAAATAGGCACATGGATAATGTTACATAAATGGACCAAGCTACCTTTTTTCATTGGCCTATATATCATAGATCTTTTAACATGCTTTATTTTTACAGTAGTTTTAGGTTAACAGCAAAATGAGTTTAAATTACAGAAATTTCCCATATACTCTTGCCCCCACATACCCACAGCCTCCCACACTATCAGATCCCCCCTGTTGACACATCATAATTACCCAAAGACCCTGGTTTACATTAGGGTTACTCTTGATGTAGAGTCTATGAGTCTGGACAAATGTGTGATGACATAGATGCACAATTATGGCACACAGAAAAGTTCACTGCCGGAAACTCCTTTGAGCTACACCTACTCATCCCTTTCTCCCCACTAACCCTTCCTTGGTAATCATTGATTCTTTTAATGACAACTTTTTCAAAACTCAAGGAAGGCATCTTTATCATGAGGTTACTAACTATACTGAATTTTGTGTATATACACGAAAAAGTAAACGTGTTAGTCACTCAGTAGTTGGTTGATTCTTTGCGACCACGTGGACTGTAGCACACCAGGCTCTTCTGTCCACTGGGATTCTCCAGGCAAGAATTCTGGAGTGGGTTGCCATTTCTTCCTCTAGGGGATCTTCCTGACCCAGAGATCAAACCCAGGTCTCCCACACTGCAGGCAGATTCTTTACCATCTGAGCCACCAGGGAAGCCCTTTGTGTATATATATTCAGTAATAAACTATTACACTGTTGATAAACATGAATTATTTTTTTCTCTCTCAGCATAGTAGTACAATAAATAGGCTTGCTGTATTTTTCTGCACTCATTTATGATTATTTCCTGAGGCCCTCCATACAGATGGGAAATGGCAGGGCAAAGGACATGTACTTCTTATATTTTGAGGCAAAGTGCCAGAATCTCTAGAAGGGTTATATAATAAATACTTAAAGTTCACAAGACTGCCAATTTCCCTAGATCCTTCCCTGGGTTTTATGTCTTCGTAAAATTTTAGCATTTCTTTTTTTAAAGCTCATACTAACTTTTCTTTTATCATTGACTCCAACCTGAAAGAACTGTAGAACCGCTTCATGTAGTAACATCACATGCTGGCTGAGAGACCTTCAGGTGAAAGGAGAATACTTCCTTAATGTGTCCACCAGGATTTGGAATGGGACTTTTGCAGCAGTAAGTATCAACTTTATTTATTGGGTTTATGGATAGCAAGGAAATGTAAAGCTTCACTGTAAGTTCACACCTCTTGACAAAATTAGCATTCTGGCTAATGTCAGCTATGCCCAGTGGCCCAGAGAAATCTTACCTTGGGAGGTAATATGCTTCCATCCCTTTCCAAGGTTTGCTCAACCTGGCTGTGCCTCTGAATCCCCTGAGGTGCTTGCAAACCCCAGGCCAACCTGTCACAGCAGAATTCCTGAAGTGAGGGGCCACCTTCTCTATCTGCCTCCTCATGCTTTTCTCTGGCCTTCTGGTCTCCTCTGCCACAGCCAAATCAAAGCGTGCACATCTCAGCCTCATTCCTGGCACCCCCCAGGTGGCTGCTGATTGATATCAGACCACCTGGAGGGTGAATCCGACCTAAGGATCTGTCTTCCTAGAGCCACATAAACACTCTGCTCTCCTGTTCTTACCCCTTCTCTCATGAAATTTCCAACGTGCTTACAATTTTTTTTAAAGTCATTTCAATCTCATGAAAAGTTCAAAGAAAGTGCCAGAACAATGTCAGGGTGTTATTCCATCAGCACGTGTGACTTGGCAGTAGTGATATCTGCTTCCAGTAGAGATTTCGGAAGCCAGAATTTCAATCTGGCTCGGAAACTGGAAGGATAGACCAAACTCTTTAAATCTGACTACATAAGCAGTGAGTTGTTCATTTTACTAACACTGGCTCTAAGGCAAAATCTCCAGGGGGCCTTGTAGCTCTAGGTGATTTTTAAATGAATAAATCAGTCCTCAAGGTGCTTACCAACTGTATCCTATTCCCTATATTCCAACCACTTCGTGATCTCTCCAACAGACCCCATTCCCTGCTGAATGTTTTATGTAACACTGGAGAATTAACTCCCTCCAAACTTGTCCCTGGAACTATGAGCAATATTCTTGGATAAAGAAATAACAGAAGAGCTGTGAAAGGCAGGGGAAATTTTGCTAGAGAAGTGGAGGAGTGAGGAGTTGGATTTTCTGCTTGTTTGCTTTCTTTTAGTTGGTTTTCTCGTTAGTTGCTTTCAAGCCTTCAGGACGCTTCTGTATACTGTAAGAGGCAAAGCAGGCAGTTATGCCACCATCCCAGCTGCTACAGATTGGTGCTGGGTTTTACCCATTGGATCTTGGCTCCTTGGATTTGAGGAACAAATGTTTTCATAGTAATCTTTGCCAGCTGGGAAGGAAAACCATTGCAAATCAAAAGGCAATCACTCCAACTCTGTAAAATGCATTTGGTTTTTCTCAAGTTTGTTTAAAGCTACATCATTTTAACTGTAAGACTTTTTAAAGTACCTTCCTAAGGTTTTCATAAGCAGCAGTTTCATTTCTGGGAGCAAAATTTTGAAGCAGTGTATTATTTATGTTGAAAAACACTCATGGGAATTACTGTATATCAAGGCTTATATATCTTCCTCTTTCATGAAAGGTCAAATGTTTCTCCCCACCTTGGTTTTAACTATTTCAATAGCCAAGAGGATGTTCAGACCACCTAGGAGACCCAGTCTGAAATAGGAATCCTATTTCCTGTATTAGAGCCCATTAATATACCACTTTTTGCCCTTTTTCTGGGCAGTGTAAGTCAACATTTCAAAGTAATTTCATCACAAAGTGATTGCTCAGACCTCCAAATCAATGGCATGTTGGCTGCTCTTTGTAAGGAAAAGGCTGAATGCTAGCAGGTGTGACTTCCCTCTCCTGGGTATGCATGGTACGCCCACCTCTACTTGTCAGCCGTGCAGGGGACTGTGCGCCTGTGCAAATGGCCAGACTTGGGAGGCAGATATATCGATGCTGTAAGGAAATGCTTTCACCTGTACTCTACAGGGACTATGAAGTGAGCATTCACTGAACTGTTACTCCTTTTTTAATTTAAACCATTGTCAGTACTCTTAATGTCCCCCAAATAATGCATGTTTGAGGGACCAGTGATCAGGGTTAACTTCTGCTGCAGTCTTCCATCTTGAGAAAATTAAGAAGACTAATCAGAGACTGAGCCAGTGGAAAAGAAATAAATTGCTCACTTTTTGGATATGCATTCTCTTCTTCTGGCTCCCAGATATAGTTTAGCAAATTACCTCATAGAGTATATTGAATCATGTGCCCTGGTAACCAGAAAAACTCAATCCTAGTAGCCAGAGCATGGGAAGGCAGTTCTCAAATCCAGGCATTGTATTTCATCTCAAAATAAGCATCAGTCCCAATATTAGATTACAGAGAAAACAACACAGCGGTAGTGCATAGCTTTTTCTGTAAGTGCATTCAGGAGCACATGCAAAACTATTTCATTTGTGGAGGTTACTAATAACATCACCATAAAATGTATGTCCTTCCAAATGCCTGCCCCAAATCCAATATTTTTGTACAGATACTTAAGAAATCTGGCTATCACTGTTATATAGCGCTGACATAAGGTTTAGGGTATCTGCCACTGATGTGTGTGGTCTTCAAACAGTATTATTTTATACATGTGTACCAGAGGAAAAACTCTCTTTTTTAATCTGATTTTCTATTTCATTTTGTGACTTAGGCAAGCACAAAATTTTCAGTTTTCTCTCACGTCACAAACTCAAGTTTTTAAAAGCCTAAACTATGATCTTTCCCAATTAAAAACTTCAGTTCTAAACCTTTGTTTTTCACCCGTTTTCAAGTTGAGTCATCTGGAGAGACATTTTAACAAGCTGATATCTAGACCCCACCCACCAAGACTCAGTTTAATTTGCCACTGCAGGGCCCAGCCACCCACACGGCTTAAGTTCCCGTGTGGGGTCCTGTCATATCAGTGATTTAAGCACACAAAGATGTTTGAGTCTTCAGAGTTGGCATTTGCTCTAGTCACTTTCCACAAGGAAATAAATAATGGACATGTTGTTTTATGCATTAACTTCTGCTAGGATAAAAATATACTCTTTATTTTTATGTTCCAGTCGACTTTCCAGACAGTGCAGTTGACAGCAGCTGCAGAAATTGACACGTACAACCCTCAGATATACGTGATCGAAGAAAACACGGTCACGGTGAGTGCTCATATCCCTCCCTGTGGGTCATGGAGTCTGACAGGCTTTCCATTTCTGACAGTTTATAGAGCAGTCATTCTTCTCACCTACCTGTATATACAACTATCTTAGTGAAACTCTAAAAGTCTGTTTATCATGTTGAGTTTTTTTTCTTTTTTCAGGCAAGGATTTATTAGGGCCCCTGCTTTAGCAGGTGGGGAGCAAGAATGAGTTAGCAGATTCCCCTGCTTACTCACCCGCTGAGAGGGGAGCTGTTTTTTCTTATCTGGGGTGAGGGTAGGGGGCTGTATCTAGGGGTCGGGCTGGAGGGGTGGCTCAGGCGGTTTGCCCACCCCTGTGCCAGTGGTGTGTGCAGGGGGCATGTTGAGCTTTTGACAATGGTGTTTGCTACTCAAAAAAGCCCAGCTGTGTACTTGCCCTACCCCATGTCCCCACGTTGGCAAAGCTGGATCAGACATGATGATCCCACAGAAGGCAGGATGCAAGGGGTTCCATCTGGCTGTGGCCCCCTTCTCGCTGCTCCAGCCTCAACCAGCACCTCGGCTCCTCCTTGCTGCTCATGCTTACACTAAGTAATCTACATCCTAGGCCACAAAGTCTAAGTCATGCTCGTTTGAATCATACATAGTATTTCAGAGTATTTTTAAGTACTGAAGTATGCTTAATAAATAAGGCATTTATTAGAGGGCTTTTTTTTTTAAGTAGTACCCCTTACAACTGACACTGTATGACATATCCATTCATTAGATCTTCAGTCTAGAAAACTATAAATGCTTCTCTTGATTTAAAAAAAAAAAAAAGATTTGGCAAAGAAACACATGTTCACAGAAGACAGAGGCTCATTGTTCCAAGAGCTGGCATGGGACAACCTTCCTTTGCACTGGAACTCTGCTTAGAATACAGTTTAGATATAGCGGGATTTCCATGCTCAGTGAATCTGCTGGCAGAGACCTGGGCATTTTCCTCCCAATGCTTTTGTTAGGAATTGGAAGCCAGTTCAAGACTCTGCCCCCAAGGCCAGCTTGGCAGCTGGCCTCAGTCCACTGCTGCAGCCTATGGACTTGGCTAAAATGCCAATGGCCTTGTGAACCCCAGGCCTCTCAGTGCCTGTGAGTAGAGCTCACAGCACTGCTGTTCCACTACTGTCCCAACAAAAATGACTCCACACAGCATGCTTTTCTGCTTCTGGTTTAAGACTGTCAGGGAGGGCCCACACCCTATCTTCAGAGGCTGGAGTGTGGAAAGACAGAAATGGAGCCAAAGGAAATGTGGGATTCAAAATCAGAGTGCTATGAACTTAGCCTGCGGGGTTGGGGGAAGGAAATACTATACATGTTAAAAGTTCACTTCAGAAAAATGCAGTATTCAGACAATACTTGGACCTCTGCTGAAATCTTTAAGAAAGCTGCACTAAGTAAATGTGTTAATGAAAATTTTAAATTAACATCAATGAACCTTTTGGGAGATTTTTCTTTTCATGGTTTTCTCTGCTCAGTATTGATAATAGAGGCCAACTACTACTACTTGTGTCTATAAAAAAATTTTTTTTTAATTCAAATACGATTTAAAATAATTTTTAAATAGTTTTTAGAATCCAAAGAATAAACTGATCTATTCCTACAGGTAGACGAATGATTCTTAGATTTGAATTCTAAGCCTGCTTAAAAATCTGATATAAAAATCTTGTACTCATGGTTGCCTAAAGATCCATGGAGCCTGGATTAGGACGTTCTAAAATAGACAGAAGTACGGATACTGCCACTACACAGTGAACTATATGAATTTAGTTATTTTATTCCTAAATTTACAAAGCTTTATTTTAGCTCTTCAAAATCCAAATTAGAAGAACTATAGTCACCAAAAAACCAGACTAAAATTTAGCCCAACTCATAAATTCTTTGGTGAAAAGCAGCTCATCTCTCATTGTAATTCAGTGTTAAATTCAAGTAAGTTAGGTTTTCTCCTCTCACTTGGTTCCAAAATGTAACTCTTTTAAGAATATTCTTTGTGGAGGAAATGGTTGTGATTCTTTCTCCAATTAAAAAAAAAAAAGGACATCACTGTTAGAACTTACAGCAGGCATGCTGTTGTTGTGGTGTAGTAGCCAAGTCATGTCCGACTCTTTGCAACTCCATGGACTGTAGCCCACCAGGCTTCTCTGTTCATGGGATTCTCCAGGTGAGAATGCGAAAGTGGGATGCCATTTTCTTCTCCAGGTCTTCCTAACCCAAGGATTGGCAGGTGGATTCTTTACCACTGAGCCACCAGGGAAGCCCAGAGTCACAAAGACTGCCAGAAAGTGGACATTAAGAATCACGTGTAGCCTCAAGGGCAATTTATCATTGAAAATGTCAGCTTGAGTCTTGAGATATTACTTCCACTTGTTAACAACTCATTATCAAGTAATCTTGAGCGAGAGTAAGTGAAATCAACATTTTAGGAACCCAATACAAAATTGTTGTTTAATCACAAGGGATTAGGGTGGTTAATTTGTTGACTCCCCTCCCCAAGACTGGGTTCCAAATGCTTTCACTTGAGTGGATGTCAGAAACTGAAGTTCCCATTTCATAAATGATTAAAGCATCTGACATAGTCAGAGATGACATACCTGCTAAGTACTGATGCAATTAAAGGAAGAAAAGGGGAAGATTTGCATGCCTTGCCTGTATTTACAGGTGCATTTCCTCTAGAGATTCTACTTCACAATGTTTAACTGAGGATTGCGATCGTGAGGAAATCACATCCCCTTTCTAGACTATCACTTTTAAGATTAGAGGATTTGACTAGACCATCTGACTTTTTTTCCAGTGCTAAGATTAACACAGTTGTTTTATATGTACACTTACAGATTCCCCTTACGATAACGAAACCCCATGAGAAAGCTGAAGTACCAATTGGAGTGATAGTAGGAAGTGTAATTGCTGGAATCCTTTTGCTATTAGCTCTAGTTGCAATTTTATGGAAGGTAAGAACTGTTTCGTATTTTAAAATATGAGATTCCTAAAGACCTCTGTCTTCCAATTTCCTTATCACAGAGCATCCCTACGTTTTATATTGTAAGAAAAAAGGAAATGCAAGTTTGTTTGCAAATTCTCACTCATGTTTTTGAAAACAATCAGTAAGGATTTTATCTCCAGTGGTCTTGATCCCTTTCCCCCAACCTTCCTTTCATGCTGACCCTGAATGTTTTGTTCAGCTGCAAATAAGCAGACCCTGAAAACTTTAACTTTATGCAATTCATTCAACTCTGGGTATCAATCTCCTCATTGAAAGGCTGATGCTAGGTCTATATTCTGCACAGCCACCTCTCCGGAGCAACCCCCTCTCCGGGGGTGGGGGCTTGGGTCTGAGTCTTATACACAATTAGCCACAAGTGGTAACGTTTTTACATCATCTTAACAGCTTGGATTCTTCAAAAGAAAATATGAAAAAATGGCCAAAAATCCAGATGAAACTGATGAGACCACAGAACTCGACAGCTGAATCACCCAGCAACTCCCACCGTAGCAGGAAGGGGCAGCAGTACACCCAGAGGTTACTATCTGCATGAATGGACTTTTTTAATCCCAGGGTAACTTAATAATGTAATAATTAAAACAGAACTGCAGGTCAGTTTGGAGAGAAATTGTGAGGGGATTGGGAGGGCAGGGGTACAAAGGGTAAAAGGCTTATTTTATATGGAGGAAAAAGTGATCTTTACCCTGGCTGGTCCAGAGTTTACATTATCATGTACATTGTATCTGAAGCATGACATGTTTCCAAACAGGAGAAGTCTCAGAGAAAAATACCACCTTTGGGGGCGGGAAAACCCAATTATTTAAAACGACTGTTTTTAAACAAGTGGAAGTGATAGCTGTAGATACATCAACTTGGATTTTGATACTGTTGGGGGAAAAATACAGGTCAACTTTTGCTGCTTGTCCAAAGTTGCCACAGAGGATATTTTCAGTGATAATTTTGTTTATAAACGAGGTAAAACTTGCTGTTGTCAGCCCACAGCTGTTTCCCAGAGTCCTGTTTCTTGTGATGATATGCTTATCAAAACATGCTTGATGACTGGTAGGAGCCTCCTGCAGAGGAAATCTCCTCTTAAGTGGTAGAGGGTTAGGGGCCTAAAGGGTTTAGAGGCCACAGGGCTAACTTTTGTTTAGCATCTATAACATTTATAGTAAAATCTTGTCTGTTGGAGTCCCTGCTGGGAAGAAGGAAGGCATTTCCTTTCTCCTTTAGGATGAAAACTGGCTGACCTGGCTGGCACCTTGTCAATTTTTGAAACTTGAGTGATTGCTTTGGAATCCTTTCTGCTTCCACAATGAACCTCTCCCATGTCCTGATGGCCCCATATTCTGCACGTCCGCAGCTGCCCACCTTTCCTCTCCAGGAGTCCGGAGTTTTCCACGCTCCTGGGACTCTTGTCCACACTTCCACTAGCAGGGCAGGGGCTCCTCCCCAGGTGTGAGGAGGAAGTCATCCGTTCCACTTCCCGCACTTGCGTGAGTTACTGTATAATCCCCTTAACGTCAGGGAGCTGTTTTCAGTTGTTGCTAAACATGTAAGAAAAATTAAGCCCAAGTGAACTTCTAATTGTTGATATTTCAGGCAGGGTAAACAAGGTAAAATATAAATAATCTCAGGAATTTGCAGGAAATTACAAGGAGACCTTAGAAACCACCTAGTAAGCACCTGCTGTGCTTGTTTCTGGAGAACTTATATTTCCAGAAGAATGACTTTAACCTGGGAGTTTGCTCACCACATAGTCTCAGGCCCCAATTCCTGATAATCTTAGTTAGTCATCAAATTGGGATGAAGCCTGATGACCTGTATCTTAACAAGGGTCCTGGTCCTTATGATGTAAACAGAACACCACCCATTCCTCCTGCTGTACCATCTTTCCTTTGTTAGTTTCTAGGTTCATCCTCTAGGAGGGTTTGAGAGAAAAAGCGCAGAGGCAAAGGCTGTGGGGACTGTTTTCTGTCAGAAAATACATACTTAAAGCTTCAGACAAGTCGCTCGGCCTCTGAAACCTCAGCGTCCTCATTATAAAATGGGGGAGACTGGGGGTGGAGCTCAGTAGTGACACTTTCAGCTTTAAAAAACCCGTTGTCTGGGTTTCTTATAACACAAATAGACAATCCTCCCAGAATGTGACGCTGAAGTCAGGAAAGCAGGCATGTGCCCGTGTGTGTCTGTGACGGTAGCGCTGGGCTGTCTGCACAGTTCCGGGATTCACTGTGCATCTGACGAAACAGAGGGAAGAGAAACAATTAGCAATAAAATGCCAGGGGTTTATAGCAAAAATGACATGGGATTCTCTAGCTAACATGTGCTAGAGCCCAATTCTTGTAACAGCTGTGTCGACTCAAACAGTTTCATTCCAAGAAGGACTGTTTAAAAAGAGAATGGAGGGGAAACTGGTCATTAAGTTGATAAAGACTATTTTAAGTCTTTATAAAGACTATCAACTGGGTAACTGCTGTATATATATGTATACTATTCTTCAAAGTAATATACTAAGAATTACAGCACGTCACCCTCCTTTACTCTGCCTCTAAGCTTCCTTAGATAAACATTAGGCAGAGGTCACATGCCCACAGCAAGCTAGGGAGCTCTGGTGAGTCTCGCCTTAGATAAGTTGCCTTGATGGCACCATTTCCATGAAGGAGCTGGATTACTGCAAACTTAAAAAGCCAGCCACTCGTCTCTGCAACATTTATCTTGCTGGGGTGGGGTCTCCCAGCCCTGGCGCTACTGACACTTGGGGCTAGGTAACTCTTTCTGGTGGGGCCTGTCCTGTGCATTGTAGGATGTTTAGCCGCATCCCTGGCCTCGGTCTACAGCTCCACCTACCCACATCAGAGGCCCCCTCTTCCCCTCGTGGCAATCAGAAAATGTCTCAGACACTGGCTGATGTTTCCTGGAAGGTACAGGTTATCAGCTTCAGCTGATAACCACTGCATGAGAGCACGTGGCCTAAATAGACAACTTCTGTTACCAGACCACAGGTCTAAGGCAGAAGCGCCACTGAGGAGTATTCCTTGAGCACTTTTAAGCAAAGGTTGAATAGTCATCCAAGATATTTAAAAATTGTTTTTTTTTTTTTTAAAGAACAGCTCTGTATTCCTATTCAGCCATACTTTTGTTTTAAAAGTAAGTAGAATATAGGGCTTAAAAGATGTCATCTTAAAGTTTCCATTTCATAAATGGTATATAGACAATGTGTATAGAATGTGGTAAGAACTGAGTTGCTTCATGCATGGCTGCCATACAAGCTTTATAAAATAATAAAGTAAAACAGTCTAAAGAAACTGTGTTGAAATTTGAATTTGTGCATCGTTCACTTCAGCAGCAAACTGAGAAACTGGACAGATTCCTAACTGGATGTGTTTTTATAAAATAGTGAACATTATTAACTGTGAAAAAAAGTGGAAAACAATTTATCATAACCACACAAGTGATTATACTAATGCTTATTACACAAGTAGTTATTATAAAAGGTGTAATTTTATAGTGTATCTATTCTGATATAACTTAATATATGACCATCTCATAAATTAAGATATCATAAGCATTAAACAGGATTCCTCAAACTTCGCTCCCTGGTCCATCTTTAATACAGTTTGCACATAGAAAATAATCATATACATGACTTTTAGGAGTATGCCCTCATTAATGCACACTCATTCTAATCAGTTAGAAAGACTGAACATCTAGGGGTAAAAAGTACATATGGGGGCAATGTTTGAAACAAAATGTTGACTGTTTGAACCTTAAAGAATGAAAATGTAGCCATTATGTAAATATTAAAAATATTTAAAAAATGGTTTCATACCTGGTTTATTTTGGGAGATAAAGTCAAAATGTATATATTGCACAACTATGCTAAATTGTATATTTTTTAAAGACAAATTGTCTTGGATAGTTTCCTTCATACATAATGTATAAATCTTTAAGAATATTTGCTGTTCTAATTAACTGATTTTTGTCTTTTTTTTCTCTCCACCAAAAATATAAAAATGAATGTATGCATGTTTGTACATGAAGTGTCACACAGTTCATTCGATTTCTAAGAAACAATCAAATTAGAGCAATAATCAACATTAAATTAGTTAAGAGCTTTTCTCCTATTAAAGTATGAGAATCAAACAGAAGAGTATTATTCAATTGTAAACCACTCTTTACATAGCACATTACTGAATATCATTAAAATCATTTTGAAGATAAAGCTATTCACTTTGGAATTTGAACTTTATGACTTATGGATCTCACTGTATTTATCTTGTGCACTCACTGTACTCGAGAACAGTCAGTCAAGACTCCGTATAAGAAGAGTGAGGATGTATCTCACCACTTATAACAGCAGTGGCAACAAGGATGTTCTGCAGGCAACAACTGCCTGAACAGTTTAGAGACAAGGTATAAAGCCTCGCTCCTCACGGTGTGGTTGACAGGTGGGCAGCATTTGCATCACCTGGAGCCTCTTACACAATGGAGCTCTCAGGTGCCACGCAGAACTGAATTCCAACTGGAAGTTTAATAAGATCACCAGATGGTTTACAGTATGCTACAGGTTGAGAAGCACAGCTTATCTCTAGAAAGAAATATGTGCCTGAAACAGAAAAAGAGAGTCAAACTACTATAGCCTACACGAGCAGTCATCTGCAGAGTTTAAAAACTTCTAATACTAAGAGCATTTACATACTCTTACGAATTAAATAAGCTGAAATGAATGTGCTGAAATTGTAAAACAAGATACATATCAGGTTCAGAGACTGGCTGTCCCTGCATGGATGGTGCACTGATGCAAAGGCTGAGGGGTAGGTGCTGCCTTTCACAACCTGTGCACAAATACCTCTTGATTCCCACCAAGTGAGCACTGCCCCCCCC
>SJYV01054560.1:102314-113182 GCA_006410875.1 Neotragus pygmaeus | reverse complement strand
TCACAGACAATCTCAAAGCACAGGCCGGAACCAGAACCAGACCGGAATTTAGACAATCTGGGGACAGAAGAGGAATAAGAATATATCACTTTCTCTTCTCTCTCTCTCTAATCAGCTTCTATTGGGTTGGCCACAAAGTTCAGGTTTTTCCATTTTATGGACACCCTCTCAGCGTCTACAGAGAAGCAAACAGAGAGCCCAGCCAGTCCTCAACGGCCCATCTCCTGCTCTCTCATCTACTTTGTCAGCTGGCTCGCTACTCTTTCCTCCCAGGTAAAGAAAGCTCTTTCAGCCAGGCTCACAACTCATTCTGGCATGCTCTTTCTACCTCGCTCGCTCCAGGGGCCGGTCTCATGGTCTAAATGGCGGCAGCCTTGCTCACAGCCAAGCAACCAGATACCTGAGCTTCACTAAGACAGATTCCTTTCACACACGCTATCCTCTAGTTCTTAAGTATCCCCTTATAACAATGGGCTTCAGTTTTTATTCAGATAATATGGGTCACTAGATTTCATAAGCGCTGGTTCAGAGTCCAATTAACTCATCTCAGCACTGACTGAAGCAGGAGGCTCCTAGGAAGGACTCACCCTCTAGCCCTTCACTGTGAGCCGGGCTCTACTGGGCAGTGAATGCATTCCTCAGCTTTGCATTCAGCCACAAGCCGTGGGCAATTCGAGGCTCTCAAGTGTAATTACATGTGTCTAAGCATTCTGAGTGGTCCCACTGATGAGGTAACTAGACAAGGGGAGAAATCAGGGAGCTGGGCCTTTTCATCTCTTCAGGATGCTCTAAGAAGGAAACTGTTTGCTTTTATTGATGGGTTTGATGTATGGACCGAAAACAAGCTAGACTTTCAAACTTAGGTTTTTAAATCCACTCTGCGTTTTCTCCACAGAGGCAATATCCTTTTTTTTCCCCCCTGAAATGAAGGCATTCTAGGAGATGGTTCTTTTGCCTTGAGAAATCTCTATTTTAGCCATTGCCTAGATAGCCATGCATGATTCCTGCTCTCCAAAGGAAAGACCCTCTAACTCAAGGGAATTCAATTCCAAGGGATACTAATGCATATATGAGCCACTGGAACATTCCAGACTAGGAATTCTAACTGTTATCACTTGCTGAGGTCTTCTCCCAGTCATGCATTATCTGAGGCATGTATTTTTCATGCTTGGAAAGAAGATTATTACATAAACACCCTATTTCATAGAAAAAAGAAAAAAGAGTCTATAAAGTCAGGGAAGGCCCATGAATAGATACTCTATGTACTCTTTTTCTTTGTCCTTTAAAAATTCCTAAGAAAAAATCATGTCCAGAGAGAAAGGTAGGTATTTTTCAAACTTACCTTTTTCCATATAGGCACCCTGGCTTTTAAAGCATCAATGGCATAGCTCACAGCTTCAAGGGATGCAGCCCTGTGGGCTGAGGACACAGCAATGATAACGCTCGCTTCTGTCACTGGAACCAAGCTTTAGCAAAATGAAGACAAAAATTTATCATCTCCTCTGAAGCTGCATGTTAAAGAATCGACATGTGAAAAAAAAAAAAATTCCACTGAAATCCAGCAAACATTTAACTCCTAGAACTAAATATCTGAGCTTCAGCGGTAAAGAATGGTAAAGGCTCAGAAACTGCCTGCCAAAGCAGGAGACACAGGAGAGGGGGGGTTCAATTCCTGGGTTGGGAAGATCCCCTGGAACAGGAAATGGCAACCCACTCCAGTATTCTTGCCTGGAGAATCCCCATGGACAGAGGAACCTGGAGGGCTACAGTCCATGGGGTCGCAAAGAGTCAGATACAACTGAAGCCACTTAGCACAGCACACAGAACTAAATATAGTTCTATTTTACCTAAACATCCCATTTAGTTAGAAAACAGTAATTCATCTCAGTTGCATTTAGCAGAAGCCAAAGCAGTGACCAACTTGTTAGCATGTATCCACTAGATTTATTTGATGGGGACCAAGAAGAAAGGGACCTCACTGATTCAACAGTATCTGATTCAAACAAGGCACAGGGTCAGGTAATGTCTAGAAATACAAAGCAATCACATGATGAATATAACATAGAATTTAAAATACTGAATAGCAATAAAGAGTAAATGACAGAATTGCTAACATTGTTAAAAAATATAGTAGATGATAGATTTAGTACCACTGCTGGGTTCTTTACAAAGCCTGGAATTACACTCTTCTTAGAGATACAAAAAGATAAACTAATTTCATGACCTCAAGAGGCTTTTCCATCAAAAAATCTCAGAATGTCATATAAATAGTCCTGACTACAAAACAGTTCTTTTAAGGGTCTCCTGGCCTTTAGCACACATCAGCACAGGCTGCTGGGCACATGGCCGAAGAGTCTTGCAGATCTGGACTTTGTTACCGCATCTACTAGGGCTACTCTCCAAATGTTACAATATAACAAGCAGCCCTTAAAGGCACAGTCCGCCAGAATGATACATGAACCTCCCTCTCAGGGTAATACAGGATGCCAGTGAAAGATCTCAGAATCAGAATTAGGACAAAGGTGGAGAGCAACTACGCTTAAACTTTTAAACTGATAAAGGAAATCATACCCAAGTCGATGAAACACTGCTATGTGTTTGACTGGCCATTTCTGTCTAATGTCACTACAAATTTTTCTTATCTCATTTTCTGCCATTGGTAGATATGCTTCATACTCTAAGCTAATGACTTTTTTCCCTTCGAAATTATTCCTTGTAGTCCCTGGAAAAGAAAAAATTACAAAATAAGGCTTCTCCTTATAGTTGAAATAGCCACACTAATAAAAAGAAGGGGGGGGATTATTTTTTAATAGCATGACAGCTTGTATAAAAATTACTTTGAAAATTTCTAAACATGAAGACTTGATTAGAAAATCGAAAGATAATTATCACAAAGATGAGCAAATAAAATGACACTGATTAGCCAGGTTTACTGAAAACACTCAAAAGACAAACCAGTATATACTTTCTAAGAATTAAGATTTGACACTTAAAAGGAAAAAACATCATGCTCCCAGGATTATCATTAAGTTATTATCATCACCATTTTTTCCCCTCAATATCTGGAAAACACAGAATTCTCTATTAATAATGACTTTTATTCTACTTTTTTTTTTGTCTTTAAACACAGGTTAATTTAAAGATTATTTAAGCAAAATAAGAACTAAAAACTTCTAGTCACCACCATGGGTAATCTCGGCTTAGTGCTCAGGATCTTAAAATCCTCTGACTATTAACACTTGAACAGGAGAAACACTTGCTAACTTCAACCATCTCATACAGTCAATAGACACTATGAAAATTAAAACTCACCTACAAATAGGGATATTGCGCCACAGAGTGGAGAAATCACCAGCTGTGAGACTTCATCTACTGAAAGTTTCTCAGGTGTGAATTTTATTATATCTTTAGATTTCTCTTCAACTTCATTCATATCTTTTCTAGAAATAAGATATTACTAAACCTTAATATGGAGAAGGAAACGGCAACCTACTCCAGTATTCTTGCTTAGAGAATCCCATGGACAGAGGAGCCTGGTGGGCTGCTGTCCATAGGGTCGCACAAAGTCAGACACGACTGAAACAACTTAGTATGCACAGCAAACCTTAATATAGGTACTCGAGTCAAAACGCACAATTTATCGGCTGTATTTCAATTTACATTTTTTTGTACATTAGATATGTTGAGTTCAGTCACTCAGTCATGTCCAACTCTTTGTGACTCATTGATATGTTAGGAGGCATGATTTGAAATATGATGATAAAAATAAATGTAAAATTTTAGCAGAACTCAGTAATTTACAAATACCCCTAATGAATCAAGCATGTTATAAGAAGTTTACCATGAACATCATCACTTAAAAGGTAATCTATCTCATAGGCCAAGATAGTCCCCATTCTAGAACTGCTACCCTTACCTCCTTCATCCACAGGCACATCACCTCTAAACCACTATGTTACCAAGCACTGCACTCAGTACTGGCTTTTTCTTTATCCAAACAGGAGAGCAAGCAGAAATGATGGCGACTCCACGGGAACTAGGTTCATTTCATAATCAGGCACAACCCAATTAAATAACTGAGGAAACAAGGGAATGAACTGAAGGCCTATTCATCAGATGCTATAGGTCCTTTGCATATATTTCATTTACTCCATCAAAGATTTATTACATACTCACTAAGTGTCAGAGATTGGATATAGGCTGTGGACAAAAGACTTGGCTCCTGCACTCAGGGCACTTACGTTGGAGCAGGAACAAAGCAATAAATAGGAATTACAAACAGGGAAAACTTATAGAAACAAACAGGGTTCTGACACAAAGCATGAGGGCTGGGGAAGGGGTACTTACGGGAATATTTATGATCATACTACTGAAGAGAAAAAAAAACAAAAAAAACTACTGGATTATTCTGATGCTACTGGATTTCAGGATGTTTCAACCTCCTGCACGTGACACCTCAGTTTTTTCCACTTTTCCTTGCAATATGATATAGGTAACCCAAACATCTATGAACTTCAGACCACACTGAGTCCCATAACTTGATTCTATAAGAACAGAGATTCTAAAACTGCATGTTAGAAATCTTGCCAAACACACTCAAATAATACACACTGCTGCTGAGTATCTTCCTAGTCTTCTCAAAGGACAGCTCTAATCATCACACACACACCCTCACACACACACACCCTCACCTTCAAAGGCAGGCAATTGTTTTCTGAATGAATTCCAAACACACACACACACACACACACACACACACCCCTTCAATGGCAGGCATGAACACACATGCACACACACCCCCACTTCAATGGCATGCGCGCGCGCACACGCACACACGCACACACACACACCCACCCCCCTTCAATGGCAGGCGATTGTTTTCTGAATAAATTCCAAACTCAAAAAGTAGCATTCTTCTATAACCATGGTGGTGATATGGTGGCCAGAGTTTTCAAATAAAATTGAGATACATATCTAACAAAGAACTGTATTTTTTCTAAATAGAAGATCTTGCCAGGTGACTTGCTTTGCAATATTTATTCCTCACTTTTTGGAGGACTGTCCTCCAGGAGAGTGGAGAGAAAAAATGAGCACAAGAAACAGGCATCCATGGCTTGTTCTTTTCTTTAATGCAACCAAAGTTTTGCTGTCTAGGATGATACTTACTCTTGACTTTGAAATAAAACCACTATCAAATTGAGAAAGTTTTCTTACTCAGTTGACAGATTAAGCCTCATTCTGTTTGCCTCTCCACATTATACTAAGCAACGTTCTTACACATTATCATACTCAGACATGGACTACATTTTTATGTAGTAGAAAGAGGACATGGATTCTAGAGCCATTTACAATACAACAATAAAGCAGTCTTTTTGTACCTGGAAAATGGCAAGCTTTTTTATTTCCTTAGGAAGAGAAATATTCTTACTTTCCAGCTATGCAATTTTTCTACATTTCTCTGTACTGAAGAAAGCTATTATCCAGTATTAATAAGCATTATTTGTGGACAAGTACCCAGGAAGTCCAATACTCTGACTTCAAATGTTGGCTCTCCCACTTATTAGTCATGTGATCATGACAAAGTTTTTTAACTTCTTTGAATTTCGGTTTTCCCTTCTGAAAAATAGGAATATTAAAACACCAGTGTCTGGCACTGTGCCCAACACAAAATAAAAGCTCAACTGAACCATGTTAAATCAACAGAGTGAACATATCAAAATGACATTCAACTGCAAAGATGATAGGCATTTGTAAGTCCACCTGCATCAATAAAGAGCTGGTGCAGGCAATCTTACAAAGAGTATAAAGTAAACAATATACAGGTTATTATCTGTATGTTCCTGCTCCACAACACTGGCTAAGGAAAAAAACTCTCTCACTTACCCAGGTGGCTCAAAAGTACTACCCTCCACTAATGGGAGGGATAATGGCAATTTCATCTCCTGATTGAAGCAGGAGGAGCTGATCTCCAAGCTCGACATATTCTTGACGAACAGCAAGTATCACCTGATTTCTGACATCAGCCAATCTGAAGGGCAAAAGTATAATTAGACGTATCAGTGCTGTTAGATCCTAAATCTCCTCAGCTGCAATTAAAATTACATAAATACTATTTTATGAAGCATCCTCTACAAAATGACTACTTAAACTCACTCATATTTTGCAGAGAAAGTATATATTCACTGAATGGAGTAAATTGCTAACAACTCTTTACTGGATGTTGGGTGTCTTAGGCAATTAAAGAAACAAACAAACAAAAAACTGGAGACAACATTCAGACCAAGTTAAAAAAAAAAACCAACATTTATCAGTGCATGCCCTCCCCAGGAGCCTTCCATCTAAGGAAACAAGTATGCTAAGTATACCCTGTAAGGTTCCAAAATACCAAGTGCCTTTCAGCCAGGTATTGATACAAGGTTAAAGGCAAAGTAGGACAGAGGCCCAACCACTTCCATTGATTACCAGGGCACTTTAACAACTTAAAAAGATAAGAAATCATGAAGGAATAGTTTTCTTTTGGAACATACATTGTGGACTGTCTGCTGCTGCTGCTAAGTCGCTTCAGTCGTGTCTGACTCTGCGACCCCATAGACGGCAGCCCACCAGGCTCCCCTGTCCCTGGGATTCTCCAGGCAAGAACACTGGAGTGGGCTGCCGTTTCCTTCTCCAATGCATGAAAGGGAAAAGTGAAAGTGAAGTCACTCAGCCCTGTCTGACCCTCAGCGACCCCATGGACTGCAGCCTTCCAGGCTCCTCTGTCGATGGGATTTTCCAGGCAAGAGTACTGGAGTGGGGTACACAGCACTAAAGCTTCAAGGTTAAACATCTACGAGGACTAAGTGACACTTAGTATTCCTGCAACACATTCAGGTAAGCCAATTTTATACTTTGTTCCAAAGAAGATTCACCTGAGGTAGGAACAAGAGCAGTAAAATTAGACAATTTTCAAGAACCAGAAAAAAAAAAATCAAATATCGCAAAAATGCAAATTCAGCAGCAGCTAATGTTTCTTATCTTTCATTTTTCTTTCAATCTTAAAAATTTCTATCTTGAGTTCTCTAAAGAAGGGGTGGGACATAAAAATGTAAGAATTTGTTAACAATTTCTTTTAATGCTATAAAAATGCAAAATCTAAATTTTCAGTATTATGTAAGTTATAAAAGCTAATATAGTCATGTCTCTTTGGGAGTATCTCAGCTCACTGTGTTTTTTAAGTAAAATATCAAACCTTTCTTAAGGAACTGTTTAAATACTATAAGTTTTCAGAAAAAAATACAGCTAATGATACTTTTGACATTAAACATGGAAATCAACATTAACTGCTTTTATCATTTACTCATGCATCTTTAAATATTAAATAGTGCTTATCATATACATTCTACAAATTTTTAAGTACCCTGGATGACGTGTTTCTATCTCATTCCACAGCTGCAATGCTTTTATTTCTTGCGGCACAGAAATGGTCTCAGAGCGAATTCCTGCTATTTCAGCGCTTTTTGCAAAATACAACACTTCCACCTGAAAAGAAAGAAAACGTATTTAACAGTAACAACTCATAGCCCTTTTCTGACTCNGGGACGACAGAGGATGAGATGGCTGGATGGCATCACGGACTCGATGGACGTGAGTCTGAGTGAACTCTGGGAGTTGGTGATGGACAGGAAGGCCTGGCGAGCTGCGATTCATGGGGTCGCAAAGAGTCGGACACCACTGAGTGACTGAACTGAACTGAACACTAAGGTGGGAGTGTTCCCAGTGGCACAATGGTAAAGAATAGGTCTGCAAATGCTCAGGAGACGTAGGTACCATCCTTGGTGGTGGTTTAGGCGCTAAGTCCTGTCCAACTCTTGTGAGCCCATGGACTGTAGCCTGCCAGGCTTCTCTGTTTATGGGATTCTCCAGGCACCAATACTGGAGTGGGTTGCTATTTCCTTCTCGGTAAGATCTTACCAACCCAGTGATTGAACCCGGGTCTCCTGCATTGTAGGCAGATTCTTTACCGACTTAGCTAATAAGGGAAGCCCAGGTACCATCCGTGGGCCAGGAAAATTCCCTAGAGAAGGAAATGGAAACCCACTCCAGTACTTTTGTCTGGAAAATCCCATGGACAGAGAAGCCTGGCAGGCTACAGTCCATGGGACTGCAAAAAAGTCAAATATAACAACACCAGGGTATATTCTGGCAAAGTTGCTAAACATCAAGTATAAAGAATTATATTCACATCCAGGTAGAAAAATAAGGGAGTGATGACAATGACCTTATAATTGCCTGAACCATCTGATGCCAGAGGATGGTGGTGTGCAATATCTAAAAAAGCCTGAGAGCAAAGTATGACCCAAAATATTACATACCGTCAAGCTGGTGTTGATAAAATGCAAATTGACACTCTTAAACTCACAAAAGCTCAAAAAGCACAATAGCTCAGATACTAGCAGCTCTTCTTTAAAAATCTCCTTGGGCAGAAATCCAGTCAATCAAGAGGGTAATAAAACTTTAAAACTCAGTGTTAAGGAAGTTAATGGTAAAAATAAAAACAACAACAACAAAAAACTGGACGTGTGATTTTAATACATTTAAATATAAAGCAAAAACAACTGTGGGATTATGGAATTAAATGTGACATCAGAATATTTTGTTAAAAAATAGAAACTGCCCCCAAATTGGAACATGTCGTCAACAAAACATTGATTCAAGCCGCTTAATAGCTCTCACAGTCTTAAGTTTAGAAGGATGTGTTAGGGGTGACTATGTCTTATAAGTAAATATTCTGATGATTTTTAATTCCTTTAGTTTCACTTCAGTTATTTTGTTGTAAATAAAGTACAAGTGAAAATAAAATCTAGACAGAAAATTGATATATAGTACGACAGAGGATGAGATGGCTGGATGGCATCACTGACTCGATGGACACGAGTCTGAGTGAACTCTGGGAGTTGGTAATGGACGGGGAAGCCTGGCGTGCTGCAATTCATGGGGTCTCAAAGAGTCGGACACGACTGAGCGACTGAACTGAACTGATATATATATATATGTGATATANTGGACACGAGTCTGAGTGAACTCTGGGAGTTGGTAATGGACGGGGAAGCCTGGCGTGCTGCAATTCATGGGGTCTCAAAGAGTCGGACACGACTGAGCGACTGAACTGAACTGATATATATATATATGTGATATATATATTTCTTTAATGCTGAAAGAAAAGGGATGGAATAACATTCACCAGATAACAGTTACCGTATCTGGGCAGTAGAATTGTGGATAATATAAAAAATACTTTGGCCTCCTCTTGTAAATTTCTGTGTTGCTTCATTTTTAACAGTAATAAATTTAATGAATGCTCTTTGTTATTTTGTGCTCTTATTGTTATTTAGGCTCTGGGCACACATTTGTGAGCTATAAGAATAAGGTCCTTGCATCATGGAGCTTACTTTCTCATTAGGAAGATAGGCTATATGTAAGAAAACAAATAAGGACAGTTTGATGAGTGGCATGTAGGGGAGGAGCAGGGTGCCCGTTCCTTAGGGTCAGAAGGGAATGAACACTGAGCTGAGCTGAGACCTGAAGGAGAGGATCCAGCCTGTGCAGTGCCGGGGAAACAGTTTCTGGACAATGGAATGTGGTTTCCGGGTAGGAGAGGACTCTGCACATTTGAAGAACAGAAGAGAAGCTAGTGTGCCTGAATATAAGGGGGAGAGCCTGGTGGGATGATTTTGAAGAGATTAAAGGGAATCTGAACATTAAAGATCCTGGGAGGTCCTGGAAGCCAGCTAGGACTTTATCCCACTTTCCTTCGGAAGACAGAAACACACACACATACGCACACATATTTTCAGATTTGAGCCTGCATCAGCTTGGAGTCATTCTGAGCAGCCAGAGCACAAATAGTTCTGAAGAGAAAGCTGACAGCCTGATCCTTGGATATTTCACTTATGCAAGCTAATAAATTCCTTATTTTGCCCTAATATTTTCTGCTGTCATTTTGAGCTATTGAACAGTATCTAGTCCCAGACACTGTGTCGTATGTTTTGGCCCATTATCAGGAACTCTCCGTGAAATGCTATTTTGCGTCAGTGGCTTTATGCAAGTTGAAGCCTATATGCTATGTTAAAAAATAGAGGAAATAGATTTTAAAATCTCAGTCCACATATACCTTTTTATTAAGTGTAACATAATTTGTAGAAAGTGAAAATATCTCTGAGGAAGTCAAGTGTGATGGGAGATCTGTAGTCATTAGTCATTTAACTGATATCTTTAAGATTTTTTTGGAAGTGGAAGTGTCATTCTCTCAGTCGTGTCGGACTCTTTGCGACCTAAGGGACTATAGACTGGCAGACTCTGTCCATCGGGATTCTCCTGGCAAGAATACTGGAGTGGATTGACATTCCCTTCTCCAGGAGATCTTCCCAACACAGGGATTGAATCTAGGGTCTCCTGCATTGCAGGTAGATTCTTTACCGTCTGAGCCACCAGGGAATCCCCAAGATATTTGGGGGGGGGTATGTAAATTTCTCAGTAAAAAATAGATGATGTCATCAGTTCAGTTCAGTCGCTCGGTCGTGTCCGACTCTTTGTGACCCCATGAATCGCAGCATGCCAGGCCTCCCTGTCCATCACCAACTCCCAGAGTTCACTTAGACTCACGTCCATCGAATCAGTGATGCCATCCAGCCATCTCATCCTCTGTCGTCCCCTTCTCCTCCTGCCCCCAATCCCTCCCAGCATCACAGTCTTTTCCAATGAGTCAACTCTTTGCATGAGGTGGCCAAAGTACTGGAGTTTCAGCTTTAGCATCATTCCTTCCAAAGAACACTCAGGACTGATCTCCTTTAGAATGGACTGGTTGGATCTCCTTGCAGTCCAAGGGACTC
>SJYV01054560.1:61604-99062 GCA_006410875.1 Neotragus pygmaeus | reverse complement strand
ATATATATATATATATATATATATATATATATATTAACTTTTATCTTATATTGGAGTATAGCCGTTTAACAATGTTGCGATAATTTAGATGGACAGCAAAGGGTCTCAGCCACACATATACGTGTATCCATTCTCCCCCATACTTCCCTCCCATCCAAGCTGCCATATAACCTTGAGCAGAGTTCCCTGTGCTATTCAGTACTACCTTTTAGGTTATCCATTGTAAATATAGCAGAGTGTACATGTCGATCCCAAGCTCCGTAACTATCTCTTCTCCCTATTCTTCCCAGCTGGCAATCATTAGTTCAAGAACAAAATATATTATAAGGCAAGAAATGTAAGAGTTGAAGGATATTATGTCATAATAAAAGGGTCAATTTAAGAGGAAGGTACAATTCTAAATTAGTATATATCATATAACATTACTTCAAAATACATAAATCAAATATTTACAGAATTAGAACAAAGGTAGATAAATTTACAGTCATAGTTGAGGATTTTAACACATGTTGAAAGACATATAGGAAGAAAAAATTTAGCAGGCATATAGAACATTTGGATACAACAGTTAATCAAGTTGATCTCATTAACATATAGAACACTAATTCTAGGTTGGTAGATTTTTTTCTTTAGATGCTTTAAAGATATTTCTCTACAGCATGTTGTTTTTATTTTCTCTTATGTTACTTTATCTTTGTTCCTCTTTACCTAATGCGTTTTTTTTTACCTCTGTCTGCCTTTCAGTTTTTCTCAGAGTCTTAAGATTTCATGTTTTGTATGTTTTGCTCTGTTTTTCAGCTGTTTCAATTAGAAGGATAAATCTAGCCCATGTTACTCTATCTTAACCAGAAGAAGAAACTTTTCGCATAGTATTTGGCAAGGAAGCCAGAGAGGTACAGTCTCTTTGGTTTCACAGGGCGTGAGAGGCTCGCTTCCCCGAGTTCTGTGCCTACAGAGGCTGGTGGCTAGGAGTTCGGGGCTCAGCTTTCCAAGTGTGTGCTCAGTGCTCCATCACTGAGTAGGGTCAGACTCTTTGCAACGCCATGGAGCCCATCAGGCTCCTCTGTCCATGGAATTTCTCAAGCAAGAATACTGTAGTTGGTTGCCATTTCCTGCTCCTGACCCACAGATCAGACCCACATCTCCTGTGTCTCCAGCACTGTGTGCAGATTCTTTACTGCTGAGCCATTGGGAAAGTCTTTCTAAGTATATATTTTAATTTAAAACTCTTGTTTTGCTCTGTGTTCTCATTCCCATATACCATTGTGCTTTTTCTCCAGCTCTAGGTTTCTGAAGCCTAATCTAAACCTCCTGTACTGTATCTTTCTCACTTTTTTTTTTTACATTTGCATGCACTCAGCCTGCCATATTAACCACAAAAAATCTTGGTTTTATATTTTTAATACTGATCAATTCTCTTAGCAGTTCTATATATTTATTTTTACTCAGGGAATCAAATTATTTAGTATAGTTCTAAAAGAGAGTAAAGCAATCTAATGCTTAGTTAACATTATCCAGACTTCCTCACATTTCACTTAGCTTTGGGAGTCCATTTAACTATTTTACATATCTTATGCACTTTTATTCACATTTTATGCACATTTGAATCACATGCATTTGAAGTCATCCCACTAAGAAACAGTAATAACGTTTCATTTTGTAAAATATTTGAAATAACAATAATTAAAATTAATTAATGACAATCAATTAATCCAATTATCAAAAGCGATCCATTAAAATCAGTCCAAAATTGCTACTCTCCGAATTAGCTCTGAGTGCGTGCTATCTTTGCTTTTGCCACATGATGGCGTCACTTTAGCTAATAATTATGAATATCATTTTCCAAAAGAATTCTGTCTTTTATGTATCTTCTGAATCTACTAAGACTTCATAAATTATTCTTTTGTATATATAAACTGTGAGCACCCAGTTTGTAGGCCTGACTAATCCAGTAGTTAGAACTATGGAATAATCAGGTCTAATCTATCAAGATTCTCCACAGATCCTTCACTATGAGTACCCGAAGCTGTTTACTAAAAGTTTTTGCTGTCAAGTTCAGAGATGTCCTTATGGAAAGCCAAGGGAGGTGTACAAATCCCAGCGCTCTGCTCTTATTGATATAGAATTGAATCAGTTAAGAGTGCTTACTGTGTGAATGTAAATGCTGAGAGATTAAAATCTACCTGATCAATAATCAAAGATAAAATATTAGGGGAAGATGGAGATAGTTCCCTGATTCATAAGGTAAGCTTATCAGGGATAATCAATGAACACAGTGTAATTACATACAGGAAACACTTCACTTTCCCTTCTCAGTGCTTGTGAAGCCTTAAACATCAAGGACCCTTTCTGGCTGTGACTCCAATTTTGTGTGGTTTCTGTCCCTTTAGTGAGAATTCGAGCATTTTTAGAGCCTTCTACATACATGCTCTGCACATATTTTCTTACACCATTGAATTCTTACTGCAGCCCTCTGAGGTAAGTACAATCCTTCTCATCTTACAGATGAAGGAAGCTCAGACATTTACCTGGGGTCATTCATTAGCAAATAACAGAATCAGGGTTTGAATCTGGCTCCTTTGTGCCCCCCAGACCCACACATTACTCCCCCCTGGGATGCTTCATGTCTCCCTTGCATATGTGACCCTAGGCCTTCTACCATTTCTGATGTGAATTGGCATCCACTTGTAATTATGCTTAACAACTTTCTGCTAAAGATAATTTGTATATTCCATGATTATTTATAACTGTTCAAAAATAACGGTAAAAGGGCATCGTATGTCTATTACGCTCCAGTGTCCCCATTAACATGCACTTTAAATGGCCCTGTGAAGGTTCTGAGAGTGTACTTGATGGAGTAATTCCAGAGGGACATACAGCCCTGCACTGAGTGGGTTCAAATTTGCACAGCTATCGTGGGGCTGAAGATTAGTTCATTCAGCAGGACTGGATTACATAGAAGAGCTTTAGAATCTCAGAGTTGGAAGGGATGATGAAGATCACTGAGTCCAAATAATTGACCTTGAATGCACTCTGCTGTAGGCCTACCAAGCAGTTGGCCACCCACTCCTTGAATACCTTGAATGCCAGAGAATTCTGGAGACTGAGAATCACTTTCAGTCTTGGACTAGTGTGACTGTTCTTTATATTCTGACATACAGCAGGGACAGCCAGCTGCTAAAGAGATGGAGGTGGTCATGGTGGTTAAAATTGGTGGACGACTTTCCACTTGATTGAAGTTGGTTCAGGAGCTGGGTCAAAACCTATCCCTGGAGGAGGGCCATCAAGAGAAGTTTTGGGAGGGGAGACGCTGCACAGAGTTTAAAGTTTGTAAAAAGTATTTTTATTTGTATTTAAACACACCTGTTTGGTTCAGGTGTGAAATAGTACATTATATTAGGTACAATGTATAAATTTACCTAAATGAAGCCTGATTAGTTTTTAAGTTCTTAGAAGAGCCAAATCAGATAACAGATCAAAATCTGTTTAAGAAAAAAAGCCATAATGTAAATAAATCTGTGAGAACCATCACTGTGCTACATATTAAAATCTCCTCCTGGACTTCATGTTTAAACAAAATCATGTGATCAAAGTCATCAAAAGTGTCTGGCAAAAAACATATCTATGATTGGTATGTTTTAATACTGTGTAGATTTTCCTTTCCAACTAAATAGCTAAAATAATCATTGCCACAAGAGGGCACCAGTTGCTACCTTATTTTCAGAATAAACAGGAGCTCAGTTTTGGAATGCAAAATAGGCTGTTAACATTTTACATTTACACAGTCACAACATGTATATTTCACCATAATCCACATATTCTACTTGGGAAAATCACCTCGACTGTTACTGTCTCTCAAAACGTGAGATTTTACATTTCAAAAAGCTGCAGTTCCTAGTTGATATAAAAAATATTCTCTCACATTTAATTCCAGTGTTATTTGATTTTAAAAAATAAATACAAAATGCATTTTAGAAATGAATTGAATCTATTCATATGTTTGTGATTTCCTTAAAATATGAAATTTGGGCAAGATTGCTTTGCTTTAGATGGCAAAACAAAAGTGTTTCAATTTTCCCTGTTTGATAGAAAAATATAAGGGTAGAAGACCTCAGCAATGCCTGAGGCTGTTGCTAAATTCATAAGTTACACAAAATTTGGCAGATTCTCCAAAGCACCTGATGTTGCTCTTTGAAAATGATTCCTGAATCTCTGGTGGTTACTCCTAGCATGAGCTTCCTAGTTCACATACACACACACCCCGATGCTTACAACATTTCATACACTTAGATTTCTTCCATCCTCCATCTTTCACACTGAGTCTTCCACTTGCTCTGTGCAAAGAATGACAGGAGAACTGGCAGGAAAATCTGTTTACTCCCTGGGACGACAGTGTCAAGTTAGTCTCTTCTAGGAAATGCAAGGAGAACCTTCTTAGTATGTTTTCCCGTAGTATAAGTGTCTATGAACAAAGAAGGAAGTTCTTAGCAATAAAAACAGTATTTATTGAACACCTGATTGTGTCAGGCATTAGTCGTGTCCGACTCTGTGACTCCATGGACTATAGCCTACCAAGCTCCTCTTTCCATGGGATTTTCCAGGCAATAGTGCTGGAGTGGGTTGCCATTTCTTTCTCCAGGGGATCTTCCCAACCCAGGGATCGAACCCGGGTCTCCTGCATTGTAGACAGACGTTTTACTGTCTGAGCCACCAGGGAAGTCATAATAATTGAAATAGGCACAATTTATTTTATCCTTTTAACAACCCAATGACTTGGGTATTAACGTTCCCATTTTATAGCTGGGAAACTAAGTCTCAGAGAATTTAGGTGTACCTGGTCACACTCCTCTGCTCTGACAGAGCCAGGACTTGGATCCAGTTCTGTACTATTCCAAGGTCCTAAACCTTAAACCATTAGTCTTCACGCCCCACTGAAACCTGGCAATAACTTCATTATATTGCCAGACTCATACTTCAGCCTCAGGTTCTAAAGTGTGTCTACCCTCAGGTTGTTTGAGCAAGGGTAGATGTGGGAACTCTATGACCTCCTTTGAAGGATGTCATGGGAAGTGAGAGATGGAGGAAAGTCATTTCCAATCTTCACCTGGCTCTGAAAGTGGCATCAGCCACCTCCAAACACTCTGACTGGGTCAGGAATGGGCACATGACGTAAGTCACATTCCAGGACTTTTGTTTGAGAAGCTGGGAAAGTGGATTCTCCTCTGCTGGTGTCTGATGAGATAATCCTTGAGTGAATTTCCATAAGAGCCCCAAGACTCCCCCACCTATCACTTCTCACCTAGAGAAAACACAAGGAAGTTGGGGACCCAAGAACACCATTTGAACCAGGAATCAATACAATCTGAAGTTGAGTGACACAGTGTATCTCTTTTTGAAGTTAAGTGACACAATATACCTCTTCGCTGGCAGATCTATTTGGGGTCAAGTTTTCTGCCCCTCACAACTGGATGTGCTCAAGCTGATGCAATGAGCGCAAATACAACAGTGCCGCAGATACTGAGCAGATTTTCCCAAGCTTGGCACCAACAACAGAGAACACCACTTGTGAAATCATGAAGTGTCTGTATTCTGACAACAGCGGCCAGCAGTGGACCAGACAACTCGCTTGGGGCTTACAAAGAGTCTGTAGAACTGACCCACCCACAAGTAACTGTCTCCCATCCTCCAGTCTGGAGGGCAGAGGACTGGGGAGAGGAAAGGGTGAGAGTCGATGGATTCCTTGTCCTCGGGGAAACTGTCGGGTGTAAATGAAAGATTATTCTCCCCCTGGGAGACTAGGAGGGCTTTCAGGTCACCAAGACAAGTGAGAGTAAGACTGTAGGAGAATGGCTCAGCCTGGGGTTGCACTTGGATGGATGCCCTGGTGAAATATCTGCCTAGGCAGTGAACTGGCTCATCTGTCCCTGTGACCATCTGGGAAGGGGACCTAAAGACAGACAACAGAAGGGGGATGGGGGTGGGCATTCTCCTCCTCCACTGTTTGGTGGCAAAGAGGAGTGAGTTGACTGTGGGTCAGGTGGGTGCCACAGAAGGTAGCCAGGTTTGGGGCATCTTGCTCAGCCTGTGGTGGTGACCTCCTGGCAACAGGGGTCCAGTAATGAGAAGTTTTGGGTGGGGGCACCAGCCAATGGGAGGTGGAGGAATTGGACTGAGAGCTCGCTTTCCTGGCCAGGGAACTGTGGAATGGACAGGTCCTACAAAGCCTTCTGAAAGATTCATACATGGACCACACAAGAAAGATTACAAATGAAGGATGGGATTAATCAAAATTGAGATTGATGCTTTAAAATAAATGAGTTTTAATGACTCAAATGACTGGAAATTTATGGGATCGATTCCAGATGGTATTAAGTGACAAGAAATGGAGAATGAATGAGGCACAGTTGAAGGCAGTGACTGGAAGAAATAAACTCTCTATAAATTTCTACTCCACAGAGTTGAGACTGGTTAGAAATTCTAATGAGAGATTGGAGAATTCTGTCACCATACAGACATCTGAAAACGTACCAGGAGGCAAGAGAAACTTTGGCATTAGGTCAGAAGTAACTGACCATGGCAAATGTGGCACCAATATTTCTGTCCAAAGTTGCACTGCATTGTTGGTCTTTCTATAAATCCTATTTCAGAAGACTTTGCTAGAACAGCTTTGACGTGCAGAAGGTTAGGGTAAACGGAAGGTCAAGGTGCATGTTCAGTGGTTACCTTGGTTGCATTAAACTGGATAACTAACCAAAATCTATTTAGACTCTCATTTTGAGAAGCCGTAAGACATCAGTTGCTCTTTCCTCTGTGAAAGTCACGTCTCTTATTTTCTATGTGTTGGGAGGTGTTGTTGCTGCTTTTATATAGATAACTCTCACCCTTAAAATGTTTGGATTGGCAATGGGGACTTCTAGGCTCATTTTAAAGGTCAGTGAGATATGGGAGAATGAGGGTAGTGACCAAGGTCTGCATTCAGATATCTAGAGGAACCACTAAGCAGGAGATGTGGCAGTGAAATGGGCTGGGAGCAAGCACCGCAGTGTGCATGCCTCATCCCACGACGTGGCTGCTGCTGAACAGCAGTGTGCTATCGCCATGTGAGCGTGTGTACCCAGTTGGGCCAAGACTAACAATTTTGCAAGAGAAATGAAAAATTCAGGTTATTATATAAATCTCATAATTTTTAAGTACTGGCAATTATTCAAAAAATTTTAAACAGCACTGTAGGGGCCAAATGAAACATATCTCTGAGCTGACATGGTTGGTGGGTTGCCAGCAACTTCTGCCATAGGTAATGTGAGAAGGTGGTCGGGATTGAAAATGGAATGAAGGCTCAGGACCTGTCAATCATTATTGCTCTAGAATTAGAGCAGAGGCATCTCTGGACCAGAGGCATCTCTCAGACTGGAAATAGGAATTTTGTAGGAGGTCTAAAGTGTAGAGGAGGTGGAATAACTTCTGCTAATGCTAAGAATGAGGCACTAGTGTTCCTAGAATAATGTCACACACTGCATATCGGCTACAGGTTAGTCTCTAGCACCACTCAGAACAGGTGAGGAGAACTGAGATCCAGCTAAAGCTAGGACCTGCTTTGGTAACACAAAACTGAATGGGCTGTAGATAAGACCAATAAGATTTTTTAAAAACGGACCAAGGGATGGCAGAGAATTCCTCAAACATAGAGGCATCAGAGACATCGTGGATGTTATAAATGAACTTATTTATAAAACAGAAATAGAGTCACAGATGTGGGAAACAAACTTATGGTTACCAGGGACAAAGGGGAGAGGGATAAATTGGGAGACTGGGATTGACATACATACACGACTATAAATAAACTAGACAGCGAACGAGAACCTGCCGAATGGCACAGGAATCTCACCCCAATACTCTGTAGTGACTTATATAAGAAAACAACCAAAAAAAAGAATGGATATATGTATATATTTTACCAATTGGGCTTCCCAGATGGCTCAGTGGTAAAGAATATACCTGGCATTGCAGGAGATGCTGGTGATGTGGGTTCGATTCTTGGTTCAGAAAGATCCCCTAGAGCAGGACATGGCAACCTACTCCAGTATTCTTGCTTGGGAAACCCCATGGACTATAAGCTCATGGAGTCACAAAAAATCAGACAAGACTGAGTGACTGAGCATGCACATAACTGATTCACTTTGCTGTATACCTGAAACTAATGCCACATTGTAAATTAACCATACTCAATAAAAAAAGAAATTTTATTACCCATAAAAAAAGAAACACCTTGGAAGAGGAGAAAGATACAAATGCAAAGTTCCGCAAAAATGCTTGAAATCCAGGGGAGACTCCATGAGAGCCAAAAGGCCAAATGTCTTCTTCCCCCAGAATAGTGTCACAGAACCTGAGTGGGGTGTAGGAGAATTAGGGACACATTCATTGGTCCATGTACAGCAATGAGATCACAGCAGGTGACACACTGTTCTGAGAAAATGCTAGGCCTAGAAGTTGGCCGTGAGATGAGCATCTCAGTTAACCATCCAATCTAAACAAGGCTGGATTTATAAATTTCTATCCTTGGAAGGAAAGTTATGACCAACCTAGATAGCATATGCAAAAGCAAAGACAATACTTTGCTGACTAAGGTCCGTCTAGTCAAGGCTATGGTTTTTCCTGTGGTCATGTATGGATGTGAGAGTTGAACTGTAAAGAAAGCTGACCACTGAAGAACTGATGCTTTTGAACTGTGGTGTTGGAGAAGACTCTTGAGAGTCCCTTGGACTGCAAGGAGATCCAACCAATCCATTCTAAAGGAGATCAGCCCTGGGATTTCTTTGGAAGGAATGATGCTAAAGCTGAAACTCCAGTACTTTGGCCACCTCATGCGAAGAGTTGACTCATTGGAAAAGACTCTGATGCTGGGAGGGATTAGGGGCAGGAGGAGAAGGGAACGACAGAGGATGAGATAGCTGGATGGCATCCCTGACTCACAAATTTGTGATTATCTGGATTGTGAAAATCTTTTTTGTACAGTTCTCTTGCATATTGCCACCTCTTCTTAATATCTTCTGCTTCTGTTAGGTCCATACCATTTCTGTCCTTTATTGAGCCCATCTTTGCATGAAATATTCTTTTGGTATCTCTAATTTTCTTGGAAAGATCTCTATTTTTCGCATTCTGTTGTTTTCCTCTATTTCTTTGCACTCATCACTGAAGAAGGCTTTCTTATCTCTACTTGCTATTCTTTGGAACTCTGCATTCAAATGGGTATTTCTTCCTTTTCTCCTTTGCTTTTCACCTCTCTTCTTTTCATCACCTATTTGTAAGGCCTCCTCAGACAACCATTTTCTTCTTTGCATTTCTTTTTCTTGGGGATGTCTTGATCTCTGTATCCTGTACAATGTCACGAACCTCATTCCATAGTTCATCAGGCACGCTGTCTATCAGATCTAGTCCCTTAAAACTATTTGTCACTTCCACTGTATAGTCATAAGAGTTGTAATTTATGTCATACCAGAATGGTCTAGTGATTTTCCCCACTTTCTTCAATTTAAGTCTGAATTTGGCAATAAGGAGTTCATGATCTGAGCCACAGTCGGCTCCCGATCTTGTTTTTGCTGACTGTATAGAGTTTCTCCATCTTTGGTTGCAAAGAATATAATCAATCTGATTTCAGTGTTGGCCATCTGGTGATGTCCATGTGTAAGAGTCTTCTCTTGTGTTGTTGGAAGAGAGTGTTTGCTAAGACCAGTGCATTATCTTAGTAAAACTCTATTCACCTTTGCCCTTCATTCTGTACTCCAAGGTCAAATTTGCCTGTTATTCCAGGTGTTTCTTGACTTCCTACTTTTGCATTCCAGTCCCCTATAATGAAAAGGACATCTTTTTGGGGTGTTAGTTCTAAAAGGTCTTGTAGGTCTTCATAGAACCATTCAACTTCAGCTTCTTCAGCATTACTGGTCAGGGCATAGCCTTGGGTTACCATGATATCGAATGGTTTGNTAATGAAAAGGACATCTTTTGGGGGTGTTAGTTCTAAAAGGTCTTGTAGGTCTTCCTAGAACCATTCAACTTCAGCTTCTTCAGTATTACTGGTCAGGGCATAGACTTGGATTACTGTGATATTGAATGGTTTGTCTTGGAAACGAACAGATCATTCTGTTGTTTTTGAGATTGCATCCAAGCACTGCATTTTGGACTCTTGTTTTGCAGACACCACAGTTTTTACAAATTGAAGGTTCGTGGCAACCCTGTATTGAGCAAATCTGTTGGTGCCTTTTTTTTCCAAAAGCATTTGCTCACTTCATATCCCTGTGTCACATTTTGGTAATACTTGCATAACAGGCATTTCTCTGAGATATTACAGGTTTGGTTCCAGACCACTACAATAAAGCAAATATCACAATAGAGCAAGTCACACAATTTTGGGGGGTGGATTTACGTATAAAAGGCTCTCCATGGGCCTCCCTGTTCACTTAGGCACAACAATATTGAATCAGGCCAACTGACCTCACAGTGGCTGCTAAGGGTTCAAGTGAAAGGAGTTTCATACCTCTCACTTTAAACCAAAAGCTAGAAATGATTAAGATTAGTGAGAAAGGCATGTTGAAAGTTGAATCAGGCCAAAAGTTAGGCTTTTTGAGCCCCACAGCCAAGTTGTAAATCCAAAGGAAAGGTTTTTAAAGTAAATTGAAAATGATACTCCAGTGAATTCATAAATGATAAGAAAATAAAATATTCTTATTACTGATACNGAAAGTTGAATCAGGCCAAAAGTTAGGCTTTTTGAGCCCCACAGCCAAGTTGTAAATCCAAAGGAAAGGTTTTTAAAGTAAATTGAAAATGATACTCCAGTGAATTCATAAATGATAAGAAAATAAAATATTCTTATTACTGATACGGAGAAGGTTTGGGGATCTGCATAGATCAGCCAGCCATGGCATTCCCTTAAGCCCAAGCCTAATCTAAGACAAGGCCCTAACTAATTCTGTGAGGGCTGAGCGAGATGAGGAAGCTGCAGAAGAAAGGTTTGAAGCTAGCTGGGGTCGATTTCGTGAAGTTTAAGGAAAGAAGTCATCTCTGTAGCATCAGAGTTTATGGCAGAGTAGCAAGTGCCTATATAGAAGCTGTAGCAGGTTATCCAGAAGATTTAGCTAAGATCATTCATGAAGGTGGTTGTTCTAAACAACAGATTTTAACTGGAGACAGAACAGTCTTCTATTGGAAGATGATGTCACCAGGACTTTCATAGCTGGAGAGGAGAGGTCAGTGCCTGGATTGAGAGCTTCACAGGGAAGGATGACTCTCTTGTTAGGGGCTAATGCAGCTGGTCTGGTGGTTCAGTGGTAAACAATCTACCTGCCAATCCAGGAGACATGGATTTGATCCCTGAATCAGGAAATCCCCTGGAGAAGGAAATGGCAACCCACTTCAGTATTCTTGCCTGGGAAATTCCATGGATCCTGGTGAGGTTTCAAAAGAGTAGGATACGACTTGGTGACTGAACAAGCAACAAAACAAATGCTCATTTGCCATTCTGAATTATGCTGAATCTTCTCTTCCTGTGCTCTTTGAATGGAACAGCAAAGCGTGGGTGACAGCACATGTGTTTACAACATGGTTTACTAAATATTTGAACCCCACTGTTGAGATCTACTGCTCAGAAAAAAAGAGATTCCTTTGAACATATTGCTGCTTATTGACAATGCATTTGGTCACCCAAGCCCTCTGATGGGGATGTACAAGATTAATGTTTAATGCCTACCTTCTCGACATCCATCCTGCAGCCCACAGATCAAGGAGTAATTTCAACTTTCAAGGCTTTATTATTTAAGAAATATATTTTGGGAGTGGCATACCTCACAGCTTGCAGGATCTTAGTTTCCTGATTAAGGATTGAACCTAGGCCACCACAGTGAAAGTGCCAAATTCTATCCACTGGACTGCCAGAGCAGTCCCATAATAAATACATTTTTAGGCTATAACTACCATAGTGATTCCTCTGATGGATTTTGGGTGGTTAAATGAAAACTTGGAAAGGGTTCACCATTCTAGATGCCATTGAGAATGTTCATGATTCAAAGGAAGAGGTCAAAATATAAATATTAACGGGAGTTTGAAAGAAGTTAATTCCAACCCTCCTGGTGCCTTGTGGGGCTTTAAGACTTTGGTGGAGGAAATAACACCCAGTGTGGTAGGAAAATAGCAAGAGAACTAGAATTAGAAGTGGAACCTGAAGATGTGACTAAATTGCTTCAATCTCATGATAAAACTTTAATGATGAGGAGTTGCTCCTCATGAGTGAGCATTAAGAAAATGATTTCTTGACATGGAATCTGCTCCTGGTGAAGATGCTGTGAGGACTGATGAAATGATAACAGAATTTAGAATATTACATAAACTTAGTTGATAAAGCAGAAGCAGGGTTTGAGAGGGTAAACTTCAGTTTTGAAAGACTTTCTACTTTGGGTAAAGTATTACCAAACAGTAATTCATACTACAGAGACATTTTTCATGAAAGGAAGAGTCAATGGATGTGGCAAACTTCATTATTATTTTATGAAATTGCCACAGTCATCCTATCCTACAGAAACCACCCCGGTCAGCCAGCAGCCTTCAACATGGAGGCAAGACCCTCCACAACAAAAAGAGTATGACTCACTTGAAGACTCAAGTGATAGTTAGCATTTTTTTAGCAATAAAATATTTTTTAATTTATATATGAGCATTGTTATTTAGACTCTTATAAGTAGATACTACATTCTACATTATAATATAAACATAAGTCTTATATGTACTGGGAAACAAAATAATCCCCATGACTCACATTATTGTGGTATTTGTTCATTGTGGTGGTATGGAACCAGACTACAATATCTTTGAGAATTCCTATATAGAAGATTTGAACAACACAACTAATAAAGTTGGTGTAATACATAAAGAAAATTTCATACCTAACAAATAGAGAGTAAGTGTTATTTCTGAGCACACAAGAAGTACTTTAAAAAATGGACTATGTCCTAAATCACAAAAGAAGTTTCCAAAATATAAGGTAACCAGAATCAAATAGACTACATTCTGTGACTAAGATCATTTAACTTGAAATCAACAATAAAAAGAAATCTTAAAAAAAAACTCAACCTGAATAGAAACTAAAAAATGTACTTACAAATAACTCATAGATTAAAGAGGAAGCTTGAAAACAGCCAGCAAAGCAGACATGAAAGGAGGAGCATATTAAATAAGAGAACAGAAACCAATAAAACGGAAGAAATGATTAACACTTTCCTAATTGTATATTGTGATAACCAATGATAGGATGAGCAAAACTGGCCAAGAAGAATATAGGTATTATTTGAGCCTCTATTCCTATTCATGGTTTATTTTCTATATTAATAACCTTTTTCTTTAGACAATATCTAATATGGGCTAGCAAGAAAATTATAGAACTCCAGGCTATAGAATATATAGTCATTGTCAAATTTTCAGCAGTGTATCTTTTCCATATAATGAGAAAATTATAGGACTGTGTAAGTACAAACATCAGACTTGTATAATTATTTTACTATTTATTTAAAAGATTTTAAAATGATCTTTAAGAGAAATATCTATTTATATACTTAAGATATTCTTCTTTCCCTTTTTGTAGGTTACTCAGATGAGTCGTCCAGATCTGATTCTCTTTCTGATGAAATACCTGATGGCTCTCATAGTTGGTATTCCTTCCATTTTTTGGGTTGGAAGCAAAAAGACTTGCTTTGAATGGGCCAGTTTTTTCCACGGTCGTAGGAAAAAAGAGTAAGTTGGAGTAAATTATCGTGGTGTTCACAGGCTTCACATTTACATAATTTTGTGTGTGTGTGTTTGCTGTGTTGAAACAATTTGAATTTGGAGGAAATATTCCAACAAGATTATAACCTCAGCTGCCACCAGGTATGATTAAATCTTAAACCTAAAAACTTAACTCAGAAAAGATAGCCAAGTAGAACCAGGCTTAAGGCCTGTTCCTTATTAATTCAGAATATTTGAGAGAAAGCCAATCTTTTTAAAAAAAAAACCCTCCAAATTATAATCTTCTTAAAATTAAAAACAAATGAATGCTTATATATGTATATTCTTATTTGATCTTTTTGACATTTCTGTGACGACTAGTGTTACCATCTCTGTGTTAAAGATATGAAAACTGATGCACAGAGAGGCTCAGTGCCTTGGCTAAAGTCACATGGTGTTAGACATCCGTTTCCAGTTGTCCGTTGTTCTTCCAAGTTACACCATAAATTATTTAAAGGGATAGCGTGTTTTTATTCTGAGTCATACACATTAAAGTCAAAATAGTAAAATATTAGCAGATAAAATGAAATATGTTAAAAATGTTAATTCATACTTAGCCAAATTGCATATTAGAGAATCATGGTAAAATATAAGATTTGGGCATATTTGAAGACTCTTTCATTTTTTGACCCCTTAATTAATAGAACAAAATAAGACCCTACAGTATTCACAAAGGAACAGATGACTTTAAGCTTTTTACTAAGTATAAAGCTAATATTTATACTGTATTTGGATTGTCACAAATGGAATCCATATTCTTATGATTTTATTTAACCTAAGTTACATGGAAAATGAATTTTGGGAAAATGTATTTCTATAAACATCTTAAGATTATATGTAAAATATTATTGTGTTTTGTATGGGTTAATATACTTTTAAAATACATCTTAAGTTACCACATTATCAGAATTTTGTGTTTTCTCAGTTATCAGTAATTAGCTTCTGTTAAACAGATTAGATTGAAATCTATAAAAATCACAATTTTAAAATATGCATTCCTTATTACCATATCTGAGACTGCTGCTAGTGATATCAGGCAATGCATTTCTCCTTTAAATGCAATTTCATTGGGTAGAGAAGGAAAGGTTAATTCAACAATGGCAAAAATGTATTTTCTGGGAATTCATCCTTTGAGAAAGACATTAATGAATAGTTATTATGTGCCATCAACTATTCGGTGATGGCACAAGTTCAGTAGGAAACAAAACAGACCAAGTCCTTGATTTCTGTGGAACAGCCTTACTTGGGATATTTATCTGTGTATTCTTTGAAATTTTTAAATGTATTTTAATCACAGTAAAACATAATTGTAAGGAGAGGGTTTGAATTAGCATTCCTGGTCACCTCTGGGCCACACAAGCCATTCTGTCACACAGTAATTCTGTTGTGTAGAAACTCCAGATGGGGCTAGACTAAACCAACGCTGCCCTTTTGGGGACTCATCTCAGTTATTTGGGGGATCCTGACTGGGCCAGAATCCTTTTGAAACTGGTTCAGTTCAGTTTAGTCACTCAGTCGTGTCCGACTCTTTGCGACCCCATGAATCTCAGCACGCCAGGCCACCCTGTCCATCACCAACTCCCGAATTTCACTCAGACTCACGTCCATCGAGGCCGTGATGCCATCCAGCCATCTCATCCTCGGTCGTCCCCTTCTCCTCCTGCCCCTAATCCCTCCCAGCATCAGAGTCTTTTCCAATGAGTCAACTCTTCACATGAGGTGGCCAAAGTACTGGAGATTCAGCTTTAGCATCATTCCTTCCAAAGAACTGATTAGACCTCCCCAAAACCCTTCCATTCGGTTTTCTGGAACCAGGGACCACCCATTTCCCTGACTTAGCAAAGTTATCGTGACCCTCCCAGCTGGGACTGTGCTCTGGGCTAGAGAGTCACTCCTCCAGAGTGTGAGCAGCGTACAGTCATTTCTAATGTTTGTCTGGTTGAGCCTTTGAGATATGACTAGAGAGTAACCATAATAATGGTTTCCAATCAATTGAGCCCACTTAATACTCCAAGCACTGTTCTAAGCATTAAATCATTTGATCCTCTAGACAACCTTGTGAGGAAGATTGTCATTTTACAGATCAGAACACAAAACCAAGGTTCAATAGCTAGTGAGTGGCAGAACTGAAATTCAAACTCAAGCAGTCTGATCCTAGCCTCTAGTCTTTGCTGTTAACCCCTCTGTTATACTTTGCTGTCGAAAGACTGGCTTCTAAAATTGTGCCAATCTAATTAGTGTTCTTTCTCTCAATGAAGCCACATTTAAGATTGCTTATGCTAATAATTCTGACACTGGTTGAAATATTTTTAGAAATCTTGTTTTGGAGTTATCTGGGTCACATCACTTCATTTTTCTGGACCCCTGGTTTCTTATTTGTAAAATGAGACAGACCTTCACCATTTGAAGATAGATTAAATTTTTGGAATGACCAGAAGTCAGTTTGAACACATTTTTAAAAACAGGTTTAGAAAATAAATTCAGCAGTCCAGAGCAACTTTGGATGTGTGTACATGTGCACAGGGCCATTAATGACAGAAGAATAGATGTTCTAATAACTATGTTTGAGTTGTTCTTTCTTCTATCTAGTTTTTGATACTTTCAGGATATCTGTAAACATTATGTTTTATCATTAGTTTATGATTCACTTTGAAACATTTAAACTTAAGTTTGATCCCCAACTGTTGTTTTGCTGTATGACTTTTGAAAAGTTCTTTAATCCCTTGTGACCTCAGTTTCTTCATCTATAAAATGGGGATCACAATATTTACTCTTGATGGATATCTACCCCATAGAAGTGTCTGTTTAGGAGTTAATCTCCATAATAAAAACATTATTAAGAAAGATTAACAGAGAATATATGTAAGACACCTGGCACTATGCAGGTATTCAACAAATGTTAGTCTTCTTTGAGTCCTTCTACCCCAGTACTAACAATGGCAATAACAGCAGTGATTCTTTTCTAATTTGAAAACTTAGAATATATGCACTTTGTCAATTTATGATCTAATCTTCACATGTTGGAACTTTTAAAAAAAATAATATTGTCTAATTTTAAGTTTATGATTCTTATAGTCACTTATTTACCCAAACTGATACACTGACCTTTGCACCTGTTTAGTGGCTCAGAGATTAAAGCATCTGCCTCTAATGCAGGAAACCTGGGTTCGATCCCTGGGTTGGGAAGATCCCCTGGAGAAGGAAATGGCAACCCACTCCCGTATTCTTGCCCGGAGAATCCCATGGATGGAGGAGCCTGGTAGGCTACAGTCCACGGGGCTGCAAAGAGTCAGACACGACTGAACGACTTCACCTTAATTGGCTCTTTAATTACCATTTTGTTCATCAACGTAAACACCTATCTGCTTTTAGCCTTTTCATAGTAGTTAAAAACTTTAGCTCTGGACATAATTCATCCCCTTAATTATTTTTTTCCTAAGCCTTTATTATGTCTGGGACTTCATTGTATGTTTGCCTAAATTAATTTTTCATACGTTTTGTTCTAGTTACGGTCATTTATGTTTATTCAAGCACTAGACAACAGCTTCTGTCATAAAGTCAACTTGTAACCTAAAAACAGCTACTCTTACAAATTAAAAAAATGAGTCCATGCCATGATGAGGCCTCCACTACTTCTGTAAACCATGCAAGAAAATATTTTTACTTTATAGTAGTACCTTTGCAACATTTCAGTGACCTCGAGAATGATAAATTTCTTTAGCCGAAAGGGACTTTTTATGAGGAAAATTAAGAAAAGGGGATAGTGATTTGCCCAAGATCACATATTTATTGATAGAGTTGGAACTAAAATCCTGATTTCCGTATTCTAAGATAAACCTCTTTCCATCATACCAGTTTAGGGGACAGATTGACACAGATTTTTGTTTTAATCTCCCTTCTCTCGACAGTGTTACCTTACTTATGTCCTAAAGACATTGTTTGGAGAGCTTTTTCTCTGAAGAATGACATCAGTCTGTCAGAGTATTGTTTTTGGTCTGTAGGGTTGTTATCTTACACTTAGTATTTTGTTTTCTAGGATAGTGAATGAGAGCCGACAGGTACTCCAGGAACCTGATTTTGCTCAGTCTCTCCTGAGGGATCCCAATACTCCTATCATAAGGAAATCAAGAGGAACTTCCACTCAAGGGACATCCACACATGCTTCTTCAACGCAGCTGGCCATGGTGGATGACCAGAGGAGCAAAGCGGGGAGTGTCCACAGCAAAGTGAGCAGCTACCACGGCAGCCTGCACAGGTCCCGTGATGGCAGGTGAGTCTTATCACATCATGTGCTGAGTTAGAGTCACATGGCATCCGAGGAAGAGCAGCCAGTTCTGAAACAGAAGTTGATCATTAGTAACCTTTCTGAACTTTGCTAGGTTCAGTTGTCCCAGATTATGGTCAGACTTAATGCCAATCAAAGGAGTTTAGATGTGATGCAGTGAACAATGTGGAGTCATTACACATCAGAGAGAAGGCAGAGTAAAAGTGGTTATCTTAGTAAGATTAACTTAGCAAACAGGTATGGAATACCTACTATGTCAGACATTGTGTGAGTCTCTGGGAATACAAAACTGATTTAGGCATGATCTTTGTTCTTAATAAGCTCAAGAAAAATAAGGTAGTCATTATTTGTGTTGTAGTTGAAAGCTATGGGGTCTAGAATAATAAGCCTCAGTTTCCTCATCTGTAAAATGGAAATAGTAATAGTATCTGTCCCTTTAGCAGTGTTGTAAAAAAGATATAATATACCTAATTGCTCAGTGCCCATCTCAGTAAGTGCCTGTTATCAACTTTTATTATCAATATGATAAGGTAATAATTAAAATGCAAATACAATGGTATAGTCCAGAGGTTATCAAATTTTTCTATAAAGTGAAAAATAACTAATAAATATTATAAATGAAATAACATATAAATACCTTTAGGCTTTGTGGGTCACATGGTCTTTGTTGGCACCATTCATTTCTGCTGTAAATACCTTGAAAGCAGCCATAGACAGTATGCAGTCAAAATAGGAGTGGCTGTGTTCCAGGAGAACTGCTTACAGAAATAGGAGGGGGCCCGAGTTGACCAGCAGGCCGCAGTTGATTAAATCTGGTGGGGAGAAGGTGGGAGAGAGCTTCACAGAGAATGTCTGAGAGTGGGCAGGATGTGCTTTCTTGTTACATTTGATGGTAGAGACACTAGAATTAGCAACCTCTTAGGATCTCTGCAGTAATTCAGTTAAGAGATGATGGAAGTTTATGAGAGAACAGTGACAGTGCCAAGAGAGTAAGAACGGATACGAAAGATATTTAAAAAGAAGAGACGATAGGAGTTGGTGATGGATTAAAAGCAGTTGGAGAGAAGAAATGTGCCAAAAGAAATTTTTTTAAGATCTCTAAGCTTGGGAAACTGAGAGAATGGAAATTATGATGCCTGAAATTCTCTGTCTCCATGGCTGTTCTGTATCCTTCCAGGCTCCTTCCAGCCTTTCTGTCAGTCTTCCCTGTCCTTGTCATGTAGGAAATGATTCCTAGACGTACTCTCTTTTTAGACCTTCTTGTTTGTCCTTTCAGCTTGCTTGCTTTTGCCGTCTAATTTGGTCAGCTACTTAGGTTTTGAAAAGGAGCAGCCTTTCTTTAACTTTGACATGTTTTCTCTCTTGTATCCATTTCTTTTTATTTTCCTTGCCAGATTTTTGAAATATTTTGAATGTTTCCTTTCTACCAATTCCATCCTTCTTTCCTTGTATTTCTGATCTTTTTCACCTTCTTACCCAACTTCTAACATAACCAATGACCTGTTTTTAAACCACCATCTAAGGTCCTTTCTCTTTCCTGCCTTTTCCTTTCATTCAGCACTCCTAAGTGAAAAACATTCTTCTAGGTGCTAGGAACGCAGAGATGGAAGACAAAGGAGTAGCAGGTATGATAAAATCATACACAATGTGCTTTGCGATTCCAGAGAAGAAAGCCTTTTAAGTCACTGTGGAAAGTCTCGTCCATAAACAAGGTAGTACTTTAATTTGACTAGGGTACAGAGGAGGCAGTTGGAAATCTCAGACAAGGAGACAGCACATGCAGAGGCAAGGAGGATGAAAAGGCATTTAGGTATCAGGGCCACGGTAGGAGATGCTGAGGAGTTTGGGGTTTTTTCCCCCTAGAGCAATGAGAAACCATTAAAAGACTTTGAGCATTGGGGTGATAAAATCAGAATTGTGTTTTAGGAAGATGACTTTGACAACAGCATGGGATAGGAGGTTGTAAGTAAGCCCAGTTGGGAAGTTTCTAGAGTAAAATTAGAGCTCTTAAAACACCCACGGAGAGAGAGGAAACCAGAGAATNCTTTGAGCATTGGGGTGATAAAATCAGAATTGTGTTTTAGGAAGATGACTTTGACAACAGCATGGGATAGGAGGTTGTAAGTAAGCCCAGTTGGGAAGTTTCTAGAGTAAAATTAGAGCTCTTAAAACACCCACAGAGAGAGAGGAAACCAGAGAATCTTTCAGAATACCTGCCTCCATGAACTGCTAGCTCCAGCTGGCGCTAGTGGTAAAGAACCCACCTGCCAGTGCAGGAGACAAAAGAGACATGAGAAGATTCCCTGGAAGAGCTGAGAAGATTCTCTGGTTGAGAAAATTCCCTGGAAGAGGAAATGGCAGCGCATTCTTGCCTGGAGAATCCCATGGATAGAGGAGCCTGCCATGGGGTCACAGAGAATTGGACACGACTGACGTGATAGCATAGCATGGCTCCATGAACTGACTTTCACCAGTATTTGATATTTGACATTATTAGCCTCATCCTTTTCAATAAGGAATGAACAGTTATCCTACAACTCTTATGTATGTGGCATTCTGTGTATTAAGAGATATATAGAAGAAAGCTAAAGGATAATTTCTGCTTTCCAGGAGAATAGAACCTTACAGGAAAGGCAGCACATATACATAATAACCAGTTAAAAATAGTTCAAGCTGCTGCTGCTGCTCAGTCGTTTCAGTCGTGTCTGACTCTGTGCGACCCCATAGATGAAACTGTGAGTGTTAGAGTGTTAATGTCAGTGTTATAGAACTTCAAATGATCAGATTGGCCTCTCTGAAAATATCTCAGAGGAGATAAATAGGGTGAGCAAATGGTGATACAAGTAATGAGTTCATATTGAGCAGAGAATTTCTGGAGGGAGTTAAATATAGGAGAATTTTAGCTTCTGTAATCTAAACAAAATTAAAGTTTCAATAAGAAAGCTNTCTCAGAGGAGATAAATAGGGTGAGCAAATGGTGATACAAGTAATGAGTTCATATTGAGCAGAGAATTTCTGGAGGGAGTTAAATATAGGAGAATTTTAGCTTCTGTAATCTAAACAAAATTAAAGTTTCAGTAAGAAAGCTTATAATCTTTAATATAAGGTAGTGGTAATTAAAAAGCTGTGAGATGGAATTCCTTAAAGCTTAATAAAATAGGACATACCGAGAACAAGATCATCAGTCATTGTCAGTTCAGTCACTCAGCCATATCCAACTCTTTGTGACCTCATGGACTGTAGCACGCCAAGCTTCCCTGTCCATCACCAACTCCCGGAACTTGCTAAACTCATGTCTGTGGAGTAGGTGATGCCTTCCAACCATCTCATCCTCTGTCGTCCCCTTCTAGGAGAAGAACATGATACGGTAATGAAAACAATACAGTAAGAATAGCCTAGCATGCTTATACACGAAGGTCTCTATGAAAGTTTAGTGTCATGGAAACTAGGGGATAGTGCATGACCTCCTGTGATGGCTNCTCATGGACTGTAGCACGCCAAGCTTCCCTGTCCATCACCAACTCCCGGAACTTGCTAAACTCATGTCTGTCGAGTAGGTGATGCCTTCCAACCATCTCATCCTCTGTCGTCCCCTTCTAGGAGAAGAACATGATATGGTAATGAAAACAATACAGTAAGAATAGCCTAGCATGCTTATAAACACACGAAGGTCTCTATGAAAGTTTAGTGTCATGGAAACTAGGGGATAGCGCATGACCTCCTGTGATGGCCTTTCTTATCTCTCTGCTTAATTAAAATCACGCTCATCCTTTAAGTTCTGCTTAATTCCCATACCATGGCAGCTAATTAATTGCTTTTTAAACACTCTTTGAGTCTGACCTATTTTCAGTACAGTTTTTTTTCCTCAGCTAAGTTTGCAGTTTCTGGAGAATATGAACTTGCTGACAGATACCTGTATATCCCATGACAGTATCGAGCCCTGTGTTGTTCTTTAGTTGCTAAGTCATGTCTCTTTGTGACCCCATGGACTGTAGCCTGCGAGGCTCCTCTGTCTATGGCATTTTCCAGGCAAGAATACTGGAGTGGGTTGCCATTTCCTTCTCCAGAGAATCTTCCCGACCCGGGGATTGAACCCATGTCTCCTGCATTGGCAGGCAGATTTTTTTATCACTGAGCTACGAAGGAGGAAACAAATAAATCTGTCAAACAACTTCAGAAATAATTTGGGCATGCCATCTCATGGATATTTCTTTCTGCATCAGTCAGTTTTTAAGTTTACACGTTAGCACTATATTTTGGCCATGGTTTTCTCACCATCTCATGTTATCTTGGCTGGGAGATTACACATATACACACATATCTGCTTCTCAGTACTCACTCTAGTCCAGATTCCTTGATGGATAATTATTGATCTCAGTGCTACGTAAAATAAAATAGACTTACGTAAATATACCTACATATATATATTGACTTCAAAGAATAAGTAATTGGTAGTTAGATGAGAGGATATAGAAAAGGAAATGGATGAGTAGCTGGGTGGAATTTGAGAATGAGTGGTTAGTTTGGTAAGTGGGTGACATTTTACTGTGTAGTTGAGTCTTGATTATCCATGGGCAGGTGGTTCATATACTAGAATTTTGTGAATAAACATATATTTCACTTAAATAGACATAACTCAGTTTTTTCTATGAAAAATGTATTCTTTGAGTCTTATTCATGAAATTAAACTTAAAGATTTAGGTTTCAGTTTTAGAAAATGTGATTCATATTTTTAATTACTTTGATATCATTACATTTTGGTTTTTTCATTTGCCATATTTACATGAATTAGATACTTATGAAGTCATCGAGAGATGAAAGTTCTCCAAATTAGCTAGCAAGTCATAGAAAAATTTTCAGTTTAGGGCAATAATTATTATGTAATATAATTATTAACTAGAATAACATGCTTATTCTATTTTCATTATTTTAATTTGCAACATTGTAATTATTTAATCAAAACTTACAAATCAAATTTAAAACATTCATGTTCTGAATGTGAAGTCTTTTAATAAATAAAAATTAAATGCTATTTTATCCATTAACTTGAGGAATTAAAAAATATTCTAAAGGTAGTTTTTCATTCTTAAATTTTCTTTTTTGCTTTACTCAAATGGGAGAAGAAAGACATGCTTTCTTTTATCATTTTAAAAGGACTTAATTTTTAAACTTTGTGATCTAATGAAAACATTGTTTGATAAGCACTGCTATATAAGACTAGATCACTTCAGTAGTATGTGAATCAGTCTTTAAAATCTTTAAATTTTATAAATGACTCATAATGAGTCATGAAATTTGTCATTAACTGAGGGAAATGGTAAATTGGTATTTTCTGACAGCCAGTACGTGGTCTTCAGCTGTTCATGACTAGTTCTTTTGATGACTTTAAAAAAGGAAAAACCTGCTACCTCCTTTTTATTTTTAGAAATACTACTAAAACTTAATTTATTAATTATATTTGGTTGTTTTCTTTGATTGTTGTTATTCTAAATTAAATGCTTTTTACAAAACTGTGTACAGTTATACGGGGGGCTTTCCCGGTGGCTCAGTGGTTAATAATCCACCTGCAGTGCAGGTGCCACAGGAAACACAGGTTCAGTCCCTGGGTCGAGAAGATCCACTGGAGGAGGGCATGGCAACACACTCCAGTACTCTTGCTTAGAGAATCCCATGGACAGAGCAGCCTGGAGGGCCGCAGTCCATAGGGTCACACAAAGAACTGGACATGACTGAGCGACTTAGCACGCACACACATACAGTATACATGACTGGAAATTTTCTTAGCTCTAATGGGGACTCAGTGAGTCAGAATTGCAACAAAAGAAAATTTTAACTGGTCCCCTGCTGCCTTTCAAGATAAATAGAATGATGGAGAGGACAGCCTGTAATGAGCAATGGAACCCAGTTGACACACTCAAAAGCTGCATCTTGGGGAGGGATAAGGAGAGAATTTGCTTCTGAGGGAACATGGGTTACAAAGTGTTAGGAGGTTGTTAGTTGTGTTTAAGTCAATGTAGCTTTTATGAACTAACATCCTGACAGCCTCAAGCCCTAATGAAAAGTAAAACCATTTACGGGTAGTTAATTGAGCTATTAATTGGGCTCTCTGGAAGGAAGCTGTCCACACTTAGCATCATCATTGCTTGCCAACTCCCTCACTTTTTTAAGGTTCCACTAATTTCTCCTCTAATTTCACATGCTCCCTTTTCCACTCCCAGGGTTGTAGTGAAATTGGAGTTTGCTGTACCATTACTATCACCATTCTTCTAGATTGCCTGGGACAATGCCATATTTCTTGTGTTCTTGTCCTTCCTCTCCTGGAACCCACCTCACAACCCAAAACTTTATTTGAATGAGAAAAGTATCCTTACTTAGCGTAGTTCTAGGTCAGTTGGTTCTGCTTAACGTCCNTCCAGGCAAGAATCCTGGAGTGGGTTGCCATTTCCTTCTCCAGGGGATCTTCCCGACCCAGGGATCGAACCCAAGTCTCCCGCATTAGAGGCAGATGCTCTAACCTCTGAGCCACCAGGGAAGCCCTTGCCACTTACTTCTCCAGGGGATCTTCCTGACTCTGGGATCGTACCTGCATGTCTTACATCTCCTGCATTGGCAGGCAGGTTCTTTACCACTAGCGCCACGTGGGAAGCCCAAATAATACACTAATATGTTATAAATATATATTTAGATATAAATAAGTTCTATATATAATGATTTTCTAGATGAAGAAATTTTCTGTCTTAGAAAAGTTTAGCCCCTTGGCTAAGATAACCCACCTAGTAGCAGTTGGTATAGCTTCAACCAGGTCTGACTCTGAAGCATCTACAAAGTTTTATTTATTTATTTTTCATCAGGCACTTTAAGATCAGGCACTCAAGATCCCCTCCACTGACATTTTTCTACATTATTATAATGTTCTGACCTCTTCCTTCCCATTTATTTTTCAGATGAACTATTTACAATGATTTTATCAGTTCCCTCAAAATTGGAAGTTTGACTGATGTTGCATTAAATTCAAGAAAAATAGCATCTGAATAGCATTAGATCTTCAGCAGCATCGGGTCTTATTATTGTGGTTCTCTCCACTGTAGCTTCTTCACCTCTTTTGTGAAGGCATTTTTACTGGTTTGTTTGCTCCATAATAAACAGGAGCATTTCTTTACTCTATTTTAATTGACTGTAGTTAGCACTGATTTGCCCTGGAGGAGGGCATGGCAACCCACTCTAGTATCCTTGCCTAGAGAATCCCCATGGACAGAGGAACCCGGTGAGCTACAGTGCACGGGGTCGCAAAGAGATGGACATGACTGAGTAACTAAGAACAGCATAGCACTGATTTGTGTACGTTTATTTGTATTCGTTTTTAGTTATAATTTTAGTTTTCCGATTGATTTTCTAAGGTTTTCCAACTAGACAACTGTGTCTGCAATATTTTCTTCCCTTAATTCCTACTATTTCTTATCTCTATCTTTTCCATCTTTCAATGAATTAGGGAAACTCCTACAACAGTGTTAAATATTGATGATATGGTAATTATAAAGAATATTGTTTTTTTCCTTTACCGTACTGAAATTATTTCTAGTATTTTGCCTTTAAGTTAGTATAGANATGACCAACCTAGACAGCATATTAAAAAACAAAGACGTTACTTTGCCAACAAAGGTCCATCTAGTCAAAGCTATGGTTTTCCAGTAGTCATGTATGGATGTGAGAGTTGGACCATAAAGAAAGCTGAGCACTGAAGAATTGATGCTTTTGAACTGTGGTGTTGGTGAAGACTCTTTAGAGTCCCTTAGACAGCAAGGAGATCCAACCAGTCCATCCTAAAGGAGATCAGTTCTGGGTGTTCGTTGGAAGGACTGATGTTGAAGCTGAAACTCCAATACTTTGACCACCTCATGCGAAGAGCTGACTCATTTGAAAAGACCCTGATGCTGGGAAAGATTGAGGGCAGGAGGAGAAGGGGATGATAGAGGTTGAGATGGTTGGATGGCATCACCGACTCAATGAACATGAGTTTGGGTAGCTTCCGGGAGTTGGTGATGGACCAGGAGGGCCTGGCGTGCTGCAGTTCATGGGGTCGCAAAGAGGCAGACACGGCTGAGCAACTAAAATGAACTGAAGACAAGAACTCATCCAGCGTTTATATTATTGTAATAGCCTAGTAACTGGTCTCCCTGCTTAGGAACTTGATCCCTGCTGTCTGTTCTCAAGATTGAAGGCCAAAGTGATCTTTTTAAGACTTAAATCTGATCATATCACTCTTCAAAAAAATCTTGCATTGTTTCCCATTTACTTGGAGTAAATACCAGAAGCCTTAAAATGGACAACAAGGCCTTGATCTGGCCTCAGCTCTCTAGTATCTAATGTCTCTTATCTAATGTCATTTCCCCCAACCCCACACACCTTTGCCCATTTTGCTCCAGTCACACAGGCTGAAGACATTCCCTGAACACATCAACACACTGAGGACATTTGCACTGCCTGTATCCTCTAAAGGGCTGTCTGTATGCCTGCATCCTGTCTAAAGGGCTCTTTTCCCAGATGTCTGCACAGTGCACACTTTCACTTCCTGCTTAGTGACCAGCCTTCATTGACCACCCAATGCTAAGTGGCCCTCCCACCTTGCATTCTCTTTCCCCCCACAAATCTCCTTATCTTTCTTGTATCATTTATCGCTACCTTGCATATTGTTTTTCATTTATCTGTTTATAATCATCTCTTTCCACTAGAATGCAAACTCCATTAGGATTTTGTCCACTGATGTACCCTCGGAGTCAAGACCAGTGCCTGGCACATAGTGGGTGCTTGACAAAAGTTTGTGGAATGAACATGTGATTGAGTGAATGAACAAAGTAAGGACACTTCCAATAACATCTGAAAAGACTGACAGTCACAGACGAGGAAATTACTTTCAAATAATTTTGAAAGAAATTTGGAACTTTTGGACTGTTTCCAAAATTAAAAAAAAAAAAAAAGATTACCCGTGTCTTTTCCTCCACTGAGATGAGTAATGTTAGTGACATGAAGTTGAAAGAATGGGTGGTTGCTTTCTGGAAAGAAGGAAGGCTGACTCCTTGTAAACTGTTGAAAGATCTGAAAGGAGCAGATGAAGTTCCAGGCTTGTATGAAGAAATTGGCTCTGAACTTGGCCCGCAAAGGACCCATATGTGGGTTTACAACTGAGAGGACATTATGTCTAAAAACTGTTACCAAGCTTGTGCCAGAATCGGTAATCAAGACCTGTGACTTTTCTGGATTTCCTAACTTTTGAAGAAAAGTCTATGATTTAAATATATTTCTTCAGAATGCTGGCTGTCATCAAGACTTAGTTGTGACAGCGGTCTTTAGGGATTGATATTGGGACTTCCTTATTTGCTAAGCATATCTTCCTCTGTAATACATATTTATAAAACAGGAGGGAGAGAGAGAGGAAAATATATGAAATATATTCTCCCAAAGCTTTCCCCCCCATCTTCTTTCTCTCTTTTTCTAAAGCCATAGATATGTCTATCTGTACATATGTGTAAGTTTATTTATTTCCCCTCATGGATTTGTTTATCCTCATCCACCCTTTGCTTCTACAAGTGGGTGGGAAGGGACTAGGCTCAGGATGAGTAACTTAATTCATTACCTAATATTAGGCATTTAACATCACATTAATCAAATGGCCTCAGCTAGAAAAGACCAAGGGACAGAAATGACTCCCATGTTGCAGCAATAAATGTCTATATTTGATTTGGGCAAGACCTTACCATTTTTAAGATTTATATTTGCTTAATGTTTTGAATTTTAACTTTATTTAGTTTCAAAAGTTTTTCAAGGTCCAGTGTAGAAAACAGATCTTTGTTTTTAGAATAATTTTTTAATTCAAGTTTAATAAACTCAAGATGGAGAAATGACTCAAAAACAATGAAATGTGTTTTTCTAAGAAGCACGTTAGGTTATAATAAGAAGAAAACATGTGAATAAAACCTCAAAGAATATAATTTATATTAGAATATTTTATGGGCCCAGAGTTCCTACTAGAATATATAGAATTATGTACCCAATTCTCATTACATGGAACAAAAGCAATGTAAAAAAGTACTACCCAAGAGTCAAAGGGTGCCCTGAGACACAAGAATTGCTTCATTCCTTGAGATCAACACAAACCTCATTAAGCTGTCCTGAAATTGATGGAGCTTTTCATAACCTCTTCACAGTGAGTGAATACACTTTGACACTATTTATGGAATCCTCCCTATTCCACCCCTTCTCAGTTCCTGTTGCTCCCAAACTACTTGACACTTTTGAAAGCTAGAATTCACTTGCTTTCTTCACTCATCTACTCATTTAGCAAAATAGATAAACACCTAGGTTCAATCCCTCCCCAAGAAGAAATATTGACATATGAGTCACATTTTAGTCAAGGATTACAATTTAGAACTTAAATGATTGTATTCTGGGACTTGGTGTGATCTTGGTTGCATGAAGCCAGGTTTCACGGGAATTCAAGAAGGAAGCTATCACTTCCAGTAAGAGCAGAAAAATCTTCATGAAGAACGTGACATGTAAGCTGGACATGCAAGACTATACAGCAAGACTAGAGACAACAAAAGGAGGGCGGTGTTGGCAGAAGAATACAAAAAAAATAAGAAAGAAATTCCACACAGAAGAAATAGCAGGAGCCAAATCACTGATGCAGGAAAGGCCAGGGCATGTTCTAGACATGGAAATAATGAAGATTTTTCTGAAACATAGTGATCAGGTAGCCAAGAAAACACAGATACGTATGGAAGGACAACTTCAAATCAGATAGTGTAGATGTTTGAATGCAAAGCTGGATTAGGAATAATAGCATATGCAAGAAACAGAAAACCTGATTAAAACATAAAGACAATGTATTGTTTTCTTAACAATACATCAAAAAGTAGGCAGTCTCGGGGTTGTGTCACCAGTTCAACAGAGTCCTCAAGGGCCAAAGTCTTTCTACTATTCTGCCATCTTTAGGGACTTTTAATCCTTATATCTGTCATCATGTGGTGACAAAATGGATGCCCAATCTACAGTCATTATGATCATATTCAACATAAGAAACAGGAAGAAATAACAGCAACAACCATATATGTCCTTTTTATCAGAAATTCAATCTTCCCAAGACTCTCCAGTGGTCTTATATCTCATTGTTTACACCTGAGTCCGTGGCCACTTGCAAGTGAAAGAGAGGCTGAGACAAGAAGCATGTGCTTTCCAGCTTTTGTAGTTGGGTGGCAAAGAATAAATGGCTGTTGTTTTAGCAAGTCAACCTGCCCAAGCAAGCATGGAGTCCATGGATCTTATTGGCAATTATTTTCAGAAGACTTTCAGAAGAAAAACAACATGCAAACTTTAATATAATTGTTCTGGTGGTGATGTGAAGAATGGATAGAGAGCTGAGAGACTAAAGGCAAATAGAAAAATTCAGAGCATGTCCTATTTTAAACATGTTTAATTTGAGGTCTTTTTGTACACATATATATACATACATCGGCTTCCCAGGTGGTGAAGTAGTAAAGAATCCGCCTGCCAATGCAGGAGACACAAGAGACATGGGTTTGATCCCTGGGTCAGGAAGATTTCCTGGAGAATGGAATGGCAACCCACTCCAGTACTCTTGCCTGGAGAATTCCATGAACAGAGGAGCCTGGCTGGCTACAGTCCATAGAGTCACAAAGAGTCAGACAGGACTGAAGCGGCTGAGTGTGCGTGTACACAGATACACATCCACACACACATACACATATATTCATTCCCAATTGGAGTAGCTTGATGAAGGGAGTGGATTTGTGTTCGTTTGTGTCTCCTGTCTTTGNGCTGGACATGCAAGACTATACAGCAAGACTAGAGACAACAAAAGGAGGGCGGTGTTGGCAGAAGAATACAAAAAAAATAAGAAAGAAATTCCACACAGAAGAAATAGCAGGAGCCAAATCACTGATGCAGGAAAGGCCAGGGCATGTTCTAGACATGGAAATAATGAAGATTTTTCTGAAACATAGTGATCAGGTAGCCAAGAAAACACAGATACGTATGGAAGGACAACTTCAAATCAGATAGTGTAGATGTTTGAATGCAAAGCTGGATTAGGAATAATAGCATATGCAAGAAACAGAAAACCTGATTAAAACATAAAGACAATGTATTGTTTTCTTAACAATACATCAAAAAGTAGGCAGTCTCGGGGTTGTGTCACCAGTTCAACAGAGTCTTCAAGGGCCAAAGTCTTTCTACTATTCTGCCATCTTTAGGGACTTTTAATCCTTATATCTGTCATCATGTGGTGACAAAATGGATGCCCAATCTACAGTCATTATGATCATATTCAACATAAGAAACAGGAAGAAATAACAGCAACAACCATATATGTCCTTTTTATCAGAAATTCAATCTTCCCAAGACTCTCCAGTGGTCTTATATCTCATTGTTTACACCTGAGTCCGTGGCCACTTGCAAGTGAAAGAGAGGCTGAGACAAGAAGCATGTGCTTTCCAGCTTTTGTAGTTGGGTGGCAAAGAATAAATGGCTGTTGTTTTAGCAAGTCAACCTGCCCAAGCAAGCATGGAGTCCATGGATCTTATTGGCAATTATTTTCAGAAGACTTTCAGAAGAAAAACAACATGCAAACTTTAATATAATTGTTCTGGTGGTGATATGAAGAATGGATAGAGAGCTGAGAGACTATAAAGGCAAATAGAAAAATTCAGAGCATGTCCTATTTTAAACATGTCTAATTTGAGACCTTTTTGTACACATATATATACATACATGGGCTTCCCAGGTGGTGAAGTGGTAAAGAATCTGCCTGCCAATGCAGGAGACACAAGAGACATGGGTTCGATCCCTGGGTCAGGAAGATTTCCTGGAGAATGGAATGGCAACCCACTCCAGTACTCTTGCCTGGAGAATTCCATGAACAGAGGAGCCTGGCTGGCTACAGTCCATAGAGTCGCAAAGAGTCAGGACTGAAGCAGCTGAGTGTGCGTGTACACAGATACACATCCACACACACATACACATACACATATATTCATTCCCAATTGGAGTAGCTTGATGATGGGCGTGGATTTGTGTTCGTTTGTGTCTCCTGTCTTTGACTGGCTTTGCAATCACACTTGGTGCTGTAAGTGGGCACCACTGGGCCTAAGTTACAGATGCTTACCTGCCTGCCTGCAGGCATCTCCACTTGAACTTCTCACAACCNAGCTTGATGATGGGCGTGGATTTGTGTTCGTTTGTGTCTCCTGTCTTTGACTGGCTTTGCAATCACACTTTGTGCTGTAAGTGGGCACCACTGGGCCTAAGTTACAGATGCTTACCTGCCTGCCTGCAGGCATCTCCACTTGAACTTCTCACAACCTTCTCCAATTTATCACTTGCAACAATGAATTTAAATGGCCACCACGACTAAAACAATTTGTGGCCAAAGGTGTATTTTTGTATTGTGTTGAAGCATTCTATATTATTAGAAAAAATAGGAAGCCTGTTTGTATTATTTTAGAGAAACATGAAATAAACAAAAATGACTCTAAGGCTAAATTTGAGTTAGAATAAACTGTATTCTTTTGCTGTGCTATCCACAATTATAATGTGTTTATAAATCAGATAATATTTTGATTATGTATAGTGCAAAAAATTCAACATGCTATTATTTATACTTAAATGTCAAAGGAAATTTACTGGTCATATTTTAAAAACATGAACAGTTATGAAGAGTTTGTCAAAATTTGCATATTACATTCTGAATCTGGTTGGCGAGCAAATTTTGAAGCAATAAATGTTATAATTTCCCTACCACAAGTATGCCAGGTATTAGAATGGCTGATGGGAGCAAGATGTCTACCACACTACATCATTTATTCTTTATTTGTTTACGCTGTATAAATTGTATAAGCTGCTTCAAATTGGTTTTAGATTGAAATGGAAATAATTCAGTAAATAAATAAGAACAAGATATGCTAGAAAAATGGTTACAGAATCAGGAGCCTAGCTTTCATAATAAAGGATGATGTAACCTGAGGCCTGAAGTGTAATCTATTGAACCACAGCACTATGACGGCCCTTGTTCCTGCTCCCTGAGTGTTGATATAGCAGAGTGGTTAATAGAAAGGCCATGGAATCAGAAGGGCAGAGTTTGAGTTCCGGACCCATAACATAGCCTCCCCACTGGCTCAGCTGTAAAGAACCCACCTGCAATGCAGGAGACTTGAGTTCTATCTCTGGGTCAGGAAGATCTCCTGGAGGAGGAAATGACACATCACCCCTACTTCAGTATTCTTGCCTGGAGAAATTCCATGGGCAGAGGAGCCTGGTGGACTGCAATCCATGGGGTCACAAGAGTCGGGCACAACTTAGCGACTACACCACCACCACCCGTAACATTATGGCCTTGTGGCTGTGGGGAAGTTAGTTCACTTTCCCGCGGCACAGCTTCCTCTGCTGCTGCTAAGTCACTTCAGTCGTGTCCGACTCTGTGCTACCCCATAGACAGCAGCCCACCAGGCTCCCCCGTCCCTGGGATTCTCCAGGCAAAAACACTGCAGTGGGTTGCCATTTCCTTCTCCAGTGCATGAAAGTGAAAAGGGAAAGTGAAGTCGCTCAGTCGTGTCCGACTCTCAGCGACCCCATGGACTGCAGCCCACCAGGCTCCTCCGTCCATGGGATTTTCCAGGCAAGAGTGCTGGAGTGGGGTGCCATTGTCTTCTCCCACAGCTTCCTCATCCATAAACAAAAGGATTACTGTGAGGACGCAGGGAGATTATCTCCATGGAGCCTGAGAAACAGAGCCTGGAGCATAGTGCTGCTGCTAGACGGGGCTGCTCCCCTACCCGACCGCCGCCACCACTGCTGCTGCTGACGTTCTGGTCCTACGACTGCCAGGGCGCTGCCCCGACTCCAGCAAACCCACGCCGCAGCGCTGCGACTGCCATTCCGCTACCAGTGCTAACACCACCGCTGGGGCTACTATCCTCACACCACCACCGCCACCTGCTGCTGGTCCTGTTGCTGCCGCCACTGCTGCAAGCCCCGCTACCGTTACTACCACTGCCACTCCCTAGGCAGCCAAGGTGGGAGCATTTCTTGATAGAAAAATTAACAAGAGAATCCCAAAGCCTTTTTATTTATTTATTTCTTTTAGGATCCTCAAATGATCTGGCTGGCAATGACCACAGGTAACCCGTCAGCAGCATCTGGTGCAGTCCTTTCCTACTCCTCAAATCGCTGCCTTTTCTTGGCTGCACTCTTTTGATCTGTTTTTTCTCTGTATCACTGGCTATTCCTTCTCTGCCTCCATTATTGGTTCTTATTCTTTTTCCTGAACTTCTAATACACTGCAGTATTAGTATTTGTATTAGGGTATTAGTTCTGAGGCTCATTATTTGATTCTTTCATCTTTAGTCATTCCTAAAGAAATACTATTCAGTCCCACGGTTGTAAATATCAGCTGTTTGCTGAGGACTCCAGCCCAAACCTCTCTCTCAATGTTAGTCTTCAAAAAAATTTTTTTAAGTTGAAATATAGTTAATTTACAATGTTCCATTAGTTTCTGATGTAATTCAGAAAAGTGATTCCGTTATACATATGTAGATATGCTTTTTCATTATACTTTTCTATAAATATTGAATATAGTTCCCTATGCTATACAGTCATGTCTGACCCTCAGCGACCCCATAGACTGCAGCCTTCCAGGCTCCTCTGTCCAGGGGTTTTCCAGGCGAGAGTACTGGAGTGGGGTGCCATTGCCATCTCCATGCTATACAGTAGGACCTTGCTGTTTACATATTTTGCATTTTTAGTAGTTTGTATATGCTAATCCAAAGCTTGTAATTAATCCCTTCCCCTTTTTCTCCTTTGGTAACCATTTGTTTTCTATGTCTGTGAGTCTGTTTCTGCTTTGTAAATAAGTTCATTTCTATCATATTTTAGATTCCAAATATAAGTAATATACGATATTTGTCTTTGTCTGACTTCAATTAGTATGATAATCACTAGGTACATTCATTTATTGCAAATGGCATTATTTGATTCTTTTATATGTCTGAGCAATATACATGTGTGTGTGTGTGTGTGTGTGTGTGTGTGTATACATCACATCTTCTTTATCTGTTCATCAGTTAACAGATATACAGGTTGATTCCGTGTCTTGGCTACAGTAAATAGTGCTGCTCTCAACATTGGGGTGCGTGTGTCCTTTCAAATTAGTCTTCCCTAATCCAAAGAATTGACGCTTTTGAACTGTGGTGTTGGAGAAAACTCTTGAGAGTCCCTTGGACTGCAAGGAGATCCAACCAGTCCATTCTGAAGGAGATCAGCCCTGGGATTTCTTTAGAAGGAATGATGCTAAAGCTGAAACTCCAGTACTTTGGCCACCACATGTGAAGAGTTGACTCATTGGAAAAGACTCTGAAGCTGGGAGTGCTTGGGAGCAGGAGGAGAAGGGGACGACAGAGGATGAGATTGCTGGATGGCATCACTGATTCGATGGACGTGAATCTGAGTGAACTCCTGGAGTTGGTGATGGACAGGGAGGCCTGACGTGCTGCGATTCATGGGGTCGCAAAGAGCTGGACAAGACTGAGCGAATGAACTGAACTGAACTGAACTGAACTAATCCCATGAGTGGGATTGCAGGGTCAGATGGTAGGTTCATTTTTAGTTTTTTAAGGAAGCTCCGTATTGCTCTCCAAAATGGCTGTACCAGTTTACATTCCTACCAACAGTGTAGGAGGATTCCCTTTTCTCCACAGCCTCTCCAGCATTTATTGTTTGTAGATTGTTTGATGATGGCCATTCTGATTAGGATGAGGTGGTACCTCATTGCAGTTCTGATTTGCATTTCTCTAGCAATTAGTGATGCTGAGCATCTTTTCATGTGCTTCTTGGCCATCTGTAAGTCTTCTTTGGAGAAAAGTCTATTTAGGTCTTCAACCCATTTTTTGATTGAGTTTTATTGTTGTTGTTGTTGTTGTGTGAGCTGTCAAACATTAGTCTTGATATAAAACTGCTTATTTCACATTTCAACTTTGAAGTTTAACAGAAATTTGAAATGACTAAATTTAAATTCTTGCTTTCAAGAAAACATCTCCACACACAATCATCCCTATTTCTGTGTATAGCAATTCCATCATTCCAGTCATTCAGGCCAAAAACCTCAGACTGACCCTTGATTCCTCTCCTTTCCTCTTCACCCTATACCTGTTCATCAGGAAATCATGTTTCAGCCCCAACACTGAAAGTAAATATGGGCTCTGACCAATTCACACCACCTCCACTCTACTACCTTGGTCCAAGCAACCACTGTCTCTCACCTGGACATCCAAAATAGCCTCTACTGCAGCTTGTTTGCCAAAATGGTGGCAATTATTTCCCTCACTATACTGTACTCCTTTGTAATGTGTCTTTGTTGCTTTTCCTATCAAGATGTATAATCGGTTGCTCCCAATCCTTCAATCTGTGAAAACTCCATGACTTGCTTCAACTAACATAATATGCCCCAAGTGATGGCGTACCAGTTCAGAGCCTAGGCCTCAAGAGATCTTGAGCTCTTCTTGGTAGATCAGACAGAAATAACTTTTTATTAAAAATTGCTGCACGAGGTGTTCATTGTAGTGTGCAGGCTCTTTGTTGTGGTGCTTGGGTTTCTCTAGTTGTGGCACACAGGCTTAGTTGCCCCGCAGCATGTGGGTTCTTAATTACCAAACAAGGATCAAATCTGCATCCCCTGCATTGGAAGGTGGATTCTTAACCACTGGGCCACCAGAGAAGTTCCCAGAAACAATTTTTTAAAAAATCATAAAGTAGAATCGATCCCACTTTGGTTCAACACTCTACAATGAGCCTGTAAAGCTCTACTTCATCTGGCTTCCTGTTACATGCTCACATCCCCTAGTACTCAACACTTGATGCTCTCCATTCCAGTCACACCAGCTTCCTTGCTATTCCGTGAACACACCAGATACACTCCTGCACTAGGATCTTTACTCCAGTTGGATGCTCTGCCTGAAATGCTTTCTCTAAGAGTCCCTTGGCTAACCTTCCCACTATCTTCTGATAGTCTCTCAAATCTCACTTTCTCAATGAGACGTCCTCTATTTAATAAAACAATCTATTCTCATCCCCAACATTCACAGTATCCCTTATTCTGCTCTACATTCCCCACTTTTTCTTCTATACTTATTATCTTCTAATATACTATATAAATTCAGTTCAGTTCAGTTCAGTCACTCAGTCGTGTCCGACTCTTTGTGACCCATGAACCACAGCATGCCAGGCCTCCCTGTCCATCAGCAACTCCCAGAGTCCACCCAAACCCATGTCCATTGAATTGGTGATGCCATCCAACCATCTCATCCTCTGTCATCCCCTTCTCCTCCTGCCCTCAATCTTTCCCAGCATCAGGGTCTTTTCAAATGAGTCAGCTCTTCACATCAGGTGGCCAAAGTATTGGGGTTTCAGCTTCAACATTAGTCCTTTCAATGAACACCCAGGACTGATCTCCTTTAGGATGGACTGGTTGGATCTCCTTGCAGTCCAAGGGACTCTCAAGAGTCTTCACCAACACCATGGTTCAAAAGCATCAATTCTTTGGTGCTCATCTTTCTTTATAGTCCAACTCTCACATCCATACACGACCACAGGAAAAACCATAGCCTTGACTAGGCAGACCTTTGTTGACAAAGTAATGTCTCTGCTTTCTAATATGCTGTCTATGGTGGTCATAATTTTCCTTCCAAGGAGTAAGCATCTTTTAATTTCATGGCTGCAATCACCATCTGCAGTGATTTTGGAGCCCAGAAAAATAAAGTCAGCCACTGTTTCCACTGTTTCCCTATTTGCTATGAAGTGATGGTACTGGACGTCATGTTTTTAGTTTTCTGAATGTTGAGCTTTAAGCCAGTTTCTTCACTCTCCTCTTTCACTTTCATCTAGAGGCTCTTTAGTTCTTCTTCACTTTCTGCCATAAGTGTGGTGTCATCTGCACATCTGAGGTTATTGATATTTCTCCCGGCAATCTTGACTCCAGCTTGTGCTTCCTTCAGCCCAGCATTTCTCATGATGCATAGAAGTTAAATAAGTAGGGTGACAATATACAGCCTTGACATACTCCTCTTCTTATTTGGAACAAGTCTGTTGTTCCATGTCCAGTTCTAACTGTTGTTTCCTGATGTGCATACAGGTTTCTCAAGGGGCAGGTCAGGTGGTCTGGTATTCCCATCTCTCTCAGAATTTTCCACAGTTTCTTGTGATCCACATAGTGAAAGGCTTTGGCATAGTCAATAAAGCAGAACTAGATGTTTTTCTGGAACTCTCTTGCTTTTTCGATGATCCAGCGAATGTTGGCAATTTGA
>SJYV01054560.1:49619-60441 GCA_006410875.1 Neotragus pygmaeus | reverse complement strand
AGAGAAGCCTGGTGGGTGACAGTCCATGGTGTCACAAAAGAGTTGTCCATGACTCAGCAACTAAAGAACACAACTATATATAAATATATATATAAATAAATTCACCCATATATTATATTGTTTATATTATATATATTATATATTATATATATATATATATAGTTTACCAGGTAGTGCTAGTGGTAAAGAACCTGTCTGCCAATGCAGGAAACATAAGTTACCGGAGTTCAATCCCTGGGTTGGGAAGATCCCCTGGAGGAGGGCATGGCAACCCACTCCAGTATGCTTGCCTGAGAAATGCCATGGACAGAGGAGCCTGGTGGGCTACAGTCCATAGGGTCGCAAAGAGTCAGAAACGGCTGAAGTGACTTAGCACACACCCATATACAGAGAGATAGAAAAGGTTTACTTTAGGAAATTGGTTCATGGAATTGTAGGAGCTGGCAAATTTGAATTCTGCAAGATAGGTTGGTCAACTAGAGATCCAGTGAATAACTGATGTTCCAACTCAAATCCAAAGGCAGCCTGAAGACAAAAATGCCTTCTTCCTCCCTTACTTTTTCTTAAGGCCTCAGTTATTGGATGGGGCCACCCAAATTATGGAGGGTAATCTACTTTACTCAAAATCTGTTCATCTCATCTCATCTTAAAAATACCTTCATAGCAATGTATGGACTGGTATTGTCCAAATATCTCGATGCCATGACCTACCCAAGGGAATAAAATTAACCATCACACCCTATTTACTGAAATATAACACCTACAGGAAAGACATTTTTTTCACAAATATATCTCCAACATCTAAACAAGGCCTAGTAAAGAGCTGATGCACATGTTAGATGATTCAGTGAATGAATGTCTGAGTCTTAAAATATAAAATTAAAGCCCAACAGGAATATTGTGAGAGTGACTGAAGCTCGGTGGGCTTAGTGCAGAAAGCTCCCCGAAGGACGTGTGTTTTCTGCATAGTTTTAAAAGCAGACTGGGATGTAATTTGGCAGAAGGAGGAGTGAAGAAACTCCAGGAAATCAGAGTGATGTGTATGTTGGCTCTAAGTAAGAAGAAAGCAAACAAAGTGGGCCTCTAAGATAACCACATCTGATGTAAAGGAGAGGGATGTTTTTCAATTATCCCTGAAAAACTAAACACTTCCTTATTCTCTCTTAAAGTTCCAGAGCATCATTTGTCCATCTACAATCATCAAAAAATGTGGTCTCTTGAACAGATGAACTTCTTCCAAATGAAACAGAGCATTTATACAAAGCAGATGCATGCAACATAACCTTCAATCATGATTCTACTGTAGCCACAATAAGATCATTACAAACGAGAGAAGCCATAACTGAGATCAAACCAACACTTGAAACTCAAGTCTAATTTTATGACAGTATTACAGGTACCAACCACACCTGGGCAGTTTTCTGTGGAGACAAGCAAAATTCCTGATGCAAAACTGCTGCCAAATTCACTGAGGTGCAAAAGTCTCCTAACATCTGATACTAGTGAAGGCATGGGAAAGTCCCAGGCACCTATTATTTCCACTAAATACCAGAAACTACAGATTGGCTAGAGAAGGTGTTCTTTAAAATAATGATTTCTACTTATGATGAATTTAATCAACACGAAAATAATTATGGTGACCTCTGTTCATTTAGGAGTCTCTCTATCTACCTATCCATCCATCTTTCTCTATTAACTCTATCATGTGTGATGTTTTGCACACTCGACTGATCCAAGGGCATGCAAATTCTAACGTAAATGCAAATCACCCTTCTGCTCTTTGAGTCAAGGTCAGAATGGGCTGCCTGCAGAATTCAGGGCATGGGAGCCTGCTAATCAATGGCACATTAATTCAAACCACCCTTCAGACTTGAGTAGTTGCAAATTTCTCTATGGCCAGTTTAGAAAGTAGTCTTTGTTTTTGAGAGACTGCAAAGGCCTTTACCTTAGCATGCAATAAATTGTATATAACTTATGAGAACAAAAATCTCCAAAAGTCAAGCTGTCCAGAGAAGGCAAGGGCATCTCCAAATATTTGCTGTTCTCTCTTGATAGCAGCACACAAAACTGGAGCAAATTATAAGACTACAACACATCTTTCTTTTTTTTTTCTAATTTTCAAAATGCTTCATTTCAATGCACTGTTTGTCTGAAGTGATTAAATGCTGTATTATTTTAGCTGCAGCCAATATGTATTACAAACTTTACTTATAAAATAGAACACATCACACAAAATAATTTTTAAAATAGTACTGATTTCCAACATATCTTTTAAAAATAAGATATAAGCAACCATTCATTCAGCAACTCATGAGATGTTTTTACTTAAATTATTTATAGATTTTTCTTTTAAAATCTAAGTATTAATCTGTAACCATATACTCCAACATTAATTCCAAACTTAGGTATTTTTGTACATGTGTGCATGCGTACTCAGTCACTCATTTGTGTCCAACTCTTTGAGATCCTTTGGACTAAGGCCTATTGGGCTCTTCTGTCCATGGGATTTCTCAGCCAAGAACACTGGAGTGGGTTGTATTTCCTTCTCCAGGGGACTTTCCTGACCCAGGGATTGGACTTGTGTATTCTGCCGTGGCAGGTGGGTTCTTTACCACTGAATCACCTGGGAAGCCCATACACTTTGCATGGAAGGGAACAACTCAGGACATATTGATTTCAATATGATACTCAAATGGATTCAAAACATATTTTGCATATTTGATTAGAATCATCTACCAGTGATTAGCAATGATTTTATTGCTAATTGTAGACAGCAACAATAAGTGTGCTAGAGCAAACAGTTATCTAAGGCACTAAGGAAGATTTTTCTATAACTCGGTAAAGATATCAGCATATTGTAGTTGTGTATGCAGAATGTTACTTACCTACTGCTAGAAGCATGATCCAAGTTCTTTTTCCAGAATCCCTAGAAACCCAAGGTATATTTTCTGATCCTCTGGGTAGACTAAGCTTTTAAAATAAATTCCTGTCTGACTTCTACAATTCATCTCCATGTTTGGAGCATATTACATCATTGATCACATAAGACCAGAGTCAGAAAAATGCTTCCCAGGGACAAAAAAAAATTTTTAAAAATCACGTTTAAATTATCCATCTTAAAGAAGGGGCAAATAGTGAATTTTTTAATTGGCACTTATAAAAAGTTTCCATTTTTCCTTTTCATGTTGCTTGATATCAGATATCAACCCTGGTAATTCTCTTGCTGGAAATTTTTTCTGTATAACGGAAGAATATCACCAACAGTCCTTTAGAAATGATTTACAGACCCACAAACTCTTACAGTGTAATTTGTAGCTAGGTGGCCTCCCCACCCAACACCCTTCTGAAAAACAGCAAGCACTTTCACAGACATTAGGAGTTCATTTTGACAGGGTTTAATTTCATTCCAAGTTAACTTATGTTTGGATTAGTTTATGAGTTCATCTAAAGGCAGGTTCATGCCACGTGTTTCTTAACCTTATTGGGCAGTTTTAGCAGGCTAAAAAAATTTTTTTATAGTCAGGATAGCTTGAATATCAGTGAAAGTAGTGCTATTTCTGAAAGCCTTTACCCCGCTAGTGAAATGATATGCCAGAAAGAATCCATGCTTCTGGCCTTAGGCCTACCCTAAACAGATGAAGAAGAAAGAATATTTATGATACTACAAAAAAATCCCAATATCATTTTCCCTGAATTTGGCCTTTTCTCTGAAAAGCAGAAAAGATAAAAATGGATTTTAAATTCACCTATCTCATAAAATACATATAATTTGACTCTCCTAGTAGAAAATCAGAGGTAATGATACTAATCCATTCTCTGCAGTTGATCAGAGGGTGCTAAAAAGCTTCAGTGGTTCTTATATATTGTTTGCTCTATTCTCTTTATTTTTCAGATGCCAAAACTGAAATTTGGAGGCATGATATAACTTGTCCAAAGTCAACAGTGAGTTGCAGAACTAGGGCTTCTGCATAACTAGAGGATAGTTATGATCGATCTCTTAACCCAGAGTTATTTATTATTTACTATGTGCCTTGCACTGTCACAGATAATATAACTTTAAATATATATAATGTAACATTGTATTTTAATTGCCACTTTAATACAGTATTCATATTGTGAAAGCAAAAAAAATAATAATACAAGAATAAGGTAAGACCAAAGTCTTTGAAGTGTCCTTTTTATTTTCTGAAAATACAAATAAATCGCCAACAAATGAAAAGTAAAACAGGCAGAAGGCAATCATTTAACACTCAAAAACTTGTAGATAGATAAAAGCAAAACCTAGGGCAAAAAACAGCCCATGTGCTTTCAGGACACTTGCCTCTTTTGTTCCCTTATAAAAGTGAAAGTGAAATTTCCTCAGTCGTGTCTGACTCTTTGTGACCCCATGGACTGTATAGTCTTTGGAATTCTCCGGGCCAGAATATTGGAGTGGGTAGCTGTTCCCTTCTCCAGGGGACCTTCCCAACCCAGGTATCAAACCCAGGTCTTCAGCACCTCAGGTGGATTCTTTACCAGTTAAGCCACAAGGGATGCCCAAGAATACTAGAGTGGGTAGCCTATCCCTTCTCTAGGGGATCTTCCCGACCCAGGAATCAAACCAGGGTCTCCTGCATTGCAGGCAGATTCTTTACCAATGGAGCTATCAGGGAAGCCCCAAAAGGGGAAGAAATAATAACGTTTATTACAATGTAAGGGTATAATGATGACAGTTGCTGGCCCTGAAAGTATTTACAAAGTGATAGGTTTTAAACATAGAAATGTTTTTAATTCAACATGTTATTGATATTAAAAGACTCAAAAAGGTCATCTGCTAACCCATGAAGAGTATTGATTTCTGAACTTGAATCATCCATCTAACCTCAATTCTTGAGCCCGTGCACAGTCGCTCAGTCATGTCTGACTCTGCAACCCTTTGGACTGTAGCCTGCCGGGCTCCTCAGTCCATGGGATTTTTCAGGCAAGAATACTGGAGTGGGTTGCAATTTCCTCCTCCAAGGGATTGTCCCAATCCAGGGACTAAGTTTGTGTCTCCTGCACTGCAGGTGGATTCTTTATCATTGAGCCATCAGGGAAGCCCAGCCTTGATTCTAAAATATCCTATTTCACTTGGGAAACAATCAGTACAGTTCTTTCCTACAGAAGTCCTTCTTTGTACACTCCATCTGTCAGGTCATGTCAGCAGGAATGAGTTCAACAAATGTTGGTGACTTACCACATCAAGAACTACTGGGGAGCTTCCCCAGTAGTACAGTGGATAAGAATTCACTTGCCAATGCAGAGAAAATGGTTCGATCCCTGGTCCAGGAAGATGCCACATGCTGGAATCTTCGTCTGAGCGACTAAGCCCATGTGCCACTATTAAGCCCGTCCTCTGGAGCCCACGAGCTGCAACTACTGAAGCCTGTGCACCCTAGAGCCTGTGGTCTGCAACAAGAGAAATCACCACAGTGAGAAGCAGGGGCTGCTTTTCATGCCACAATTAGAGAAAGCCAGGTATAGCAACCAAGACCCAGCACAACCATAAGTAAATAAATAATTTTTAAAAAATTGAACTACTGGATACTGCTGGAGAAACAAAGATGGTTGGAACTGTCTCTGGCCTGAAGAACTGGACAATCTAGTTTGGACAGGTGAAGGAGCATAGAAACATTTAACTAACTATGATTCGTGGCACCTGAAATACGTTCTAAAACAGGATGAGTTATAAATTATTTTTAACTCTGTAAGTCAATTTAATTTCATATCTTTAACTCTGTAAGTTAAATATAATTTAAGGTAAAATAAAAGCATAAATAACATACCATGAGATCATCTAAACAACACTAAACAGACATAACGCCCTTTGTTTTCTAACCCTATATGTCTGTCTTCTACATCATTTTGCTGTCCTCCAAGTCCTAAATGAATTTAGAAAATAATATCCTGTGGAATAAAAAGCACATTAAGAAGGTGACATTTTCATATAATAAATCTTACTTTTAAAAAGATAAATCTTGAAAAATTAAATACCAGTGCAGTGAGTTCAATTTTTGGTCAGGGGAGTTGGTTCTCTGGAGTGGGTAGTATAAGGTAGTTAAGCCTTGAAGCCAGACCCAAGTTCAAGCCCACCTCTCCTCCTATTATAAGTATGACTTGAGCAAATCTCTTGATATATTAACTTTCCAGAGGTTTAACTTCCTATCTATGTGCATGTGTGTGCTCACTCAGTTTGTGTCTGATTCTTTGCAACCCCATGGACTGCAGCCCATCAGGCTTCTTTGTCCATGGAATTTTCCAGGTAAGTATACTGGAGTGGGTTGCCATTTCCTCCTCCAGGGCCCTTATCAGTAAAATCCAGATAAAACCCCTTATGACATTGCTGTAAAAGGGAGTATATATTAGGCATTCAATAAATGTAACCACAAAGAGTCGGACAAGACTGAAGCAACGGAGCACATATGCAAATATAACCTATTCCATTCAGTTTACCTCCATAAATCTCTCAAAACAATACCAAGTGTCAAAAAGTTTCCTGTGTAGCAGAAAAAAGTGCATATATCTGTCATATATAAATATATAAATTATATCATTATAAATCATATATATAAATTATATATATTGTTGGTCAATTATTGGAGCAGGTTTTGTCACTTATTCTAATTTATTTCTGATCCTCTTGGTCTTTGGTTACTGTTCCCAGGTCAGAATATATATAAAAATGCAGGTTTTTTTACTCTGAGATACTCACACACACACACACACACACACACACACATATATATGTTTATCACATTTTCTTTATCTATTCATCTGTAGATGGACACTTAGCTTCTTTCCATATCTTTGTTATTATAAATAATACTGTAATCAATATGGAAGTACAGATATCCCTTGGAAATACTAACTTAACTTCCTCTAAATATATACCTAGAAGTAAGATTGTTAGATCATATGGTAGATCTATTTTTAATTTTTTGAGAAGCCTCGATACTGTTTTCCATAATGGCTGTATCAATTTATTTTCCCACCAACAGTGTTTAAAGATTCCTTTATCACCACATCCTCACTGATACTTGTTATCTTTTGATTTTTTGATAATAGCCATCCTAATAAGTATGAGGTGATGTCTCATTGTGGTTTTGATTTCCATTTTTCTGAAGATTACTGATGTTGAGCATCTTTACATATATCTGTTGGCCATTTGAATGTTTTCTTTGGAAACATATCTATTCAGATACTTGGTTCAGTTTTAAATAAGGTTATGTGGATGTTTTGGTTGGTTTTGTTTGTTTGTTTGGGGGGGGGGCTTTGCTATTGAGTTGTATGAGTGCCTTATATATGCTGAATATTAATCCCTTATGAGATATATGGTTTGCAAATATTTTCTCCTATTTCATAGGTTGCTTTCTAATTTTTCTTATTGTCTCCTTCCATTATTATTATTACTATTATTATTATTATCATTAAATGGCCCAACACCCCTGTTTTTTATCCTGCCACTTGTATTTATCTTCTTCCTTCTCACCTTTTCCCTTCTTCCTATGGCTCTTTCAATAACACTTACTGGTCCTCAGGAACATTTTCCCAGTTAATCACTTGGGATTAAAACATTTTCTGACCTTGGCAGAAATCTCAAGACTCTTCTTTCTGAGTCCACAGTAAATACCCTTGAACATTATGTTGATCAACAATTGGAGCAGGATTGTCATTTATTCTGATTTATTTCTCATCCCCTTTGGCCTTTGGTTACTGTTCCTGGGTCATTAGAGGCCAACCCATCCGTCCGCTAGCCCTGCAGCTTTGCCGAGTGTATGCCTAATAAGATACATTACACTATGACAGCTTCACAGGCAGTATATTTTGGCTTCCTTTAGTCATAGTTCAATTGAAATAAAGTCCTGTTGAATATAACTCCCCAGGATCCATAAGATACTGAAAGGTGATTTGTACCCCAGCCCTTGTATTTCCAAACTGGAAAGAGATGAGCTGATTTCCTGTTTTCTCACATAGCATGTGCTACAAAACTTTGGCACATATGCCCAAGATCCACTTGAAGCAAGAAGCATTAGTCTATAATTTGTCTCTAAACTGGCTTTTCATGACACTTTAATGTCATCCTTGTGTTTTGATATGTATTAATATTTATAAACACAAAGGCTTATTTATGAGGCCCCTTGTTTTCCTATCAGCTGAAGAGAGAATCTGAAGGAGAGGTTTGTTTAGCTGGAATATGAAGGGAAGTGGTCAGAGATGAAATTGTTTAATTCTTTCTCACAGAGTAACTGCAGAATTACAGATGTCTCTTGAATGCAATAAATTAATTTCAGTCATGCTTGTTTATTTGTACACATGTTGCCAAAGTAAAGACCTAATCCAAAAACTAATGATTTGAGAATCCACTGGGTATTCTTTTGGACCCAGTTCCATTATTTTTCACGTGAACACACAGCCGAATTCTTCTGCAGCACAACATGTAGCCCACTGATTGATTGATTAGGCAGCTAATGCATAGCAAGGCACAGTTAAGCTTACAGCTTCAAGCTAAGGCAAAGTTCATCTACTTAAGTCATCTTCAAATGTAATTAAACCTACTGGGCTCCAGTTACGTGGAACCAGAAACTAGGAAAGCTGGGTTATTCAGTGGAAAGAACAACTGGTTATAATCTAAAGACAAAAATAATGAAAGCATTCAAGGGAAGAAAATTTTTATTAAAAAGAATCAGATGCTGTGTTATTAACTTTTAAAAAAGTGTAACAAACTGTTTCATAATTTGCCAAATAATACTCATCTATGTAAGGTAATAAAAGTACTACTGGTTAGTTTGGGGGAATATGATTTAGGGAAACAGTTTAAAGTAACATGCACTGGGTAACAGGTATAACATTTCTCTTCATCACACCATCTTTCATATGGTTATCTATTCTGATACACAGGAGAAAGCACCACCATTTTCTAAGCACAGTTTGCTGCATGTAAACTGTGCCAAGATCATTCCTGTTACAGAAATGAAAGAACCAAGTTGTGACAACTCATCTGCCTCTTGCCAATTCCTCTAAGGATAACAGCTTTAATGACTTCTATAGTGAAGTCCTAGTGCCCCTGTAGGAATTTTTTGTCATGCCCATACACAGCATCCTCAGTTTCCCCCTCTCCTGTTTCCTTAGGCTAGGCAGGAGGACCATCAAAGAGACAGGTTGGTAAACTGTCCTCTTAGTGACAAAAGGATATATATGTGTGTTTTGTGTGTGTGAGTGTGTGTATGTTTTCAATTGATTGGCACAAAACTCTTGCAGAGAAGGAAGTTCCCATTCGCATTAGCAAGTGAATAAAAAAAAAAACTGTTAAACCTGTAAGACCACAAACCACAAAACTCCTAGAGGAAAACATAGGCAGAACACTTTTGGACACAATCATAGAAAAATATTTTTGGATCTGTTCCCTAAAGCAAGAGAAACAAAAGCAAAAACAAACAAATTAAACCTGATTAAACTAGGTTTAACTAGGACTTAATTAAACTTAAAAAATTATGCACAGTAAAGGAAACCATTACAAAATGAAACGACAACCCACCAAATGGGAGAAAATATTTGCCAATAATATGACTTGCAAATGATGTTTGGGGTTAACATCCAAAACATATAAATAGCTCATATGACTCAATATCAAAAAACAAGCAACCTGATTTAAAAATGGGCTGAAGACTTGAACAGACATTTTTCCAGAGGAAATGCAGATGGTCAAGAGGTACATGAAAAGATGCTCAACATAGCTCATCATCAGGAAAATATAAATTAAAACCACAATGAGATATCACCTTACACTGGCTGATATGGTTATAATCAAAAAAGAACACAAAAATAAATGTAGCAAGGATATGGTAAAAAAGAGAACCCTCCTACACTGTTGGTGGGAATATAAATTGGTGCAGCTACAGTGGAAACAGTATAGAGTTTTCTCAGTAAAACTAAAAATAGAACTACTGTATGACCCAGCAATTCTACTCTTGGGTATACATCTGAAAAAAACCCCACTAATTTGAAAAAACATATGCATCCTAATGTTCATAGCCTTATTTGCAATTGCCAAGATATGACAGCAAGAAAAGTTTTTAAGTTTAATTAGGTCCCATTTGTTTATTTTTGCTTTTATTTCCCTTGCTTCAGGAAATAGATCCAAAAAAACTTTCTATGATTATGTCAAGAAATAAAGTGTCCATCAGCAGCTGAATGGATAAAGTGCTATCTATCTAATAGTGCTATCTATTGGTTTTCCATCCAATATAAGACTTAAGTTATAAATTTTGACTCCTAAGTAAGAACGATTAATTTGAGTAATTTCTTAATAGCAAAATCTGCAGAAAGGACTGAATTTAATTTTTGGGTTATTATGGTGGAGGACAAAGGTGGTGAGTGAAAAAGTGAAGAGTTAAGGGAGGTTTAGGAAACGGAAACCACCTGTGCATTAGCAGACACTTCTGGGAAGGCTTTGAATTCTGGCAGATCATGGAATTTGGAGGGTTCAAGCAGTACAGAGGCTCTTGATGACCTCTGAGGCACATGACTGACATTTCGTCTGCACACCTGTACTGTTGTCTTTTGGGGATTTACAGAAAAATGGTCATTTTACGCTTTGAATAGTTAGAAGCCTGTTACAAAACTCAGGTTCAGTTCAGTTCAGTTGCTCAGTCGTGTCTGACTCTTTATGACCCCATGAACCACAGCATGCCAGGCCTCCCTATCCATCACCAACTCCCGGAGTCCACCCAAACCCATGTCCATTGAGTCAGTGATGCCATCCAACAATCTCATTCTCTGTTGTCCCCTTCTTCTCCTGCCCTCA
>SJYV01054560.1:0-47620 GCA_006410875.1 Neotragus pygmaeus | reverse complement strand
GTCCCTCTGTGCCGAGATCCGGGCTGTGTGCCACTGTCACCCTGTTCCGAGGTCCAGGCTGTGTGCCGAGGTAGCCTTCTGCAGAGGTCTGGGGTGTGTACCGAGGTCGCCCTGTTCCGAGGTCCAGATGTGTGCCACAGTCGCCATCTCCTGAGATCCGGGCTGTGTGCTGCGGTCACCATGTGCCGAAGTCCAGACTGTGTTCCGCGGTCAGCTGGTGAAGAGTTCTGTGCTGTGTGCTGCAGTCGCCCTTCACTGAGGTCCGGGCTGTGTGCCGCGGTTGCCCTGAGCCGAAGTCCGGCCTATGTTCTGCGGTCGCCCTGCGCTGAGGTCCAGCCTGTGTGCTGCTGTCGCACTGAGCTGAAGTCCGGCCTGAATGCCACGGTCACCCTGCACCGAGGTCCAGGCTGTGTTCCACGGTTGGCTAGCGACAAGTTCCGAGCTGTGTGCCATGGTCCTCCTTCACTGAGTTTCAGGCTGTGTGCCACGGTCTCCCTTCATTGAGATGCAGGCTGTGTGCCATGTCGCCGTGCAATGAGGTCCGACCTGTTTGCGGTGGTCGCCCAGTGCCGAGGTTCGGGCTGTTTTCCGCTCACGGCTAGCAACGAGTACCGGTCTCTGTGCCTTTGTCACCCTGCACAGATTTCTGGGCTGTGTGCTGCGGTTGCCCTTTGAGGTTCTGGNTCTTTTCCAACGAGTCAGTTCTTCGAATCAGGTGGCCATCTCTGCTGGGGGGTGGGGTGGGGGTGGCCTGTGCATTCCTGACCTCCACCCACTAGGTGCCAGTAGTTGAACTACCCAAAACTATCTCCAAACTTCCCAAATGGCCCTTCAGGACAGGGAGGGGGACAAAATCACCCCTAGTTGAAAATCTCTGGTCTAACCTTACCCGAGGAGGTCCAGGCAAGAGAAAGCTGCATTTGAAATCCATTAAAATTAGAGGCTGACAAGGAGTTCCCAGAGGCAATGGATAATTTGTTCTCTCACTGAGAGCCCTCTGCTCTGCATATTATTACTGGAATATTCCTGGGTTGTGAGATCCACTCTATTGCAGCTCCCTCAGCCCTCTACCCCAGCCATCAGAGAGGACCAGTCTTTGAAGAGGGGGTGAAAAAAAAGTCTTCTCTAGGATCCAGAACATACTTCTATGAATTAAAGGGTCAGGGATTAAGTGGGCAATTCTGAGCTAGCCACCTGAGAGCCCAAATTAGCTTTGCTTCTCTGCGTATTAACTCCCCTCTGGTGTCCTGTTTAATGATTTAATGATGGTTAACTCTGCTGTTCTTCAAAGCTGAGGAATTTGTACACCCCCTAAGGCAGTTTCTACCTCCCTGGAGCTGGAAGTCCATTGCAGCACCATTCCGGGACCCTCTCCTGCAGGTCTTGCCTGTGGGGTGACCACAGGCAGAGTTTGGGCAAGCACAGGGCTGTGGGTTACGTTCCAGGAAGCAGGTCTATGATGCAGAAGAAGAGTTTAGCAGACGAGATGGAGGAGAGAGTGAGTGATGCCTAATGAGATTCTACTGCTCTACTTCTCTGCTCTAAGAAGGACTTTGTTTTTATACTTGATCATTTCTGTAACAAGAATTTGTTTTATATCAAACATTTGCATTTAAAGCAGCAGTATGTCTTTGGCCTCAGAACACCCGCTGTTAAATTGATGTTGGTCAGGAAGATACCTTGGAGAAGGAAATGGCAACCCACCCTAGTATTCTTGAATCAGAAATCATCATATGGACAGAGGAGCCTGGCAGGTCTATAAGGCTGCAAAAGAACTGGACACAACTAAGTGACTAAACAACAACTACAAGTAACAGCACCTTAGAATGGAAGAAACATGGCACAGACCAAGTACATGTAAACATACAAATATGCTTTTGACATAGATAAGGATAAATGAGTTTTACACGTAAATGCATTTAAACATATAATATACATGGGAGGTAGGTCAGTTTACCTCCATTTTACAGGTGAGAAAGTTGAAGCTCAAAGCACATAAGTTCTACTCCCAAGGTCACAAAGTAGACAGAAAAAGGGATTTTGTAATCCCAGATGGTTTTGGTCACTGTATCCCATTATTTGGGCTCCATTTTTACTCCCCAGCCTTCCAAACCTCAGCATTTTCCAGTCCCTAGCTACCTAATGGTGTTCCTCTGCCTGCCCAAATTAGACTCTTTGTCTTCATATATGCCAAGCATCCTTGTGCACCAATACACAAGCATCCTTCATTCTCAGCATCTCCTTCTCTGAGTGAGTCTTTGCAATGTAGGTTAGGGCTTCCCTAGTGGTTCAGTGGTAGAGAATCCACCTGTCAATGTGGGGGACATGGGCTTGACCCCAGATCCAGGAAGTTCCCACGTGCCATAGATCAAGTAAGCCTGTGCACCACAACTATTGAGCCTGTGCTCTCGAGTCTGTGTGCAGCAACCTCTGAGCCCATGTGCCCCAACTACTGAAGCCTGAAGCCTAGAGCCCGTGCTCCACAACAAGAGAAACCACCGCAATGAGAAATCTGCATGACACAACTCGAGAGTAGCCTCTGCTCGCTGCAACTAGGGAAAAGCCCGGGAAGCAATGAATACCCAGCACAACCGCCCCCCCCTAAAAAAAGTAGTGTTCTCTTAAAAGAAAAATAAATGTAGGTTAAGTAGCCCTGATCCAGTTACATAAAAGGCAAAATGAAATATCCCATGATGGGGATAGTATCCCACTATCCCCTAGGATAGTACACACACGTCATCTAGTAAAAATAGCAATAACTTTATATACCCTTCAGGGTTCCCTGATAGCTCAGTTGGTAAAGAATCCGCCTGCAATACAGAAGACCCCAGTTGGATTCCTGGGTTGGGANCAGTCTTTCCCAGCATCAGGGTCTTTTCCAAGGAGTCAGTTCTTCGCATCAGGTGGCCAAAGTATTGGAGTTTCAGCCTCAACATGAGTCCTTCCAATGAACACCCAGGACTGATCTCCTTTAGGATGGACTGGTTGGATCTCCTTGCAGTCCAAGAACTGCCCCCAGAACAAATTTCATGAGCTTCATCTAAGTCATAGTGAAAGTTATCCACACAATACATTCTTTTTAGAATTCAGCATCTCTTCAGACCAATATGATACTTTTAAAAATAAGATAAGAGCTAAATAACCTGAGGGATCCTCCATTGTACCTTAGCTGCTGGGAAGCTCAAAGCTGAATTACTGGGTATTGTCAGCATCGATGTCGTATTCAATCACTTCAGTCGTGTCCAACTCTTTGCGATGCCATGGACTGTAGCCCACCAGTTCATAGGGATTCTCCAGGCATGAATACTGGAGTGGGTTGCCATGCCCTCCTTCAGGGGATCTTCCCAACCCAGGGACTGAACCTGCATCTCCTGCATTGCAGTCAGATTCTTTACTCACTGAGCCACCTGGGAAGCCAGTCAGCATCTATACTGAACAATTTTTCAACTTCTACTGCCTTCCACACTTCAATAGTTTTTGAATTTGTTGCATTTTGGTCACTGACTTACTGGGGCTGGTGATCCATAAAAGGCTCTTCACTCTATACTGATGCTTTAGGTAGACATTACCACCAGCTGGAAGTGAATGACCAAAGTATAAATTCTGGTACATCAGTATTGGCCCATAACCTCTCATCTCTCCATCTCTTTCAATCGCTGCCTTTCAAAACTCTTGGTCTTAAATACTGGGCCCTCCCTCTTCTTCTGAGACCCTCCCCTCCTCATGTCCTTCCCAGTACAGTGTGTTAGTCACTCAGTCATGTCTGACTCTTTGTGACCCACGGACTGTAGCCTGCCAGGCTTCTCTGTTCATGGAATTTCCCAGGCAAGAATACTAGAGTGGGTTGCCATTTCCTACAGGAGATATTTCCAACCCAGGGATTGAACCCAGGTCTCCTGCATTGCCAGCAGATTCTTCACTATCTAAGCCACCAGAGAAGACTCACAACCACAGTGAGTCACACTATAATCTCACTTGCCAGAACCCTAAACATTTTGGTCCCATTTTTTTTTTTCAACTACACTCACAGTGAAAACCTTTACCTTCATATCAATTCTTAGGCCAGTTTAATCACGTGCATTCCATATGTCCAGCCCTGGAAGCCACTCACCCCTAGTGGAAAATATATCTAAACCGTATTGACTGATGCCAGTGTAGATTTGTGGACTTCAGCTTTGGCTCGGCTTTGGCACTACTTGATGGTCTTTACATGTGCACAGAGTTGGTTACCTTCCTTATTTTTCCATAGCAGATCCTTTAAACCTTTACCACTTTCCTCTTTATGTACCACCTTTTCTGTTCTTTCCCCCATACTAGTATCCTGCTTTAAAATTCAACAAACACTATTGAATTCCTTTCTTTAGCTCCCAATCACATCTCAACTTCCCTNCCCTGGGTTGGGAAGCTCCCCTGGAAAAGGAAATGACAACCCACTCCAGTATGCCTGGAAAATGCCGTGGACAGAGGAGCCTGGTGGGGCTACAGCCCATGGGGTCACAAAAGATTCAAACACGACTTAGCGACTAAACAACACAATAAACACTCGACAACATTAAAAACAACTCCCTGTAGTTGTTTTTAAAGAAACTAAGTCTGGTGAAGATGTGAAACTGCCCTCAGCCCAGAGCAGGCTCAATGTCTGAAAGCAGCAACGTGGTGGGACAGGAAACTCTCCTCTGTGGCGCTTGTCATGGGTAACTGCCATGCCCACCTAGGTACATACTCACCTTAAGTATTTCCTGATGGTTCTCAGACGCGTAGAGCCTGCCGTCTCGAACTATGTCTTCAATGAGCTCCTGGTAGTCCTCTGTTTGAAAAAAGGACATATTTTTTATTGCTATGGTTTAGTTATTTCCAAGCTCACTCTTTTCTTTAATTGTTCAAATAATGTTCTGGGAAATGCCCCTTCTGCAGCTGAGACCGGCTGGGACCTGGGGCTCTGTACAGCAGTGCTGCAATGCTTGCACCTAGACACACCACTCCTGGAACAAAATACAAAGAAACTGTATGGGACTAAAAATAACGGCACGCATATTCAGTTGGGGCAAACTCTCGACCCCAAAGATACAAGGAGACCAAAAAACCCAGCTGCCACTTTTGAAGCTGCTGCTGCTGAGTCGCTTCAGTCGTGTCCAACTCTGTGCGACCCCATAGATGGCAGCCCACCAGGCTCCCCGTCCCTGGGAGTCTCCAGGCAAGAACAGTGGAGTGGGTTGCCATTTCCTTCTCCAATGCATGAAAGTGAAAAGTGAAAGTGAAGTCGCTCAGTTGTGTCCGACTCTTCGCGACTCCATGGACTGCAGCCCACCAGGCTCCTCCACCCATGGGATTTTCCAGGCAAGAGTACTAAGCAGGCTACTGCCCATGGCATACAAAACCACTAAAGGGGTGGGCAAAACACCAAAGCCACCCCTCCAGCCCAACCCCTGGACACACCCCCTCCCTCACCCCATATAAGGAACAAGCTTGCACTCTCTTGGGGAGTGGGGAGCAGCTAGCAAGCAATCAAGGGAATCTGTTTGTTCTCCCTCCCCTGGCCACTCCAGCGGGGCCCCAGTAAAGCCTTGCCTGAATTTCTTGTCTGGCCTCTAGGAATGATCGGGGAAGGCCAAGAACCCTGGTGGGTAACACAGCTGCCATGAGAACAATGACCCCTCTGATACTAAGAAGCCAATCAGAGACTCCCACAGACTCTCCCCCGCCTCCTGTCACCCACCAGCACCTGTACACCCTCTCCTGATCCTTTTCCTTCAGATGAACCCTCAGAGCATCCAGCCAAGGCTCCCCTCTCTACTTTGCTCACCAGCTCCCTCTTCTCTCACCAAATCAAGGGCGTTATTCCTGTCATTCTGCCCTTCCTTTCCTACATTACGACTTTTCTCTGCGAGTCTTTCACATCAGCATAACAAACATGCTATTGTGTCTCTAGTTTTGGGGTTTTTTTTAGAACCTTCGCTTGACCTTATTTCTCCCTCCAGCTTGCATCCCATGTCTTTGCTCCCCATTGTAGGAAAACTCCTGGAAAGAATTGTCAGCATTCACTGTCTCCAATTCTATTCTTTTCCTTCTATCTCAAACCCATTNCTGTGTGCCGCGATTGCCATGAGCCGAGGCCTGGCCTGGGTTCCATGGTCGCCCTGTGCCGAGGTCTGGGCTGTGTTCCTCAGTTGACTGGCAACGAGTTCCGGGCTCTGTGCCGCGGTATCCCTGTACAGATTTCCCGGGCTGTGTGCCGCCATCGCCCTTCACTGTGGTTCACACTGTGTGATGTGTTCACCATGCACCGAGTTCCAGGCTGTGTGCCGCATTCTCACCTGCTGAGATATTGGTTTTTTGTCGTGGTTGCCCTGCTCCGAATTCCGGGCTGGAAGCCGAGTTCGAATTGCAACGAGATCCGGGCTGTGTGCTGCCATCGGGTTGCGATGAGGTCCGGGCTGTTTGCTGCCATCAAACTGCGCCGAGTCTGGGCCATGTGCCGCGGTCGCCTTGCGCCGATGTCCAGGCTGTGTGCCGCATTCGCCCTGCGCCGAGGTCCAGGCTGTGTGCCACGGTCACCCTGCACCGAGGTCGGGGCTGTCTGCCGCGGTTGCCCTACGCTGAGGTCTGGGCTGTGTGTCCCAATCGGCCAGTGCCGATGTCCAGGCTGTGTGCCACGGTCGCTGTACCGAGGTCCGGGTTGTTTGCCCTGTTTGCCCTGCGACGAGTTCTGGGCTGTATTCTGCAGTTGGCTAGTGACAAATTCTGGGCTCTGTGCTGTGGTCGCCCTGCACACATTTCCGGGATGTGTTTCACAGTCAGGTAGCGACGAGTTATGGGCTCTGTGCCGTGGTTGCTCTGTGTCGAGATCCGGGCAGTGTGCCTCGGTCGCCCTTCACTGAGGTTCGGGCTGTGTGCAGCAGTCGGCCTGCATCAAGGTCCAGGCTGTGTGCTGAAGTCTCCCTGTGCCGAGGTCCGGCCTGTGTGCCGCAGTCGCACTTCACTGAGGTTCGGGATGTGTTCCATGGTCGCCATGCGACGAGGTCTGGGCTGTGTGCTGCAGTTACCCTGCACTGAGTTCCGGGCTCTGTGCCGTGGTCGCCCTGCACAGATTTCCAGGCTGTGTTTGGCGGTTGGCTAGCAATGAGTTCCGGGCTCTGTGCCGCAGTCACCCTGCACAGATTTCTGGGCTGTGTGCTGCGGTTACCCTTCACTGAGGTTCAGGCTGTGTGCCGCGGTTGCCTTGGGCCGATGTCCGGGCTGTGTGCCGTGGTTGCCCTCCGCCAAGGTCTGTGCTGTGTTCCGCGGTTGGCTAGCCACGAGTTCCAGGCTGTGTGCCGCAGTTGCCGTGCACCGAGATCCGGCCTGTGTGCTTCGGCTGCCCTGCGCTGAGGTCCAGGCTGTGTTCCGCGGTCGGCTGGTGATGAGTTCCGGGCTGTGTGCCGCAGTCGCCCTTCACTGAGGTCCGGGCTGTGTGCTGCGACGTTTTACACCGAGGTCCGGCCTTTGTGCTTCGGTTGCCCTGTGCCGAAGTCTGGACAGTGTTCTATGGTTGGCTAGCAACCAGTTCCGAGCGCTGTGCCACGGTCGTTCTACACAGTTTTCTGGGCTGTGCCGTGGTCACCTTTCACTGAGTTTTGGGCTGTGTGCCGCAGTTGCCCTGCGCCGATGTCTGGGCTGTGTGCTGCACTTGTCCTGCGCTCAGGTCCAGGCTGTGTTCTTCAGTCGGCTAGTGAAGAGTTCTGGGATGTGTGCCGTAATCGCCCTTCACTGTGGTTCGGGCTGTGTGCTGCAGTGACACTGTGCCAAGGTCCGGGCTGTGTGCCACGGTCGTCCTGTGCCGAGGTCTGGGCTGTGTTCCACGGTTGCCTTGTGACGAGTTCCAAGCCCTACGCCACAGAGTTGTGTGCCGCGGTCGCCCTTCACTGTGGTTCGGGCTGTGTGCCGCGGTCATCCTGCGCCGATGTCCGGACTGTGTGCCACGGTAGCCTTGCATCGAAGTAAGGGCTGTGTGCCGCAGTCGCCCTGCAGCGAGGTCCAGGCTGTGTTCCATGGTAGGCTAGAGACATGTTCCGGGCTCTGTGCCACGGTTGCTCTGCGCCGAGGTCTGGGCTGTGTGATGCGGTCGCCATCTGCTGAGGTCCGTGCTGTGTGCCTTCATCGCTCTTCACTGAGGTTTGGGCTGTGTGCCGCGGTCGCCCTGCGCCGAGGTCCGGGGTGTGTTCTGCCCTCGGCTTGCAATGCATTCCGGGCTCTGTGCCGCGGTCACTCTGCGCCGAGGTCCAGGCTGTGTGCCGTGGTAGCCTTCTGCAGTTGTCCTGGATGTGAGCTGCAGTTGCCCTTTGCGGATGTCCGGGCTGTGTGCCACAGTCTCACTGCACCGAGGTCTGGCCTGTGTGCCGCATTTGCCCTCTGCTGAGTTCAGGACTTTGTGCCGCATTCCCACCTGCTGAGATCTGGGTTGTTTGTCATAGTCGCCCTGCGCCGAATTCCGGGCTGGGAGCCTCGTTTGAATTGCGACGATTTCCGGGCGCTGTGCCACCATCAGATGATGATGAGGTTCGGGTTGTTTGCTGCTGTCAAGCTGCACCGAGGTCCAGGCTGTGTACTGCAGTCGCCCTGCGCTGAGGTCCAGGCTGTGTGCCGCTGTCGTCCTGCCCTGAGGTCAAGGCTGTGTGCCGCAGTTGCCCTGCCCTGCCCTGAGGTCCGGGCTGTGTGCCGTGGTCACCCTACACTGAGGTCTCGGTTGTGTGTCGCAGTCGGCTAGCGCCAAAATCCAGGCTGTGTGCCATGGTCACCTGTGCCGAGGTCATGATTGTGTGCCCTGTTCGCCCTGAGCCGAGTTCTGGGCTTTGAGCTGTGGTCGGGTTGTGACGAAGTCCATGCTGTGTTCTGCGACCATCCTTCACTGAGGTCCAGTCTGTGTGCCGCAGTTGCCCAGCGTCGAGGTCCTGGTTTGTGTTCCGTGGTCGGCTAGCGACGAGTTCCGGGCTCTGCCGCCGTCGCTCTGCACCGAGATCCGGGCTGTGTGACGCGGTCGTCATCTGCTGAAGTCCATGCTGTGTGCCAGGGTCACCCTGCACCGAAATTTGTGCTGTGTCCCGCGGTTGCCATTCACTGATGTTCCGGTTGTGTGCCACTGAGGTCCTGTCTGTGTGGCACAGTCGCCCTGCGCCGAATTCAGGGCTGAGTGCCATGGTCACCCTGCGCCTAGGGCCAGGCTGTGTGCCGTTTTCATTTTGCACTGAGGTCCGGGCTGTGTCCCGCAGTCACCCTGCACAGATTTCCTGGCTGTGAGCCGTGGTCGCCCTGCTCCAAAGTCAGGTCTGTGTGCCACTGTCGTCTAGCACCAAAATCCGGGCTGTTTGCTGCCATCAAGATGTGCCGAGGTCCAGGCTGTATGACGTGGTCGCCCTGCGCTGAAATCCAGGCTGTGTGCTGCGGTCGCCCTGCACCGAAGTCCGGGCTGTGTGCTGCGGTCACCCTACGCTGAGGTCTGGGCTGTGTGTCACGATTGGTAAACGCAAAGTCCAGGCTGTGTGTCATGGTCGCCAGTGCCAAGCTCCGAGTTGTGTGCCCTGGTCGCTCTGCGCCAAGTACCGGGCTGTGAGCTGCGGTTGGGTTGTGACGAAATCCGTGCTGTGTGCCGCGGTTGTCTTTCACTGAGGTCCTGTCTGTGTGGCACAGTCGCCCTGCGCCGAGGTCCGGGCTGTGTTCCGTGGTCAGCTAGCAACGAGTTCCTGGCTGCCGTGGTCACTCTGCACCAAGATCCAGGCTGTGTGACATGGTCATCATCTGCTGAGATCCGTGCTATGTGCCAGGGTCTCCCTACGCCAAGGTCCGGGCTGTGTGCCACGGTCGTCCTGCACCGAGTCAGGGCTGTGTTCTTTGGTCGGCTAGCTACGAGTTCTGGGCTGTGTGCTGCAGTCGTCCTTCACTGAAGTTCGGGCTGTGTGCTGCAGTGGCCCTGTCCCGAGGTCCGGGCTATATGCTGCAGTTGCCCTGCACCGAGTTCCGGCCTCTGTGCCACAGTCGCCCTGCGCTGAGGACCAGGCTTTGTTCCATGGTCGGCTAGCGACGAGTTCCGGGCTCTGTGCCCTGGTCACTCTGTGCCAAGTTCCAGGCGGTGTGACGCGGTTGCCATCTGCCGAGGTCTGTGCTGTGTGCCAGGGTCGCCCTGTGCCGAGGTCCAGGCAGTGTGCCGTGGTTGCCCTTCACTGAGGTTCGGGCTGTGTGCAGCCGTCGCCCTGTGCCAAGGTCCAGGCTGTGTGCCACATTCGCCCTGCTATGAGGTCCAGACTGTGTGCTGCAGTCTCCATGGGCCGAGGTCCGGCATGTGTGTCAAGGTGGCCCTGAGCCGAGCTCCGGGTTGTGTTCTTCAGTTGGCTAGCGATGAGTTCGGGACTCTGTGCTGCGTTCGCCCTGCACAGATTTCTTGGCTGTGTGCCGCGGTCGCCCTTCACTGAGGTTCGGGCTGTGAGCTGCGGTCGCCCTGAGCCGTGGTCCAGGATGTATGCAGCTGTCTCCCTGCCTCAGGGCCAGGCTGTGTTCCAGAGTCGCCATGCGCCAAGGTCCAGGCTGTGTTCCACAGTCAGCTAGCGATGAGTTCTGGGCTCTGCCACGGTCACTCTGTGTCGAGGTCCGGGCTGTGTGCTGTTGTAGCCTTCTGCAGATGTCCGGGATGTGTGCTGTGGTTGCCCTGTGCTGAGGTACGTGCTGTGTGCCGCAGTCTCCCTGTGCCGATGTCCGGCCTATGTTCTGCGGTTGCCCTGCGCCAAGTTCCGGACTGTGTGCCGCATTACCACCTGCTGAGATCCGGGTTGTTTGTCGTGATCGCCCTGCACCGAATTCCAGGCTGGATGCTACGTTTGAATAGCGATGCGATCCAGGCTGTGTGCCCCCGTTGGATTGCAATGAGGTCCTGGGCTGTGTGCTGCGGCCACCTTGGGCTGAAGTCCGGGCTATGTGACATGGTTGCCTTGCACCGAATTGCGGGCTGTTTTACGCAGTTGACCTGGGCCAAGGTCCGAGCAGTGTGTCGTAGTCCCGTGCCCCGTGTTCCGGGCTCTGTGCCATGCTTGCCCTTCACCAAGTCCAGTCTGTGTGTCTTGGTCTCCTGCACCGAGGTGCAGGTTGTGTGCCGAGGTCACTCTGCACCAAGTTCCAGGTGGTGAGACTCACTCATCTCAACGAAGTCCAACCTGTGTGTCACGGTCGCCTGTCCCGAGGTCTGAACAGTATTCCACAGTTGCCTAGCGACGAGGTCCAAGCTCTGTGCCACGGTCACCCTGCACAGATTTCCGGGATGTGTGCCACGGTCGCCCTTCACTGAGTTTCGGGCTGTGTGCCACGGTCGCCCTGCTCCAAGGTCTGGCCTGTGTGCTGTGTTCGTCCTGTGCCGAAGTCTGTTCTGTGTTCCGTGGTTGGCTTGCAACGAGGTCCAAACTCTGTGCCACGGGCGCCCTGCACAGATTTCTGGGCTGTGTGCCATGGTCGCCATCTGCCAAGGTCCGTGCTGTGTGCCATGGTGGCCCTGTGCGGAGATCCGGGCTGTGTGCCGAGGTCGCCCTGCGCCGAGGTCCGGGCTTTGTGCCGCAGTCACCCTGCACAGATTTCCGGGTTGTGTGCCGCCGCTGTCCTTCACTGTGTTTCGGGCTGTGTGCTGTGGTCACCCTGCACTGAGGTCCGGGCTGTGTGCCGTGGTCGCCCCGCCTCAGGGCCTGGCTGTGTGCCACAGTTGCCCTGCCCCGAGGTCCGGGCTGTGTTCTGTGGTCAGCTAGTGATGATTTCCACGCTCCGCACTGTGTTCACACTGCGACGAGGTCCTGGGTGTGTGCCGCAGTCACCATTTGCTGACGTCCTTGCTTTGTGCCAGGGTTGCCTTTCGTCGAGGTCTGGGCTGTGTGCCGTGGGTGCCCTTCACTGAGGTCCAGGTTGTGTGATGCAGTCGCCCTGCGCCGTGGTCTGGGCTGTGTGCCATGGTCACCCTGAGTTGAGGTCCGGCCTCTGTTCCACGGTTGCCCTGTGCCGAGGTCCGGCCTCTGTGTCGCTGTCACCCTGCGCGGAGGTCCGGCCTGTGTGCCATTGTCGCCCTGTGCAGAGGTCCAGGCTGTGTTCTGCGGTTGGTTAGTGACGAGTCCCTGGCTGTGTGTTGCAGTCGCCCTTCACTGAGTTTTGGGATGTGTGCCACGGTCACACTTCGCTGAGGTTTGGGCTGTGTGCCGTGGTCGCCATGTGACGAGGCCTTGCCTGTTTGCCGTGGTCGCCCTGCGCTGAAGTTCAGGCTGTGTTCCACGGTTGGCTAGCGACGAGTTCCGGGGTATGTGCCGCGGTCACCCTGCACAGATTTCTGGGCTGTGTGCTGGGGTCACCCTTCACTGAGGTTTGGGCTGTGTGCCGCGGTAGCCCTGCGCCAATGTCCGAGCTGTGTGTCACGGTCGCCCTGCATCGAGGTACAGGCTGTGATCCACGGTCAGCTGGCAATGCATTCCGGGCTGTGTGCTCTAGTCGCCCTTCACTGAGGTTCGGGCTGTGTGTCGCGGTCGCACTGTGCCGATGTCTGGGCTGTGTGTTGCGGTCCCCCTGCACCGCGGTCGCCCTGTGCTGAGGTCTGCGCTGTGTGCCGCGGTCGCCCTGACCCAAGGCCTGGCCTGTGTTCTGCAGTCTCCCTGTGCTGAGTTCTGGCCTGTGTGCTGCTATCGCCTTGAGCTGAGGTCTGGCCTGTATGCCACCGTCACCCTGCGCCGAGGTCCAGGCTGTGTTCCACGGTTGGCTAGCGACAAGTTCTGAGCTGTGTGCCGCGGTCCTCCTTCACTGAGTTTCGGGCTGTGTGCCACGGTCGCCCTTCGTTGAGGTCTGGACTGTGTGCCGTGGTCTCCCTGTGACGAGGTCTGATCTGTTTCGGTGGTCGCCCAGCGCCGAGGTCCGGGCTGTGTTCCGCTCATGGCTAGTGACGTGTACCGGGCTCTGTGCTGTGGTTGCCCTGCACAGATTTCTTGGCTGTTTGCTGCGGTCGCTCTTCACTGAGGTTCTGGCTGTGTGCCGTGGTAGCCCTGCGCTGATGTCCGGGCTTAAGCCACGGTCACCCTGCGCCGAGGTCCAGGCTGTGTTCCACGGTCGCCTGGAGACAAGTTCCGGGCGGTGTGCCGCAGTCGCTCTTCACTGAAGTTCGGGCTGTGTGCCGCGTTCGCCCTGCACCGAGATCCGACTGTGTTCCCTGGTTGGCTAGTGACGAGTTCCGAGATCTGTGCCACGGTCGCCCAGCACCAATTTCTGGGCTGTGTGCCACGGTCACCCTTCACTGAGGTTCGTGCTGTGTTCTGCAGTCACCCTGCACCGAGGTCTGGGCTGTGTGCCATGTTAGCCTTGCGCCGAGGTCCGGACTGTGTGCCGCAGTCGCCCTGCGCCGAGGTCCGGGCTGTGTTCCGCACTCGGCTAGCGATGTGTACCGGGCTCTGTGCCGTGGTTGCCATGCGACAAGGTCTGGCCTGTTTGCCGTGGTCGCCCTGCGCCGAAGTTCAGGCTGTGTTCCACGGTTGGCTAGCGATGAGTCCCGGGGTATGTGCCACGGTCACCCTGCACAGATTTCTGGGCTGTGTGCTGGGGTCACCCTTCACTGAGTTTTGGGCTGTGTGCCGCAGTAGCCCTGCNCCGAAGTTCAGGCTGTGTTCCACGGTTGGCTAGCGATGAGTCCCGGGGTATGTGCCACGGTCACCCTGCACAGATTTCTGGGCTGTGTGCTGGGGTCACCCTTCACTGAGTTTTGGGCTGTGTGCCGCAGTAGCCCTGCGTCAATGTCTGAGCTGTGTGTCACGGTCGCCCTGCGCCGAGGTACAGGCTGTTATCCGCGGTCAGCTGGCAATGTGTTCCGGGCTGTGTGCTCTAGTCGCCCTTCACTGAGGTTCGGGCTGTGTGTCGTGGTCGCCCTGTGCCGATGTCTGGGCTGTGTGTCGTGGTCCCCCTGCGCCGAGGTCCGGCCTGTGTGCCACAGTCGCCCTGTGCCAAGTCCAGGGCTGTGTTCTGTGGTTGTCTAGCGCCGAGTTCCGAGCTCTGTGCCATGGTTGCCCTGCACAGATTTCCAGGCTGTGTGCCACGGTCACCCTTCACGGAATTTCGGTCTATGTGCCGCGGTCGCCCTTCGCCGAGTTCCGGGCTGTGTGCCGCAGTAGCCTTGAGCCGAGGTCCAGGCTGTGTGCCACAGTCATCCTGTGCCGATGTCTGTGCTGTGTCCCGCGGTCACTATCTCCCGAGGTCCGTGCTGTGTGCCAGGGTTGCCCTGTGCCGAGGTCCGTGCTGCGGGCCTTGGTCGCTCTTCAGTGAATTTTTGGCTGTGTGCCACGGTTGCCCTGCCCCGAGGTCCGGTCAGTGTGCCACAGTCGTCCTGTGCCCATGTCCGGGCTGTGTGCCATGGTCACTATCTNTGTGTCTCCTGCACTGGCAGACAGATTCTTTACCACTGAGTTGCCAGAGACGCTCAATACACAAGTTTTTAAATCCATTATTATCAACAAGAAACTTGAAGTCAGGGGAACTAGAGCTAAGTGGTCATCTAGGAAGGCTTCTAGAAGAGATATGGTCTCCACGCTAATTTTAGCGAGGTAGACAAACTCTGTCTGAGAAGCAGAAAACAACAGAAGCATTCCTAAGGGTGGAAAATACTGAATGGCTAAAAAGCGAAAGAGCCAAGAGACAGAGCAGATTTGTTAGGCTAATAAAGAGAAGCATGAAGGTATGTTATAGAAGAAAGAGCTATATTTTACATTACCCACTTCCACTTTCTACAAAGTGCCCAAGGACAGAGAACTTGACTTACTACCTCCAAAAATAACTTATTACTTCCAAAGATTTGATAGATTTTCTTGCCATGGCCAGTCATGCCACTGCACTTTCCTTCCTTTATGTGACTCATGATGCTTTCTGTGTTCTTTCCAAGGTAAGAAATCAGAATGTCTGTTTGACAATATATCTTTTCCACTGCTTTCCAATTTTACAATCATAACTGGAAATAGATTCTTCCATAGTTTATAGCCCTTTTGCCGAAGATAGTAGAAATTCACACTCTGATCACCTCTGCTTTTTTCCCATTGAAGGGCAGAAATGATGCTTCCTGTGTATGAAAGAAGAATAAGTAGGATGGTAAGATGAAAGTTTAGAGTTTAAAACAGAAAAAGAAATCCCAGGCTTCAGGTCTGCTTTATAGACAGTGTTCACAATATCCTTTAGAAAACATATTATGGGTAAATACTATGCTGCTCAAAATCATTGGCAACTGCCCTGGGCATTCTCCATACACCAAAGAGTATTTATTAAATGATTGAGGGACACAGGCAGACCCCGAAGAACAAGTAGGTAAGGACCGAACACCTCATGGGTTAGTGTTTTCAATAGGGACTAACCTTTAAGAGATTGTTTACAGTCTACAATCAAATATAAACATACAATTGAGATTATTTGCTTCACAATATTTATAGCTAAATTAAAAACAATCTTCAACTTCTGATTCCAATTATAATGGTATACAAGGGATGGTATTGACAACTGCACAACTAGACAATAGGCCGTGAAAGTCTCTGATTCCTAAAGAATAAAGGGGGAAAGTTTCAGGAGCCCCGGCACTCCAGTCGACTGCGTGGACTCAGTTTCTACGCCACACAGCAAGGGAGAAGAACCCAGCTAGAGTTCAGAGTTCCATTAAGTGTAAGAAAGACTGGAGTTGGAGGCCAAGACGACTAGAATGTGCCATCTGTGATGCTGGGAAAAGGGACATGCCCAGAGAGAACTCTGGAATATCTTTGGCTAACTACCTGATCTGCTCATGTATGAGAGGAAACTACCCAAGACCCAGGGAAATAACCACTGAGAAGTGATAGGCCGAGTTGACACAGGGCTAGAAATGGATCATATTTTATTAGAATGGACATGCCTTGTAATACAAAGAGCTTTAAATAAAGTTCTAAGATATCTCCTAAGTAGTGGGGTTAAATTAGCCCTAGATTAAAAGCTGCTCTGGACCCATCCTAACAAAGTTGAAAGTAAAGCTTCAAATAATCCAATTGATTTCAAGTAACATAACTTTTATGCTAGAATAAAGTCTAACACAATTTAAAAGAATATAACAATAAAGGAACTAAGAGCATACAATTTACAATGACCATTATCCAATAAAAACATTACTAGGTATGTGGAGAAAAAGGAACACATGACTCATGACCTAAGAGAAATATCAATAAAACCAGAACCAGAAATAACAGAGATGGTTCAATTAGCATTAAAGTTCATTTAAATGGCTATTATAANATGTGTGTGTGTGTGTGTGTGTGTATATATATATATATATACATATTTTGTGGAGGGGACTGCAATGGGTCTTCATTTGTTTGCTAATTGACGTGTATGGGCTTAGTTGCTCTAGTGGATGTGAGATCTTCGTTTCCCAATCAGGGCTCAAACCCACAGTCCCTGCATTGCAAAGCAGATTCTTAACCACTGGTCAACAGGGAAGTCCCCCAAAGTATATATTTCTTGATGCAAATACTTTCAGGAATGGTAATCATGGCTTGGTAGTAAAGAATCCATCTGCAATGCAGGAGCTACAGGAGACACAGGTACGATCTCTGGGTTGAGAAGTTCCCCGAAGGAGAAAATGGCCTGAAAAATCCAATGGAAAGAGGAGCCTGGGGGCTACAATCCAAAGAGTCTCCAAGAGTCAGACATGATCGAGTGATAGAGCACACGCAATCCACCAAATACACTTTTATGTGACTCTATGAGCACTGAAGAATTGATGCTTTTGGACTGTGGTGTTGGAGAAGGCTCTTGAGAGTCCCTTGGACTGCAAGGAGATCCAACCAGTCCATTCTGAAAGAGATCAGCCCTGGGATTTCTTTGGAGGGAATGATGCTGAAGCTGAAACTCCAGTACTTTGGCCACCTCATCCGAAGAGTTGACTCATTGGAAAAGACTCCGATGCTGGGAGGGATTGGGGGCAGGAGGAGAAGGGGACAACAGAGGTTGAGATGGCTGGATGGCATCACAGACTCAATGAACGTGAGTCTGAGTGAACTCCGGGAGATGGTGATGGACAGGGAGGCCTGGCGTGCTGCGATTCATGGGGTCGCAAAGAGTTGGACACGATTCAACAACTGACCTGAACCTGAACCTGAATGAATCAGATAATATCCTCATGGAGTTGTTTGGCCACTAGATGGTAAAAGAAAGAAGTGTCTACTGGGGTGGTAAGGGAGCAAGATCAGAGAAAGAGGCCCCGTGAATGAGGATAAGTGCAGAGGGGGTCAGGTGACTGGAGACAGGCTTCCTAGTAATCTTGCCCGAAACCAAGGCTTTACTTTTCTTATACAGCACATTCCTCACAAATCTTTTAATCTTTTATGGATTTCCATATTCCAGGACCTCCAGTTAAGAGCTGTCTCACAGACAACTCAATTCCTAAAACAAATACAGATAAGCTCTATGCAAATATCTCTCACTATGACCTCATATATCATGTTGGATGAAACATCCTTCCCTTTAAGAAATATAGGACATTTTGAGCAGATATTATGAGAGGAAATCACAGAGAACCAGAGGTCTTACCCTTTATTTCTGTTCCCATAACAGATTTGGTAATGATGGAAATGTCTTTTAAATAAGTGAGATTTTATACATTCAGACTAATTCTCCAAGCCAGGCTTCAACAGTACGTGAACCGCGAACTTCCAGGCATTCAAGCTGGACTTAGAAAAGAGCAGAGGAACCAGAGATCAAATTGCCAACATTTGCTGGATCATCAAAAAAACAAGAGAGTTCCAGAAAANACAAAGAGTCGAACATGACTGAGCGGCTGAACTGAACTGATTTTTATCCAAAGCACTTATTGCTATCATACTATATACTATTTATTTCGATTATTGTAAACATCATTTGTCGGGTATAAGCATATGGAGAGAGAGTTCCATCTGTTTTTCCTACTGATATATCATCAGCATTTCTACAGTTGCAGTAATAATATTTATAGTAATAATAACAAAATGAACACTTTAAAACAAATGATCTGATTGTTCAAAAAGTCTAAGCTGGAGTTCTAGAATGCAGGGCTAGGATAGGACAGACTGGTATAGATAGATGTAGGCTGTATCACCTGGAGGCAGAAATTACCTAAAAGACAACTTTTAGGAATGAAGCTAAAGTGAAGTGTCAGATTAACTATAAATCTGAGAGGCCAGTCAAAGAATTGTGCGTTCATTCTCTCAGATCACTTGTTTTGAGAGAAGACAACTCCCCGTTGTGAGGTCATGTAAAAATTCCCAAGGAGAGAGTCATGTGGTGAGGAATTTAGATCTCCTACCAACAGCCACATGAATGAGCCATCTTGGAAGCAGATCCTCCAAACACAAATAACACTCCTGGTCAATATCTCAAATGAAATTTCACGAAAGACCCTGAGCTGAAACTACCCAGCTAAGCAGTGCCTATAATCCTAACTCACAAAAATGGGAGGTAATAAATATGAATTGCTTTAAGCTACTAAATTTGGGGATAGTTTGTTATACAGTAATGAATATCTATTTAACTTCCTTTATTTTTATCCAAAGCACCTATTGCTATCATACTATATATTATTAATTTTGATTATTATAAACATCATTTGTAGAGTATAAGCATATGGAGAGAGAATTCCATCTGTTTTTCCTGCTGATATATCATCAGCACTTACAGTAATAATATTTATAGTAATAATAACATAATGAACATTTATTTGATAAACAATATGTCCATTAAGCATCTAAGTAGTAATTTCAAGTATGCAATTGGATACACAAATCCAGAGTTACTGAAGGAAGCTGTGGCCTGGATAAAGATTTGGGAGTCATAAACACACTGAGAAATGTTCCTGAAAATGAATGATGCCACCTGGCACTATAGTTATAAAAAAAGGGTGTCATAGGTCACACTTCTATAGTACTCCAACAATTAGCAAAAAAGAGATGACAAAAGTACTGAAAAAGAGCAGCGAATGGTAAAGGGAGAAAATTATCAGAAAGTGACAACAAAGAATAAGAGGAAATATAGAATGCCTGCTATTTGCCAATCTGAGCACTTTAAATACTTTGCCACATCCAGTTTTCAAAATAACTCTGTGCGTGCTGTTGCTCAGTCGCATCCGACTCTTTGAGACCCATGGACTGTAGCCCACCAGGCTCCTCTGTCCATGAGATTTCCCAGGAAAGAATACTGGAGTGGGTTGCCACGCCCTCCTCCAGGGGATCTTCCCGACCTAGGGATCGAACCCACATCTCTTGCATCTCCTGCATTAGCAGGCAGCTTCTTTACCGCTAGCACCAATAGCTAGGTTTTATTACTCACAATTTGTAGGAGAAAGCCACTTAGAGGCTAAGTACTTGCCCTTCGTCACATTTCCAAGAAGTGGTGGGACTAGGAGTTGAATCTAGATCAGAATATCATGTCTTTCCACTAAATCATTCCTGAGATAGGTGCTTAATACCTATGTATTCCGAATATGTGATGATGCTTTGTTATCCTTTAACAATCATACTGATTTTTCTTTCAGTTACTATGATACAATCACATATAGAAAAGTACCAGGCAGTAAAATGTGAAATGTTATACCTCAAGAAATATCAGATTTCCCAGAGGAACACTTTGAAGACAGTAGATACTTGACTTTCTCTCTTACCTTGGCACATTCTGTGACTTAACCTGCATGCTGGAGTTCACCTGAGTAAACATCATAAATTTTATTTGGTGAAGGAGGAAGCCCTAGTCATAAGTAATGATTATATCACACTAAAAGTGTAGTCAAGCATGATGTTTCTTGGATGACTAGCAACTGAAATTATTAATCATTTAATTGATGAATTCACTTCAGAGAAACTTGTGAACAGAGCTCACGCAAATATTGTCCTGAAGGTTTCAATTCATTTTCTCTAATAGAAGAAAAGAAAACCATTATTTGTCATCATAATAAAAACATATCATATTCCAAGATGTCAGTAACTGCAAGGTAGACTTTTAGTATAAAATGCTGTGATATTATCAACAAAGCAAATTTTCAACCACGCATACTGCAAATGCCCATGCATGAGTGATTTTAAAGTGGATGACAGAATGACTAAATATGTTAGAAATATCTCTGCAATATCCTCAAAATTCATATGCTTATCCCTGAAGCCATTCTGAGCTCATCCACATGTCCTAATCCAATTTCCCAAGGCACTCAGATATGCCTCTATTTTGAAAGCACTACATATATGCATAGTACATATGTAAAATGGGAGAAAGCATTAAATATTACAGTTTTTTAAGTCTCTGCTTAAAACACATATAATACTTATTGTAAACACATAGGTGCTTTACATATACATATTTGTATACATAATGCTAAAGACTTATATTATATTTCTGACCTAATTTATTTCTGAAAAAGCCTCCTAACAAATTTCTAGTCATATTCCCCTCAAATGTACCAAGTGCAGGGCTGCCAAAATTTGTTTTCGTAAATGCAATAATGGCCATGCCACCCTGTCTACTCAAAATCCTTCAACACTCGCCTTTTGACTCCAGGATAAAATTCAAGTCTCTGATGTGGCATAAACCCTTCATTACGCATCCCCTGCTTTGTGTTCCAGCTGTATCTCTCATTACTTCACTCTACCTTGAACTTTATGCTTCAAGAGTTTCACACTGCTAACAATTTTCTACTCAAATAACCCTGTGCATTTACTCATGCTTCTTCCTCTACCTCAAGCAACTCCTAATTATCTTCCCTAAGCTGACATTTGCTTACCCTTTAAGATTCAACTCAGGCTTCACAGCATCCTGGAATCCTTCCTGAGCTCTCCAGACCTGGTTGCAGCCAAATACAGTTTGCACATTCTTGCCACTTTATTTTAGTGCTGTTGTAACTATTTATTTAGGCATTTGTATCCCTTACTCGAAATTGACCTCCCAGAGTTTATGATAATTTTTTTTTTCCTCTATATCCCCTGCCTAGTGTTAGAAGTTTGAGATACAGTTTTGGTGCTGGAATACAAATACTTACTCTCCCTCCCTCTGGAAGTTTCTGCCAATAGAGCCAAATACAAAAGTAGTAATACCATGATAGGTAATGAAGAATAAGCTTTGTTAATGTAAGGTAATTTTTTTATTATTCCAGGTACAAGGATCTTCTGATACATTGCTGTTGATGTGAAAGGATTTATTAAGCCTTGAAGAACATATGGCACTCCCTTTGCTCAGTTTCTCTGAACCTGTGTCATTGTTGACTTTCTTGTCTCTTGATGAGGGTGGAACCTACTTTATCTACTTAGCCACTATCAGAACACAGAACCACATGAAAGAGGGGCCTACTGCAGTAAGCCTTGCCAGGTACTCTAGCCACATAGATTCACAAACTACAAGAGAGGAAGTAGAACTTAAGACCCTATATTTTGCGTATAGTTAACCCCTCCCTCCAGCTGAATGAGTCCCAGTGAATGTCTCAGGCTATGAACAGTCTAGTAATTCTTGTTCCTTACAAAGGCTCTAGAAAGATGGTTAGACAAAGTGATGACATATATTCCTTCTTGCTTCTTCTTCTATAATTCCTTATTTTTGTGCTCCCTACTAATAATACATCCTTATATTTGTGTAACAATTTGCAATATTCAAGACTTCACATTATATCATATGCCGTGCCATGCTGTGCTAAGTTGCTTCAGTCGTGTCTTTGCGACCCTACAGACCATAGCCCACCAGGATCCTCTGTCCATGGGATTCTCCCAGCAAGAATGCTGGAGTGGGTTGCTATGCCCTCCTCCAGGGGATCTTCCCGATCCAGGGATTTAATCCATGTCTCTTAAGTCTCTTGCATTGGCAGGCGGGTTCTTACCACTAGCACCACCTGGGAAGCCCCATTATCTCATATAATCTTCAAAAAAACTCAGTTGAATTTTGTTGAAGACATTAAGCATTAATATCTCTTTTTACAGGTAAGAAATTTGAGGATGATAAATATAAAATAATTAACCCTGGTTATATAGAGCTAATGAGTTGTAGAACCGGGAACGTTCCCAGGTCTTCTGAATGTGAAACTGTATTTTCAACGTGGTAATTTGCAACAAAGCATACTTGCGATGACCATCACAGGTGGTATTCAACTCTGGTCACAGTAGGCTAAACATAGAAATACCTCTACAGTGTTCCCAAATTTCAGATGGCCATCCCTGGTGACATTTTTGAGCCTCTCCAGACAACTGGTTCTAGTGGCCCGAGTAACTTTATGCCTCTGTTTTGAAAGCTCCTCATATGCATAGTACACATGTGGAAGAAAAAAGAACATAAGTGAAAGAAGTAGTCTCTTGAGGCTCTTTATTTATGAATGCATTTAAGTTAAGAATCCTATGTGTAGCCTAATCGTTTCAACATAGAAGTCAGACAAGTTCCTGTCAGTCTGTAAGTCTAAAAGTTTGGATCTAAAAATGCTGTTTACAGGAAAGGCTGAGAATTCCTTTAATAATCTCACAAGAGGGATATCTCAGTTTCCTAAGGACTAAAATTTCCCTAGGGAATTTCCCCCTGAGAAAGAGAAAGTGCAAACAGGTTTGGAGTTGAAGGAGAAGAAGGCTTGCTCACTCTGGCTGAGCTTGGAATTTGGCTTCAGGAGAGAAGGAAAAGTAGGACTTGGGACTTCCTTCATGTTGTTAATTCTAGCCCACCAGGACATGAAGGAAGTCAGAAACACAGAGCAGAGACTCTGTCATGAACAAAAGCTCTAGCTGGAGTTAGAAACTTCCCACACCAGTGGTATTACAGGGAAATGAGTTAGCAAACATGATGGTGGACATCAAGGACCTTCTTCATTTGATAAGAACCCCCTCAAAATTTAAGGGTGAACTCTTTANGAACAAAAGCTCTAGCTGGAGTTAGAAACTTCCCACACCAGTGGTATTACAGGGAAATGAGTTAGCAAACATGATGGTGGACATCAAGGACCTTCTTCATTTGATAAGAACCCCCTCAAAATTTAAGGGTGAACTCTTTAGAAAGTCAGTGAAACGTGTAATGATTATTTGATATATTTTCACCAAAATGAGTAGAATATATTTTTAACTGTCATTTAAAAAGTGTTGTTACGTGTCCTGGGAAATATGTTTTTTGGAACATCTAATTCTATGATATACTGTAGACACAAGTAAAAGAATAATAAGAAAAGCTCTTTAATATCCTCCACCTCAGGTTTTTGACATTCAGATCTACATGGTCCTCATTTTAACATAAAAATATGTTTAAGCTCTTGGGAAGCAGGTAGGCCCACTGAAAAAATCATCAACTGACAGTCTTCTAACCTTATTACAAGACTGTGTCTCCCCTGGAAGTCTGTGTCTGTCATCAAATATTCACCCCCTTTTTTTGCCAGGTTGTGCTTTTTGCTTTTTCTTCAATCTACTGATAGAGATTTTAAAAATTCATAGCAAAAAAAAAAATCTTTAAAATCACAAATTGATATAAAACAAATGGAAAGCATTAGAGATAAGAATTAAAATTTGCATTAAATCAACAAACTAGGAATTAGAGATGCTGAAAGAACCAGCCAAATAGTCATGTTTTGTTTTGTTTTGTTTCTATAAGATGAACTATCACCTGCCTATCAGGAAAAAATAAGTCAGTTGAAAAAAGTATAAAAAGTATCAGTCATGGGAATATAGGAAAAAGAAAGGGAGTTGGTGGAAGTTTGACAGTTATACAGAAATCTTTTATTTAAATTTAAATATTGTAATTAATGCTATCCAGACTTTTCTAGAGCTCCAAAATTCTTTGCTAAAAAGATATGTGACAGGATTACATCCCATAGTAATCTTATGGAATTGCTTTCTCCTGTTCTTTCTTAATCGAACATTGAATGACATTCTTTCTCCTCCAGTATACTCCAAAACAGAAATAAATGTTCAAAACTCACAGGCTTACTTGGAAGGTTGTCTTTTCCCCCACAGAAACTATATAAGGTTAGGCCTCACAGACAGCAAAGAGGAGGGAAAAATAGCAATTTAAACAGGGAAAAGAGGTTAATTAAAAAAAAAAAAAGAGGGGAAATGAGTGGGAGGAAGAAGAAGAAACATCTATAGCAGAGTTTGTTAAGTAGGGTTCTCTGGAATCCTAGGATTCTGCAAGATGTCAGTAGGGGTTCCTTGAAAGTCTGTGATCAAAGGGTTTCATCTTTACAGGACTAGTTACACTGAATAGACTCTAACAGGCCTGTAATAATACTTTGAGACTCCAGATATCAATGTCAGCTCAGATTCTGCATCTGATAACCTTCAAAATGTCTGTATATCACTATGTCTTTGCAACCAGTCACCTGAGTAAATAGCCCTAAGTATCTTTGGGGAGAACATTATAGTCTATACCTGCCATGGTTTTGCATGGTTCTTTCTCCTAGGGTTTTTAATGCCCATTCAATTATAATGTTCTGAGTCTGAAAACTGAATCATGTTGAGAATCTTTGCAAAGTACGTGACTTGCAATAAGTAGGCCAACCTACAATCTTGCATATGCATATTTCTTTTCTTTTGTTTATGTGTGTGTGTATATATATGTATGTATGTATTAAGCAGCACACGTGTTGACTGCTAACCTATATTATCACTATAGATACTGTATTCTATTAATCATCCCCCTCCAAATAGGAAAAGGAGTACGTCAAGGCTGTATATTGTCACCCTGTTTATTTAACTTTCATGCAGAGTACATAATGAGAAATGCTGGGCTATATGAAGCACAAGTTGGAATCAAGATTGCCAGGAGAAATATCAATAACCTCAGATATGCAGATGACACCACCCTTATGGCAGAAAGTGAAGAACTACAGAGCCTCTGATGAAAGTGAAAGAGGAGTTTGAACAATTTGGCATAAAGCCCAATATTCACAAAACTAAGATCATAGTATCCGGTTGCATCACTTCATGGGAAATAGATGGGGAAACAGTGGAAACAGTGGTTGACTTTATTTTGTGAGGTTCCAAAATCACTGCAGATGGTGACTGCAGCCATGAAATTAAAAGATGCTTACTCCTTGGAAGGAAANAGACAAGAGTGTTTTTTTAACTCTGACAAATCTGCCAAACTGCACTCAAAAGAGGGTAACAGTTTCAACTCCCATGAAATGAGTGTGAAAGTCCCTGTTTTCTCCCAGTTCTGCCAATACTACATATACTACCAAACTTTTTCTTCTGAGTCATGGAAAAATGGTATCATTCTACTTTGCATTTCTGTGTGAGACTGAGCAATTTTTCATGTTTTCAGACCATTTTTTTTCCCTTTCTGTGAGTTGTCAGCTTGCCATTGTTCATTTTCTATTGGATGTTTTTTCTTACTCATTTAAAGGGGCTCTTGATAGAACCAGAAAAATGATCCTTTATTATATGTGTGACAACGTTTGTCTTAGCATTTTTCCTTTTTTACTCACTTGTGGTTAATTTTTTTGCCCCCAAAGAACTGCATCTTGGCATGATTAAATTTATCAGCTTGTTCCTTTATGGATTCTGGGTTTCNGCTCTTGATAGAACCAGAAAAATGATCCTTTATTATATGTGTGACAACGTTTGTCTTAGCATTTTTCCTTTTTTACTCACTTGTGGTTAATTTTTTTGCCCCCAAAGAACTGCATCTTGGCATGATTAAATTTATCAGCTTGTTCCTTTATGGCTTCTGGGTTTCTTGCTATGTTTAGAAAAACTTAACTCACAGCAAGTTGTTGTGAGCTTGAAGTAAATTAATAACACATAAAATGCTTAGCACAGAAAAAGCTCTAAGGACTTTCANTGATTAAATTTATCAGCTTGTTCCTTTATGGCTTCTGGGTTTCTTGCTATGTTTAGAAAAACTTAACTCACAGCAAGTTGTTGTGAGCTTAAAGTAAATTAATAACACATAAAATGCTTAGCACAGAAAAAGCTCTAAGGACTTTCACCTTGGGAACTAGGAATTTTGTTTTAGGTCAGAAGAAAATACTACAATAAAGGCACAGATTTTAACAGGACCCTTCACAATAGGTACTAGAAAGACAGGGTGACTGGAAGAAGAAAGTAAATAAGACAGAGATGAGAATTTACATCAGGAAAGAGTATGAAGACAGAGAAGAGATAATTATATTTTTACCACTAATAATATTTTTTAATTGGTAGAAAATTGCTTTATAATGTGCTTTTTTCCTGAGGTACAATAACACAAATCAAGTCATGAAAAGCGTTAGTCACTCAGTCACGTCCAACTCTTCGCAATCTCATGGACTGTAGCCCACCAGGCTCCTCTGTCCATGAGATTTCCGAGGCAAAAATACTATAGTGGGTTGCCATTTCCTTCTCCAGGGGATATTCCTGACCCAGGGATTGAACCCGGGTCTCCTGCATTGCAGGTGGATTCTTTACCATCTGAGTCACCAGGGAAGCCATAATCATATATATATATATATATATATATATCCCCTCCCTTTTGAGTCTCTCTCCCCTACAAATATTTCAGATTTAAATTAAAAGTTGCAAATTATAAAACAGAAAAGACTTCTCCATGCTCATATTATTACATACATTTTTTTCTCCTCAATCATGAACTAGCTCTGACAGCAAGGAAAAAAATAATTTACTGGCCATTATTTATCATGGCTGGTTAAAACTGCAGCCATGGGGCTTCCCTGGTGGTCCAGTGGTTAAGAATCCGCCTTGCAATGTAGGGGACACAGGTTCGATCTCTGATTCAGAAAAGTCCCACATGCCATGCAGGCAACTAAGCCCATGCACCCTAGGGCCCGTGCTCCGAAATAAGAGAAGCCACCACAGTGAGAAGACCGCGTACCCATCTAGAGAGTGGCCACCCCTCTCCGCCACTAGAGAAAGCCCACACGCAGCAACAAAGACCCAGCAGCCAAAAATAAAAATAAATAATAAATACATATTTTTCTAAAACTGTGGCCACATTTACTGACTGTTTTCCATGGGGCCAACATACAATGTAGACTCCAGAAATCAAATTTTTAGCCTTTACACTGTTATTTATTTCTAAAATTTTCTAGAGCAGGACTCTGAGTCTAGATGGTCTTCATTCATAACCATGTGTTCCCACCTTTGTATATTTTAAAAACACAACATTTATGTAGAGTATCCTGCTGAGGCTGAGAGACTTTATAAAAGTGACTGCTGAAGGTGGGGCTAGGTAACCACCACGGACACTCATCAGGCAGATTGGCACAGGAGAAAAAGCAAGTGGTCTCTTTACCCCTTTATTAAACAGACTATTATTGCTTCATTGCCAAGTTCTAACTATGCCTATCATGTTATTAAGAGGGAACAGAGGAGAGTAATGTTTACAGGGGAAACTCAATAACCAGCATTTAGCACAAAGGCTAGACAGAGTAAGGGCTTAACAAACACTGGTTATCGCTGTTGTTATAATTATTATTATTGGTGGAAGATATGCAGATAGATTCTTCTCTTGTATAATTATGTCAGTTTCACATGGCCCATTTTGACATATGAATCATTTATTTTACACTGTCTTTGCAAAAACTGAACTTCAGGGCTCAGGGGCTGTCCCCGCGTTATTTCAAATGGTGTATAAATTAGAAATTGAAAGTTCTACAACATAATCCACCCACTTGAGTTTTGATATATTGTAAACTCTCCTTCCTGAGCTATGCTTTTCAAAAAGTTCTTTGTATTTACCAGAAACTTTTTCCCAATTGCATATTTAATATTTGTAGTTCAACGACTAGCAGTTTTGTGATTCGCCAAATGCTCACCTCTAACACAGAGCAACGGCACCCCACTCCAGTATTGTTGCCTGCAAATCCCATGGACGGAAGAACCGGTAGGCTGCAGTCCATGGGGTTGCTGAGGGTCGGACACAACTGTGCGACTTCACTTTCACTTTTCACTTTCATGCCTTGGAGAAGGAAATGGCAACCCACTNCTCCAGTATTGTTGCCTGCAAATCCCATGGACGGAAGAACCGGTAGGCTGCAGTCCATGGGGTTGCTGAGGGTCGGACACAACTGTGCGACTTCACTTTCACTTTTCACTTTCATGCCTTGGAGAAGGAAATGGCAACCCACTTCAGTGTTCTTGCCTGGAGAATCCCAGGGACGGCGAAGCCTGGTGGGCTGCCATCTATGGGGTTGCACAGAGTCAGACATGACTGAAGCAATGCAGCAGCAGCAACATAGAGCAGTTAAGAGTTCATTCAATCCCTGAGATCTTAGTGAGGGAGGGTAGAGGATATGCGTGTGCTAAGTCGCTTCAGTCGTGTCTGACTCTGTGCAACCCTGTGGACTGTAGCCCACCAGGTTCCTCTGTCCATGGAGATTCTCCAGGCAATACTGGAGTGGGTTGCCATGTCTTTCTCCAGGTGATCTTCCCAACCCAGGGGCTGAACCTATGTCCCTTACACCTCTTGCACTGGTAGGCCGGTTCTTTACCACTGAGCCACGAGGGAAGCCAAAGAATCGTGAAGTTAATAGGTTTAATATTAGGTTATAGAGCCAGCCTCAAGGATGACAGAAACACTTGTAATAGTAGGGTACTGAGGCCACACATCTCTAAATCCTGCCCCCATCTTCTGCTTCATGTGAATTCAAACAGCAGAGGTTAGTCTCCCCAAATCATGTAAATGTATCTATGTCACCTCAAAGGAGGGGAAAAGGGCATTTGGGTTTATCAACAAGGTAGGTCCATAAAAGATGAGAATAAACAGATAAATTTCAGTCTGCCTAACGTCTATTGTAGGCACTTGGTGAAGGATAGATGCCTGAGTTAATTTTGGGGAATAAAGAAAAACCAGGGAGGAGAAAAGCCAGAGAGGAAGGGCACAGGGGAAAAAATCACATGCAGAAGATGGGGAGAGAGTTCTCTTCTTTATTTTTTTCTCAATGCCCTGCCACAAGGCATGCTGGATCTTAGTTCCCTGACCAGGGATCAAATCGGTGACCCCTGCAGTGGAAGTACAGAGTCTTAACCACTGGGCCACCAGGGAATATGAGCGTTCTCTTGTACACTGTAACTCTCACAAACCTGCAGGTGCTTGACAACCCCTTCTAATTGGTCATCCTCTGGCACTATTTTTTTTTAAATTTTTTTAAATTTTATATTGAGTATAGCCGATTAACAATGTTGTGATAGTTTCAGGGGGAGAGCAAAGGGACTCAGCCGCGCATGTACACGCGCCCACTCTGCCCCAAGCGCCCCTCCCGTCTAGGCTGCCACAGGACACTGGGCAGGGCTCCCTCTGCTGCACAGCAGGCAGGTCCTTGTTGGTTGGCCACTTTAAACATAACGGTGTGTCCATGTCGATCTCAAACACCCTAACTATCCCTTTCCCCATCCTTCCTCCTGANTCAGTCATGTCTGACTCTGTGCGACCCCATAGACAGCAGCCCACCAGGCTCCCCCGTCCCTGGGATTCTCCAGGCAAGAACACTGGAGTGGGTTGCCATTTCCTTCTCCAATGCATGAAAGTGAAAAGTGAAAGGGAAGTCGCTCAGTCGTGTCCGACTCCTAGCGACCGACTCATGTCTGACTCTGGGGCTAAGAATGGCAAATAGGATGTTATTAGGTAGTGCTCTTGGGATCAAGGCCTGTGGAAAGGAGCAAGATGGGTCAGACAGAGAAGCTCATCTGCAATACAGTCTTTCAGAAGCCTCAGCTGATCTGCTAGGTTATTCTGAAGATAGGATCCTCCCTTAGCCATTCCACATTGGTTAGAAAGGGCAAGGCCTTTATTGCTTCACACTGAATGCTGACCATGCTAGGAATGGAATATGGCACCGAGCAATGGAGATTTCTTCAGCTGAGGCAAACCTGAAGGAGACTAACAGCCATAGAGTATTTTTGATAGCACATCCAACAGCTAAGGTAACAAATCCTTCATTCCTGAAAGGGAACCTGCTGGGGGGTGGGGGAAGGCACCACAACCTCTTCACATAGTGTTAGGGTATACTCACACTAGACAAGGCATGTCTGCAAGACCTTCTATTTATCACCTTTCCAAAATTAGATGAGGTTGAAACATCTTTGGAGGGCATCCCAAGAGCCGATCCAGGAGCTCAGGAATTAGGGAAATTGACACCAGTTAAAAGACATGTTTAGGCCATCATCTATTTCCAGAAGCAGAGCTGCACAAACTTGGTCTTCACACAGAATACTAGGGTTCTCTCCAAAGTGGTTGGGAGCTCAAAAAACTCTGTTAAATCTGTGTCAATGCACTTGTGAATCCTAAAAGAGTGTCTATCTTCTTGCCTTGAAGATGAACTCTAAGTCAATCACATACTTTTATCTGTGATACAAATAAAGGCGAGGAGACCAGTACTGGGGAATATGCTTCCTCATGAGTGGCATGGTTCTTCACAACCAATGGCACAGAGGTGGCATGGAACTTTGTGGGAGAACCTAGCTCATGCTAGCTGAAGTCTGAAAAGAAGAAAAGGGGTAGCTCATTTACAAGAAGGTCAAGTCATGGACCTCTAGCCAGGCAGGTGAAGACTGAAGTATGGTGTAGGAAGCATGTGATCAATGGTCCTAGCATCTCAAGATTTCCCTCACACCTCTCTTAATGGATGTGGTCTCCTAGGTCACTAACCCAACCATGAGCAAAGTATATCTGAAATGCTCGAGCCCCAATGGAGACAATCAGCCTGGTCTAGCAATCAAAGCTCAGCCCATGCCAATGAATCCATTGTCATAACCTGGAGCAAACCCCCATCTCCTAGAAATCCACTGGAATTGTAACTCCTCCTTCAAGGAATTGAGGGCTAGTCTGCCACACAGGTGGCTCCAGCTGCAGCACTGATGAAAGGGGAGGTAGTGGTGGGCCAGAATCCCCAGCATCACGGCATCTTCTTCTGCTTGGTCCAGATAAGAGAGGCCTGTGATCCTTCTGCCAGTCTCATATGTGACATCAAGGCAAAATTCACTAGCCTGTAGAAATGGGNTCTAAGTCAATCACATACTTTTATCTGTGATACAAATAAAGGCGAGGAGACCAGTACTGGGGAATATGCTTCCTCATGAGTGGCATGGTTCTTCACAACCAATGGCACAGAGGTGGCATGGAACTTTGTGGGAGAACCTAGCTCATGCTAGCTGAAGTCTGAAAAGAAGAAAAGGGGTAGCTCATTTACAAGAAGGTCAAGTCATGGACCTCTAGCCAGGCAGGTGAAGACTGAAGTATGGTGTAGGAAGCATGTGATCAATGGTCCTAGCATCTCAAGATTTCCCTCACACCTCTCTTAATGGATGTGGTCTCCTAGGTCACTAACCCAACCATGAGCAAAGTATATCTGAAATGCTCGAGCCCCAATGGAGACAATCAGCCTGGTCTAGCAATCAAAGCTCAGCCCATGCCAATGAATCCATTGTCATAACCTGGAGCAAACCCCCATCTCCTAGAAATCCACTGGAACTGTAACTCCTCCTTCAAGGAATTGAGGGCTAGTCTGCCACACAGGTGGCTCCAGCTGCAGCACTGATGAAAGGGGAGGTAGTGGTGGGCCAGAATCCCCAGCATCACGGCATCTTCTTCTGCTTGGTCCAGATAAGAGAGGCCTGTGATCCTTCTGCCAGTCTCATATGTGACATCAAGGCAAAATTCACTAGCCTGTAGAAATGGGGTTTTCAGAGCTTTACCATGTAAGGCTAGAGCAACAGTCACAGAGGGTTGGAGCAAAGAAGCTGGGTTGGGTATGGCTGGGAGTACTGGTAACCCTCAGGTAGTACTGGTAACCAACTCACAGAGCTATTGCTATGTGACTTAGTGTGGCTGAAAGACACCTTGATCATTTTGCTATCCTTGCCAAACACAAAACCAACATGGCCACATACACTCCTGGCTCCCATGAGCCGAGGACTTCATTCATCCTGAAATAAGTACAACCTCAGGGAAAGGGACAGAGAGGCAATGGCACCCCACTCCAGCACTCTTGCCTGGAAAATCCCATGGACGGAAGAGCCTGGTAGGCTGCAGTCCATGGGGTCGCGAAGAGTCGAACACGACTGAGCGACTTCACTTTCACTTTTCACTTTCATGCATTGGAGAAGGAAATGGCAACCCACTCCAGTGTTCTTGCCTGGAGAGTCCCAGGGACGGGGGAGCCTGGTGGGCTGCCGTCTATGGGGTCACAGAGAGTCGGACACGACTGAAGCGACTTAGCAGCAGCAGCAGCAGTGAAAGGGATAGAGGTTCTTCAGGTTACCACAGTTCTTGAGACTGACAGCAGCGGGGAGCGGGGTTTTGATGGGGCTGGCTAACACAGAATTGAAATGGGTGGTTCCCTCTCCTTAGATTCATTCTATGCCCCTACAGTCAAGCCCAAGGCCTTAATTCAGTGACTTTCAAAGAGGGAGCTTGGACAGATTTTCCATGCAACACTACCCTCCAATGAGAGGGAGGTAGGAAGAAGGACTTTTATGTCCTACCCACCTCTGAACCCTTGGGAAGAGAGGAAAAAGTTAAGGGCTCTAAAAAGATTAAGATATATCCCCCCCCAAAAAAAAAACATTGCCTTAAAATTCTCCACAAGGTCCCAGTCTTCTATAGCAGCAGTTCTTAGTCTTCCTATTTTTATAACAATGTCCTTTTCATGATCCTAAAATAAAATCTACAGAGAAGTAGAACCTTCTTGTACATATTTACTACAAAACAATGCAAAAAACTAGAATTCTTTCTAATTGTATTATAAAAGAAAAACATAAAGTACTTATATTTCAATAGTCAATGCCCAGACACAAAATATTAAAAGGCATGATAAAGTAGATAGATATTTATATCTATAGTTGAACCACCACATGTGACAATAATCTGTACCAACTGATACTGGCATACACGTTCAAAACATGAACACCAAGAGTCACTTTAATTGTAGCAACTCGATTTTCTGAAATTCTGAATAATGTTAAAACATTTAAAAATACTTTTTCTTCTATTTACAGATAGTGACATTCCTGAAAAAGTTCAATGTATATTAAATTATATTGAAATACTTCCTATTTTTGTGTAAAGTGAAGATTGGTTCTGGACCCAGAAAGGATAAACATGTTTTTCACCTACATAAATGTCTGGTAGGTGTCAGATATTTCTTCACTGCATGAGAATGCTCCACAAAGCGGAAAACATCTAAACCCTTGGCCTTCACCCAGTAAATGCCAATGGCACCTGGCAATCGCTGTGACAGTCACACACACACACACACACAAAACCTCCCTCTCAAATTTCCAAAATACCCCTGGCAGCAGTACTTCCCTGTGAAGAATCCCTGCTCTGCAGGATGAAGTCCAGATTCCCTCACTGCCTTAGTCAGCTCAGGCTGCCATAACAAAATACCAGATTAGTTGGCTTAACCACAGTTCTAGAGGCCAGAAGCCTAAGATCAGGGTGTCGGCAGTTCTGCAAGTACACTCTCCCTGGCTTACAAAAGGCTGCCTTCTCACTGTGCCCTCACACGGTGGAAAGAGACTGAGGGCAAGCCCCTTTGGTGGCCCTGTTATAAGGGCACTAATCCTATTGGATCAGGACCCTACCCTTATGANGGGTGTCGGCAGTTCTGCAAGTACCCTCTCCCTGGCTTACAAAAGGCTGCCTTCTCACTGTGCCCTCACACGGTGGAAAGAGACTGAGGGCAAGCCCCTTTGGTGGCCCTGTTATAAGGGCACTAATCCTATTGGATCAGGACCCTACCCTTATGATTTCATTTAACCTTAATTACTTCCGTAAAGAGCTTCCCTGCTGGCTCAGACTCCCATAAGACCCTATCCCCAAATACAGTCACATTATGGGTTAGGGCTTCGATATATGAATTTGGGGGAGACACAAGGCAGTCCATAGCACCAGCATATCACAGGAGGCACTCTGTTATCTGCCTTCTGTGGGCATCCCTGTCTTGCAGGCTCGTCAACAACAGGCTGCTTATAGCTCCCACTGTCTATTGTGCCTTCTCATGTCTGTGCCTTTGTCTGCACTGTGCTCTATTTCTGAAATGACTGATCGCTTCTTTCATGAAGCCTTACCTCACTTTCCAGGCTGGGCTAGGTTTCCTTCCTTGCATTTCTCAGTGTGATTCTACCTTTCAATTTAGCAAGCTAACATTGTCCATTCTTTGTAAGTTCCTTAAAGACAACATGTCTTCTTGGGGATTGGATCCTCACCACCTGGCGCAATGCCTGGCATCCAGAGGCTCTCACTTTCTATGTGGTAGAATCCTGAGTGGTTAGAATCATGGAACTGGATGGGTGTACAAAAGAAGTGAATGGTGAGAAGGGGTGCAGGGGGAACCCAGCTCATTTCAGTGGTAGCATGGAGAAGGAATGCTCACATAGGATGAAGGAGGAGGAGAAAATTTCAGCATCATTGAAAATTATGGGAAGAGATATCCAAGGAATACATAGCCAGTTGGTTTCTGGACTATAGCAAACTGAAAAAAATAAGAAAAATAGCATCAAGCCTTTTAAAAGGACACATTATTAGTAAGATTCAAAAGAGCATTCCATCAGAGTGAGGTTGAAGAGGAACAGATAATGGAAGTTTAAGAAGAGAATGAATAAATGACACAGGGAAGTACATGCCACAAACAGTAAGCTCAAGAGTTCTGGAGATAATCAAAAGCTAGCTCTATACTTTTGTAAATACAACAAGTTTTGGTTTTTGAGAGTACAAAAGAATTTTTTACTTAGACTGTTTAAGCCATACATGAAAAGTTTAAAAAGAAAGGGGAAATTACCCTAAATCTTACAACCTTGAGATATATATTCTATGTTTTGGTGGGCATTCTTCTACTCACCCATCTATGCAATTACACATTTTTTATGAAAAGAAGAGATTATTTCTCTTTTTCCAGTTTGCACATTTGATAGTTTATGAAACTGTTTTTAGAATCCAGTGATTGCAAAGTATTTGTATAATTTTTGAAACATGCAGCATCTCATTACTTCATGTGTTGCAGATCACTTAATTAAAGGATAGAGATATTTCACTGGTAATAGAAATGGACATAATTTACTCCAGGAAACTTGGCTTTCAAACGACATGCATTTGATTAAAGTACAGACTTTTCTTTGGTTTTACTGCTTTTGTGAATAAACAACTCTGCAACTCTCTTATGCTTTGGGGAAACAGGGGAGCGACACGTCCCCTCACTGTTTGCCTCACCTGTACTTTCACTCTAAGCTCTGAGAGGTAAACCAAGGTGGAAGGTCATGACCACTTGTCTTACATTCAAATTGTGAATTAAATCCTGATGAAAATCCAGGGACAAAGTCTCCTCCTCTGGCTTTGGAAGCAGGTCGGTTGGCCTTGCCTTCCCTACCCACTCCCTAGAAGCGTGGATGGTGTCTGACACATTTCTTTGTGCCTCTCACTGACTCATTTGTGGCAGGCAGGTCCTGGCTTCTGCTGCAAGTGGAATTTAAAGGCAGGACCATGCTTTTGCTATGAACTTTTGACTCTCTCTGTTTTGCATGCAGAAGTTAAGGGCAGTTAGGTCTTCTAAAATGAGGGACTGAATAGTTGACCTTCATACATCTTCCCAGATCTAAAATTCTGTGCATCTCTAAAGCAGAAGCTCTACAGAGGCAAGGAACTTTCCATTTTATTGTTAGAAACACTCAGGAACAAACTTAAGGGTAAATCTTCCAGTCCAGGGTATGTGATACAGCTCCTTCCTGGTCTGCAAATAACAGTATTGGCAAATCCTCCACTTCCTCCCTAAAGTTTGGCTCCACAATCAAATATTTTCTGCTTAGGTACCAAGAAAGTCTGAATCCCCTAATACAGAGCTTAAAAAGAGTCATATAATATACAAGTTTGCTCAGGCTATCTTAAAGGAATGTTGCTTGTTCTGATTTAAAAATTGAATATTAAAAGGGGGAAAAAAAGACATTTACATGCCACATTGGATATTAGAAATAATTTTGATGTAGACATTTTACTTATGAAGAAACTGAGACTTTATAAGACCAGTTGTCTTAACCTGGGTCAGTCAGTGTCAGAGCCTGGAGTAGACGAGAGATTTTGTGATAATATGTTCAGTGCTTTCTCTCTCTTGTGGTTCTGCTTCACCCACCACCATATGATCTCTCATACAAGCACATCTATGAGTACACACATAGAGATTCATATATGTGTGTGTGTGTGTGTGATCAACTGTTTCCAGCATTTATGCACATAATGGGGTACCTGGAAATATTTCACTTTTCTCCTCTGAAATGCCCACAGCTGCTTACTCTGAACATCTGGAATAATGGGATTCTAAACAAAATACAGTGTGCATGATGCCAGGCACACTTAATCCCTCTTTTGAATGAATTACCAAAATTAGTGTAAAGGAAAGAATTCAGTAGACCTAATAGAACTGATCTTTAATATCACAGCTAATATATTACAAGACAAAAATCTCCCTTGAGGTAGATTTATTTGTATGGAAGCCCTGTCTCACGGGCTGAAAATAAGCCAGAGTATGATATCCAAAAACAGTGATAAATGGCCATCCCCAGACAAAGGGAAGGTGTCCAGTAAGGCCTCTATAGTACTGGAGTGAAATCAGGTTAATTTAATATCTTTATTAGTTGTTTGGTAGAGGGTGGGGTTACAGTGTATCCTCTGCTAGCTTGATAAATGTGTCAAGTTGGCAATTGTTTGAAATTGTTATAATAGACGATATAACATAGCATGGAAAAAAAGAGGCTGGAAATATGGCAGAAAGTCGTGAAATGAGATTCAACTTGGAAATATGAGTGCCGATACAACTGGGAATTATAATATGAAACAGAGAAACTGTCTAAAATCTGGTCTGAAGGGAGAAAAAAAAGAGCAAGTAATGAAAATCACAGTACTATTCACTCCAAAACAGGATCCGATACTTCCAAGAATAGAGATTAAAACTTTACATACTTGCAAATATTATATGAACCAGGGTATGTAGCTGAGAGGGTTGCAACAAGACCACAGAGGGACACCTCAGATCAACGGCCATGTGAGCCAACTCTAATAGCAACACAGAATGAGCTGGTAGCACTTTCAGAAAAGCCAGGAAAACTGCGTTGGCAGATCTATTTGGTAGCCTCAAGTGACTGCAAACCACTCACAGTAGAAAGGTTTTTGGACTCTGGGAACATGGAATAGGTGGCAAATGACAGGCGTCTTAATGGTCTGCATATGGTAGTCAATCTGTGTGCAATTCAGAGTCAAAGGATTATTGACCCAGTGAGCAAACCCCGGTCTTCCACATTGCAGCCAGATTCTTTACCATCTGAGCCACCAGGGAAGCCCCAGATAGATAACAGTGGTAGTGGTGGTTTAGTCTCTAAGTGGTGTCCAACAGTTGTGACCCCATGGACTGTAGCCTACCAGGCTCCTCTGTCCATGGGATCTCCCAGGCAAGCATGCAAAAAATAGATAATATAACCCTTTAGTTAGCAGGTAAAAATAACACGCTAATGCTGCAACTGTATAACTGTGACCAAGAGGCAGAATTCAGTCCAATACGTGTTGTTTTATATGGTACACGTGATGCTGCTCAGGGGCAAAAGTGATGTGGAGGCCTCAAGTGAAACCTCAGATACAAAAACCTGAAAGAAAATGGAAGGAGCTCTTTTGAAACTTCCTCTTCAGAAATGTTATTTGGGGGGTATTATTTATTTTTCAAATTATTTCTCATAAGCATCAACTCTGAATAAATCAGGTTTAGGTTAACATCCTAGTTCTACTACTTTCTATCAAGACATCACTGAAATTCTCTTATCCTTAATTTCTTCAGCTGTAAGAGGTGGATTATAGTATTACCCCTTTGGGATAATTTGAGGACTCAATACATTATGAGTAAAAAACTCTTTGCCTAATACCTACTCATAGCAAGCACTTACAATGGAAGCTATAAAATTCTATCAGAAGGGATAAAGTAGAGCGAAGAAGAGACACCTACTTCAATCCTCAGTTCTTCCCAGATCTCTGATTTGGAGCAAGTTATTTAAGTATGCTGTGCATCTGTTTTCAATTATTTTACGTGCAAAGAACAATAGTGCCTACAACCGGGGTCAGGAGATAGTGAATGGGAGAGAGAATGAGGAGTTCTCCTTGGATGGCAGTAATGTTCATTTTTTTGACCTGCACAGTTCTTTCAATTTGTAAGTTTACTGAATTGTACATGTAGGATTCTGTACATTTTTCCATACGTGTTACTTCAGTAAAATGTTTATTGAAAAGATATTAGCGCCTGCCTTTCTACATTGTAAGATTTAAATGAGAAAATATATGTAAAGCTCTAGGGTCCAGCACATACTTGCTCAGAACTGTTGCTGCTGCTGCTGCTAAGTCACGTCAGTCGTATCCGACTCTGTGTGACCCCAGAGACGGCAGCCCACCAGGCTCCCCCATCCCTGGGATTTTCCAGGCAAGAACACTGGAGTGGGTTGCCATTTCCTTCTCCAATGCATGAAAGTGAAAAGTGAAAGTGAAGTCGCTCAGTCGTGTCCGACTCCTAGTGACCCCATGGACTGCAGCCCACCAGGCTCCTCTGTCCATGGGATTTTCCAGGCAAGAGTACCGGAGTGGGGTGCCATTGTCTTCTCCGGCTCAAAACTGTTAGCTACTGTAAATTCATATATGAATTCAAGAGGTTCTAAAGTCCAAATATATCAAATAAAGCATAACTGATTAGGTCATCTGTATTACATTTCATTTGTTTTAGCTGGTAAATCCAAATGGCATAGGCGCTGTTTACATGGTATGGTGTCTGACCTGTAATAATGAACAGCATGATCCCCAGTGTCAGGTTCAAATCCTGGCTCTGAATCTTACTAGCTATGCCAGTGCAGACCTGTGATTGAACTTCCCGAAATCTGTTTCCTTGTCTATAAAGGGACTTTCTGGGGTTGTTGAGAAGGTTCAAGGGACTAATGCCCATAATGAGAATGGAAGGACATTGCTGGAAACTGACAGCCACCGACCAGCTACCACCACAGCCCCACGGGTCCACAGAGTTGGAGAGGGCCGAAAAAATGTCCCTTTTATTCCTCTTGTAGGTCAGCTTCTTCTGGCTAGTTTCTAAGACCGGGACTAGTTCCAGGGACAAGCAGCAGTTGAGAACAGAGCACAGAACTGAGAACAGAAATCAGGGACAATCAGGAGACATAGCTGTGGACAAACTCAGATCCTTGTGGATAGAAGTTGGCTGGACCTGGTGCCATTGGGCAATGACCATGGGAAGGAACAGACAAACAAGAAACACTGCATGGTCTTAAAGATACAGGAACAGCCTCAGAATTCAAAGACAGGACAAGGTGATTTCTGCAAGTGGGAGGATGAGGGTGGCTCTGGAGAAATCACAAATACTCAAAACGTTGTTTTCATTTTGTCACTAAAGGCCTATATGAACTACAGCATGGCTTCTGAACTGCTTATTATATTCCTTAATTAACTAGTTGAGGGATTTAAAGCACCAATCTATTATCAATGAAATCAATCCAAAGACATTGCTTTTATCTTCCAAAATAATCAAGTTTTATTGTATACTGTCTAAATTAGAAAGTCCAGATGAGGTCGTAGAATAGAAATATTTTCACATTAAACATAACTCCCACACAGAACAGTTTGTTTCCCTCAGCCCACTGGAAGGGAGAAGAACAGATATAAATTCTGTCAAAAGAAAACAAAATATCTCCCTTAAAAGGAGAAAACTAGAAGGATAACAGAGGGTTCTACAAACAATGGATGTGCAGTTGATGTTACTAATGATGGATGATAAAGTTAAATATAATGGAATAAAGTTGGACAAATTAAAGTAACTCTAATCATGGAAATCAAGATTCAAACATGAACATGAAGATACTTACTAGTCCACTCACCTTCTGATGTATACAGTAAGCCAACACACAGATCATAACCAGTAACTTTCTGTTCATAAGTTATTCCTTGGGACTCAACTGGGCAATTTTAGAAAGCTGTCAACTTTAAGGTCATTTGAGAGCTATTAGTGAAAGAGTGAATTTGCTAACTGGTACCCTGAGGAGCTTGTCAGAATTAACAAGGAAGTCATCTCTGTACTTGGAGAATTTGGTCACGATTAAGACAAATGGGGAGGAAGACAGATCCTTTTGTGACTCATGCAAGTCAACAGCAGGGTCGCAATTTACATGTAGTTCTCTAGTGATTCCCAGTCCCAATGAATTACAAGTGAGATAGAAGACACTGTCTCTTGACAAGGCCTGTATAGCCCTCTAGCAACTTCCTTCAAGACAAATTTATTCCTGAGGATCCAGCAGAGCAATTGTATTCTCATGTGTTTAACTTGTAGAGTATCACAATGTATCTTACATACATACAACATTTATAATTTTTTTAGTAGAGTACTTTTTATCAAAGTAATCTGGTTTGATTACAGAAACTTTCTTCTGACTAAAAGATACTATCTTTGGTACAATTTCTGTTACAAATTTAATAGGTATTTTTTAATGAAACAGAGTAGCTTCTAATTATAGTAACATGTATTAATTAACATGATGATCAGTTAATGTAAATGTGCCAACACTCCTGGCTTCAGTAGATGGGATTCACATTTTGAACTAACTTCTGTCTTAGACCATCAGTCAGCACATTCTGGTCAAGCCACAGTAGTATTCCTCTTTGACTAGGCAAAGATTCTGTCTTGTTACTTATCTTGATATCCACATGTACAGCAAGGTATCCACAACAGAGCACATAATAAGTATGCAATCGATGTTTGTTGAATGACTAAATGATGTTTATCACTTCTGACACTTCATTAAGCAGAAAAACTCTGCAAAGCTTCCATGAAGCCTGGCTTTAATCACCCAGTCAGAAAATCTATACTAGAAATTTACCATAACATTCTTCATTAAACCAACTTAATCTCTCTTGTCACATTTCATAATATAACATAAATAGTCACATGATACATTGTTAGGTAATTAATCCCTTTGGAGACTGGGGTGTTAAGGTAGTCAAATGATAAATTTAGTAAGGCAACTGCTGCCCTGGAAAAATTTTTAGCATGCCCAGCAGGACATTATGATGCTCACACCTTCTTAACAACTAAATTTAAAAAGGGAGCTCTGGTTCCTGTGCACTGGGGTCCCAATCAGTTTCCTTTTGTTAACTTCCTAGGGGAAAAGGAGAAGTTGCATTCTGGGAATTAAAGAGCCTTCACAGCAACATTTTCACTGTACTAGAAATAACCTTAGCTCTTTCAGAATGATAAATTCCCTTCATAACCCAAGTCTTTGACACCAAAATGTCTTCTTATTTAAAAACATGCCAAGGGACAATATATTGCCTATCTCAATTTCCTTATCAATAAAAATGTGAATGTGCCTATTTAATATCTTTTTAAAAGCACCTAACATAACAAATGATTTTAAGAATTCTTGAGATAGTTACAAATTCCCTCCCTTTAAATACTTTTTGTTAGAGGCTTAAACAATTACATCAATAATGTGATCATGAGGGTGGAAGGGATACTGAGGAACATTCTAATCCATTCCTCCTGAGTTTGTCAGGACCCCTAACAAATTACCCTTAATACATAAGAATCAGGCTGATTCTACAAAATTAAGGCTGAGATTTCGAGTCCTGCAAACCATAAAAAACTGTGGTCTATTGTTTATTTCCAGCCTAATTCCTTCCCTATACAACTTGTACATATGATGGAAATGTACCCTGCAGCATGTTAGTAGTGTTTCTATGAAACGGGTACTGTTACTTGATATCACTCAAGATATTTATAGACAGTTTCACTATTTCACTATGGTAACCTCAGATCAAATCTTGGAAAAGGATTTTTTTTTTTTTTTTTTCTGGGATAAAGAGGAAAATATTTTTAGTTAAAGTTTCATACCGCGCCCCACTCTCGTAGGACAATCAGTTCATTCTGGGCAAAACATCTACCACACTGAATGGTTTGCATAATAGTGTTACTTCTCCTGCAGAAGGAAATGGTAACTCACCCTGGTATTCTTGCCTGGGAAATCCCATGAACAGAGGAGCCTGGTGGGCTACAGTCTATGGGGTCGCAAGAGCCAGACACGACTGTGAAATTAAACCACCAATGTTACTTCTCCAGAAGGATGTACAGTCTCCAGACCTACAGNGAAAAGGGGATGACAGAGGATGAGATGGCTGGATGGCATCACTGACTCGATGGACATTGAGTTTGAGTGAACTCTGGGAGATGGTGATGGACAGGGAGGCCTGGCGTGCTGCGATTCATGGGGTCGCAAAGAGTCGGACACGACTGAGCGACTGAACTGAACTGAAGTTCTATCTGACTCTTTTGTGACCCCATGGACTATAGCCTGCCAGGCTCCTCTGTCCATGGATTTCCCCAGCAAGAATACTGGAGTGGGTTCTCATTTCCTTTTCCAGAGAATCTTTCAGACCCAGTGGGAGAACCTGGATCTCCTGGTTGGCAGGCAGATTCTTTACCACTGAGTCACCTAGGAAGCCCTTGGCATTATATTTATATATTTCTCATTTTTCTATTATAATTGATTTACAATATTGGGTTAGTTTCAGGTGTACAACAAAGTGATAGTTTTATACATATAAACACACATATTTTAGGTTATTTTCCATGATAGGTTATTATAAATATTGAATATAGTTCCTCATGCCATATTGTATATTTCTTTTTAACAAACAACAGAATCTTATGCACGGTAAAGACAGCTAATTTAAAAAAAAATACAATTCTTCATTAGAGGATTGCTAAAAAGTAACACCACAAAGTTACATGAAGAGTCTGAGTGAATTAAGCTAAGACTTCAAGTCTTTAAAGGCCTCTCTTCAAAGGAACGCTTTCCCCGGCCTGAACTCAGCAAGATGGATGCTTGTTCATAGCGCCAGGATGCTGCTGCTGCTAATTAATCCATCAGAGGAAGCAAACAGTGAATCAAGCATAAACCATGCTCATTGTTGTCTTTGGTAGTTCTCTCTGTTCACCTCCCTGTGTGGAGATAATAAAAATGGGGTGTGGTTGAATAGATGTGGAAGGATTTCTGTGTTTCACATTCCCCGTTCCTGCCTGGAGCACGTCTCAACCATAATCTGCCGGGCAGTGCGGCTTGGTAAACAGCGGAAAACTACAGCCGCAGACTTCAACCAGCGCCCATAAGAAGTCTTTGCTGACATGGGATGTCAAATATTTTTCAGTTGACTTAGAAAGACTGAGATTAAGAATCTCTGTAAACATTAGCCAATGAGACCTTTAGAACTTTCTGAGGCATCTTCCTTCCCACTAGAATTGGGCAATGCTTTAAAATCACCATCAATGGAGCAGGCATCTAGTCAACTGAAGTGTTAATGAGACACCCCAAGAAGTCATCCTTCACGAGGTGGCTTTTAAGTGAACCGGTTTCAGTGAGTAGTGTTGGTTGGAGTTGGAAATCAAGCTGCAATTCCCATCTGCCCATAATTAGTCTCTTCTCTTTGTATGTTTTCTGACCTTGTTCCACTGCCAGTTTCAAATGCTGGCGCGGTGACTTTTGAATAGAAATCTGAGGATGAGAGGTTTGATTGTAAAGTCTCACTTCTGAGTGGACTGGAAATAGCTGGATTTATGTTTTCCTCTTGATAACCCCAAACTCTAATGCTTGAAGGTGTCCTCTGTCCACAGTTCTCCCCACCCATGAGGCTTTTTTCCTCATTCTTCATGGTTGGCCCCCTCTCAACCCTCAGATCTTTAGAGGCCACCTCTACAGAGTGTCCCAATACCTGATGTGGACTGAATTATGCCCCCCTCCCCAATTTCATGTGGTGAAACCTTAACTTTAAATGTTTAGTAAAATCCACAAAATGAAAGAGTTTTAAAAATATGAATCAACTTTATTTAATAGCTATGGCTCTATTCAGATATATGTTTTTGTTGAAAGAGCTATGAGAATTTGTGCCGTTAAGTGGATTTATACTTTTCATCAAGGTATCAGATTTATGTACACGAAGTAGTAGAAATGGAGAAGGTAAAAGATAGTCCCTTATTGCCCTTTTAATGTCTGTGGGGCCTATACCAATGACTTCTCTTTCATTATTAATATTCATATTATTGATCATGTAAGTCCTTCCCATTAACTCTTTTAATTTAATATTTCTTCTACCCCATTCTCTCTCTCTTTTCTCCTTCTGAGCCTCCAGTTACAAAACAGTTACATTTGTTGGTGGGCACTGTTCTACCCTCCCTGTTTTTTTTTTTTTTTTCCTCTTTGTATTTCAATTTGTGTAATTTCTATTGATTATCTCCCCCTGATTTTTTTCAGCTGTGTCTGGTCTGCTACTTAACCTGTCAAAGAAATTATTCAACTCTAGTATTCTAACTATTCCTAGGATTTCCATTTAACTTTTAAAAACGGTTTCCATCTCTCTGTTGTAATATACTATATGTTCATGCATTTTGTCTATCTTTTCCACCAGACCTTTGACATGTGAATTATATTTATTTTATGGCCTTTGTCTGATAATTCTAACACGTAAGTCATCTCTTCATCTGGTTCTATTGAGATNAACGGTTTCCATCTCTCTGTTGTAATATACTATATGTTCATGCATTTTGTCTATCTTTTCCACCAGACCTTTGACATGTGAATTATATTTATTTTATGGCCTTTGTCTGATAATTCTAACACGTAAGTCATCTCTTCATCTGGTTCTATTGAGATTTTCTGTTGACAGTAGGTCAGGTTATCTTTTCCTTGCTTCTTCAAATATGTCTGATAGTTATTCTTATTTTTTGTTTTTTGTTTTTTTGTACTATGTTGGTTATTTGGGGGGTGGGTAGGGGTGGGGAAGCAATAGAAACTGAGGTCAATAGCATTTCTACCTGGAAAAGGAAACACTGCTTCTTCTGAAAGCTGTTAGTGTAGAGAGTTGAGTCAGTCTACTCAGTACTTGAGCTGAGTTTGGGTTTGCTCTTGATTTAGTTTCTTCCAAGGTACACACACTTCTGTTTCTTCCTCAGCAGGGAGACTAGGGATGTAGAAGAATTTCCTGCCTCTCCATACCGTCCTGTGGGTTTTACTCCTACCCTTCCCCTCAGATGTTGGATCCTTTCCTGGCCTAGGGAAGGAAAAGATGTGTGTAGAAAGATTTCCTTGCACTCTTACAGTGGCATGCAGCTCTTGCTTTGTATGAGAGAAAGTTCTGGGGAAGAGGAAGTAGCTTTATGTCAGTGTACTGCCAAGGTGGTAGACAAGACTCCTGAGAGTCCCTTGGACTATAAGGGTCCTAGAGGAAGTTAGTCCTAAATATTCATTGGAAGGACTGATGCTGAAGCTGAAGCGCCAATACTTTGGCCACCTGATGCCAAGAACTGACTTATTAGAAAAGACCTTGATGCTGGGAAAGAGTGAAGGCAGGAGGAGAAGGGGATGACAGAGGATGAGATGGTTGGATGGCACCACCGACTCAATGGACAGGAGTTTGAGGGTCCTCTGGGTGTTGGTGATGGACAGGGAGGTCTGGCGTGCTGCAGTCCATGGGGTCACAAAGAGTCGGACATGACTGAGCGACTGAACAACAACTGCCAAGGAATTCAGCTCTCCTCTCCTGCCCCCCACCTTTCTCATGGGAACATGGTAGAGACCTGGCAGCTGTCATGCCAGGTAAGGGCAACCTACCTGTGTCTAGGTGTCACAAGGCTCTAAACCAGGGGACAAAAACTTTTTTGTAAAGGGCCAGATAGTAAATACTTTAGGCTCTGCAGGCCATATGCCTATTGCAACTACTCAGTTCCATCACTGCAGTGCAAAAGCAGATACAGACAAAGCATAATCAATGATGATGACTGTGACCGCAAAAACTTTAGAGATGCTGCAATTTGAATGTCATATAATTTCCATGGGTCATGATGTACTGTTTCTTGAATTTTTCCCAATGATATAAAATATTTTAAAAGGCAGAAAGTTGGATTTAGCTCATGAGTTGAAGTTTGCTAACCCCTGTGCTTGTTCATTGGAAAGACTGATGCTGAAGCTGAAACTCCAATACTTCGGCCATCTGATGTGAAGAACTGATGTAAAGACTCTGATGCTGGGAAAGATTGCAGGCAGGAAGAGAAGGGGATGACAGAGGATGAGATGGTTGGATGGCACCAGTGACTTGATGGACATGAGTTTGAGCAAGATTCAGGAGTTTGTGATGGACAGGGAAGCCGGGTGTGCTGCAGTCCATGGGGTCACAAGGAGTCAGACATGACTGAGTGACTGAACTGAGCAACTGAACTGAACCCCTGTGCTTCAGTGTACTGTCATGTTAGTCTGGACTCTAACATGAATTCAGAATTTTCTTATCCTTTTTTACGGTGCCTGACTCTTCCTCCAATGCTCTATCAAAGGTGAAATAGTCCTTGTGTCTGTATTTTATAAAAGGACCTTATCACTTTTCGGAATTCAGTCCATCTGATTGTCTTCCAATCTCATTCTCTGATACACTCAAGAGAAGTTGGGAGTATTTCAATTATATAGATTTTACTTGTTGCTAGGTTCACCTTCATCCTCTTACATCCCAAGTGAAAGCAAAACCTTGACTCATACATTTTTTTAAAAGTTGCAGCATTAAGACATTTTAATCAAAATCAGATAAGACCCCTTGACTCTTGTCACCTTATTTTCCCCACTGTATTACTTAATTTGCTAGGGCTGCTACGATAAAATACTGCTAACTGAATGCTTAAACAACAGAAAGTTATTCTCTCACAGTCTGGAAACTGGAAATCCACAGTCAAGGTGTCGACAGGTTTGGTTTCTCCTGAGTCCTCACTTGCTAAGTTGCTGAGGAAGTCTTTCTTCGGCATGCACACAAGAATCCCTGTTCTCTCTACTCTGCTTACAAGGGCATTAGTTCTATCAGATTAGCACCCTACCATTAGGACCTATTTAACCTTAACTACTTCTTTACAGGCCTTATTTTCAAATACAGTCATGTTGGATTTAGGGCTTCAACATATGAATTTGGAAGAGACACAATTCAGTCCATTACACCTTCTGTCACGTGGACCCTTGTGTTACATGGAGCGAGAGGAGTCCTGGGCATTGTTGAGATCTAGCTGAAGTGAGCCCAATCAGGGGATATGTTTAGTTAGGGTTTAGTGGTATAAATTTATGAAGTTCACAGTCACTCACTATTCACAAGAAGGTCAATTTCACATATTTCTAATGGCTGTTGGAAGTATGTGGACAATGCAAGAGAACCCAGAAGCTAGTCTGTGGAAAATTCATCTAATCATCATACATGGAAGTGTGGAAGGAAAATGTTTGGTTCTCACTGATGCTTTATCAGAAGGGAAGTTCTTTCCTTTAGGAATATATTTAATAATACAATTAATACAATGATAAACGTACCATACTTTAAAATCATATAAAACAAAACATCAGAATTCCTGTATCTGTAGGATGCACTAGTAGTAATATTTCATATGTGAAAGAAACTTGATAGGTACTTGGTCTTAAACTCTTGCATCACATAACCAAAAGCAATTTGATTTTAAAGTTTTGAAGCTAGAAACGTTCTAAACTCTCAATCTGTCAAAGTTCTAAAAAGTTTCTGCTAGGAGGAGGGCGGGAAGATGGCGGAGGAATAAGACGGGAGACCACTTTCTCCCACACAATTTCATCAA
>SJYV01054559.1:0-10394 GCA_006410875.1 Neotragus pygmaeus | reverse complement strand
AAATGTCAGTGATTCAAACAGTACACAAGGTTATGTTTAGGCTCTTAATGCTGGCTCCAATATACTGTATATTGAGATTCCAGGTTTTTTTCCATCTTGAAGCTCTGTCACCGTCAACGTGCAGCTTCTATCATCTCACTGAAAAATGACACATCTGGTCCCCACCACTGTATGCCCCACCTAATTCTAGTCCCAAAAAGGGAGAAAAGAGGAGGTATGTATAAGGTTCACGCCTTAAGGTCTGAACTTTAAGGTAGTGGTCCCTGACCTTTTTGGCACTGTGGACCGGTTTCATGGAAAACAGTTTTTCCACGGACTGGGGCAGGGGGATGGCCTTGGGCCTATTCAAGCACATTCCATTTATTGTGCAGTTTTTTTCTATTATCATTACATCAGTTCCATCTCAGATCACCAGGCATTAGATCCCGGAGACTGGGGACCCCTGCCTTAAGGCATAACCAAGAAGTTGCACACATTATTTCCTGTTCACATCTCATGAATCAAAACTTGATCACTTGGCCACAAGTGGCTTTCAGCAATGCTGGGAAGTGAGGAATTTAGCCTCCCTAAAATTTCTATCATTCTGGAGGAGGAGTCCTTAACCCTTCCCTTGCCATTGACACCCTTGTCCATCTGATGAAACTGCTTCACAGAATTCCCAAGCAAAAGTTTTAATTAAAAAAGTGTAATATAATTAAAAATAATTATGGGAGCTTCCCTGGTGGTTCAGTGGTTAAGACCCACCTGCCATTGCAAGGGAACAGGTGTTTGGTACCTGCTCCAGGAAGATGCCGTGGAACAGCTACGCCTAAGCATCACGACTGCGGAAGCGCACATGCCTAGAACCTGTGCTCTACAACAAGAGTAGCCCCCGCTCTCTGCAACTGGAGGAAGTCCACAGGCAGCAAAGACCCAGCAGAGCCAAAAATAAAATAAATAAATCTTAAATAAATAATTGTAAGAATAGTTGCAACCATGATTATTATTGCAAGGATAATAAATATGGCAGCTGGTCTAATCACTACTATAACTACTATAACTCCAAAGTTAAGATGAGCATAAGCAAAATTTCAAGGTCTCTGCCATCATAATGTGATATCAAAATACCTGTGATTCCTTCTGGCAACAAAGTTACATACAGTATTAATCCTACCATGACCATCACTTACATTCACAATGGAAGGAAATGCTGAATTTCAGTTAGAGGGCAGTCAAAACAAAAGGGTGATTTTTTTTCCCTCAACCTGATGCATGGACACCCTGAATTCTATTCAAAGGCTTTTGGGGTTTATGAGCCTAGTTTAAACACCACCCCTCCCCCCCCCATAGAAGAAGAGAATGGAGAGTGAGCAGCAGTAACAGTGCCCGTTACACGCCCCATTGCAGAAGATGCTCAGGCTTTGTGATCGGTACTCTGTGTTAATCATGGTGCAGTGAAGAAACAGACTCTTTGCCACCCCATGGACTGTAGCCCACCAGGCTCCTGTGTCCACGGGATTCTCCAGGCAAGAATACTGGAGTGGGTTGCCATGCCCTTCTCTCAGGGACCTTCCCAACCCAAGGATAGAACCCAGGTCTCCGCCATTGCAGGCAGATTCTTAACTGTCTGAGTCACCAGGGAAGCCCAAAGAAACGGAAAGTACAAAGAAATTTGAAAGGGAAACTTTAATATAAAGAATTATTAAAGGAAGCAGGCTTTGGTGTCATGAGGGACTGATGAGTAAGAAGAGATGCTAAAGAACACAGGAACTGCAGATTAAAAAAAAAAAAAGATGGCTGAGAGCTGATATCTGGAAATTGTCAAAGGGCAAGGCAGGCTTCCTGAACGGCAGAGCAGTTGCTGCGGTGTCACGCTGGGGGAACTTGCTGGAAATTCATCTGCTAGATGCTTGGGAAAGCTGTTCCTGGAGTGGTTCCTCCTGGAGGCACTATAAAACCCCCAGTGGAAGATGGTGGATGCAGGACGCCGCGTACTGCTGACCACTGGGTCCTGAAGAAGCCAGGCTCTGGGGAAGATATGAACACTGAGAAGGAAACCAGAATGTGTCTCCCCTAAATAGGTCACTTTGGCAAATTGATTATTTTGAATTAAAGGCATGTGAGAAACAGCAAATACTAGGACACTCTGACCCTCTTCTTGCTTCCTAAAAGGAGATAAATCTCCAGTGGGAAAGGTACCCTCCCCGGATGAGGAGGAAAGACCTTCTTATCAGCACAGAGATAGCACCAGAGGAATCTGCAAATGAACCTCAGTCCCTTTCTTTTCTCCCATGTATTTACTTTCCCACCTTCCAAGTTTGCCTTCCTTGGGAGCCTGAAGCTGCTCTCCTTTGTCCTGTCATTTTTCTACAAATTATTTTTTATTGAAGTTGTCGAATCTCTGGAATTCTAAATCACAGTCTGAGTTACTTCTGATTTAATCGTCTCCCACATGACCTGTGTTGCACGTTTTAACTGTTTTTCTCTTGCTAATGTGCGTTTTAGTACAGGGGTGTCAGCCAAGAACTCAGAAAATAAAAAGAACATTATTCTTCCTTCCCTACAGCTGCAAGGCGGGGCCCTGGGGGGTGGGAACTGGATGCTGGGAGAGCTGCCTGCCCTGAGGTAACTGGAGATGCTCTAAGCTGGATGGCTTGTCAACAGTCCTTGTTGGATCACTAATTTGAAAATTTCCTCCAGATTCCAGCCTTGTTTGCCCCCAGTCTATGGTTCTGGGCCTCTGCCCAAGTTCTTGGTTTGTCTCCCGGTTCTCTAAGCAAAGGTTCAAAAACAGCCCTGAATCCTGCCGACTGGGCTAGAACTTGAATACTTTGCTCAGCCTTTTCTATCTCATTTCCTGGAGCCCCAAACTATTATCCAAATAGCCTCACTTATCAGCTGGATCCTAATCACAATCTAGAAAATTATGTGAGGCTGCAATGCTGTCTGAGAACCTCATCAGATACTGGGCCCCATCCTGTAACTATAAGTCCTCTTGGACCAAGCCCAGGCCTGTCAATGTCTTTGGGATCCTGGGAATCTCTCTGACTCCAGTTTACAGGTGCCCTGCGTGCATGCCAAATCACTTCAGTCATGTCTGACTGTGACCCTATGGACTGTAGCCTGCCAGGCAACTCTGTCCATGTGGATACTCCAGGCAAGAATACTAGNTGGGATCCTGGGAATCTCTCTGACTCCAGTTTACAGGTGCCCTGCGTGCATGCCAAATCACTTCAGTCATGTCTGACTGTGACCCTATGGACTGTAGCCTGCCAGGCAACTCTGTCCATGTGGATACTCCAGGCAAGAATACTAGAGAAGGTTGCCATATACTCCTCCAGGGGGATCTTCCTGACCCAGGGATTGAATTGGTGTACTACCTTGCAGGTGGATTCTTTACCACTGAGCCACTAGAGGAGGCTTCCCAGGCTTCCTTTTATAAAGGTTCATGAGGACTCTGCCCTCGTGACCTAATAACCTCCAAAGGTCCACCTCCTAAATACCAGTAACTTGGATTTCAACGTACAAATTTTGGAGGACACAAATGTTCAGATCATAGCAGAGAGCTACCCCAGTAGCATTTTTATTCTGATTTGCTTTGCTCATGTCACATGGGGAAGATGTCAGAGAACTGCATGGAAAAAAATCTGTGAAAATGAGAACTAAGAGGAAAAACCATAGTAAATTTAATTTGTCTAAGAAAATGGTTTGGTAAGTGACAGTGAAGAGAGGATGAATGATAAAGTTACTAAAAATCAATTTTAAAATCTGTAGTTCTGTTTAACCACATTAAAAACAAATCTGGGCAAACTTGGTTTTGTAATTCTAAGGTCCTTTAGAAAATCATTTATCAGAAGTACTAACACTGCATGAATGTGGTTTACTAAGTAATAATTCAATATAAATTAAGATTACATGTTTCCAAACGAAAAAGAGTTGAAGCTGAGATATAGGAAAACTGCTTTATTCCAGTTGGTGGGGAAAGTCAATCCAATATTGTGACACTGATACGAGTACCACAAGCTGTAATCTTTCTGTTGTTTTATTTTTCCCTGTAGGATTGAAAATATACTGAAACTCTGTAGGAGAATTATTCTGGGTACTGGGAAAAGCAGAAAGTTGTTTTAGATAACTTCTGGTAAAAGATTGCATACTCTGAAAGTGAAGGTTCTTTAGCTGTAAATTAAAACAGTCCTCAGGGATTCAATACTGTTGTGAAGGCAAAAGACATCACTGAAATAAATGCCACCCCCCCCAAAAAAAAAATGACAAGAAATATTTAGTTAATTTCACTGAAGTCAAAAGAGAGGCGTGGTATAACTATGATCTGGGACAACGAAAAAGGTATTGAAGGTGCCCAACTGCTATATTTTTTCCATTTTATTCTAGCTGAAGATGCTGTTTGAGTAGGTTAAGATTTGTGTTTTGCTGTTTTAAGTATTTTGTTAAAAACAAAGCAAAATAATAACAATAAAAGTTTAACCCTGTGACAAAGACTGTTTGGTGAGGTGGAAAAGCTCTACTGCCTGGCAGTGTGTTATCCTAACTGCACCTTCAACTTTCTAGAAAAGAGAGTCTTGGTTACTTTGAAACCACAACTATAAAATGGAGAATAAAACACTCACATTTTACCTTCCAAATATCTCTAATTCAGCTACACCTCACTCCCACGAAGCCTAACCTCATCAAAGCCACCGCATCTTTTACACTATTGTGAACACACACTGCAGTTGTGCTCTTCTCCATTTCCTACACTAGGGGAAATTAACTTTTAAAATATGCATCTGGGGTGGCGGGAGGGAAGCTCAAGAGGGAGGGGACACGTGTATAGTTACGGCTGATTCATGTTGTTGTATGTAGAAACCAACACAACATTGTAGAACAATTATCCTTCAATTAAAATTTCTTTTTTAAAATTTGATCATATCACCTTTGATTTAAAAACTTTTCAACAGTTTCTATAAAGCAGTAAATCCTTAAATAATACACACACGCTTTTGCGTTCTGGTGCCATTTTCCTCTCTCTCATCTCTGGCTCTCTGTTTGGGTCAGTACTAGACTTTCAGATGCTTGAATGGTCTGTACCTCTTTGCCTCTAGGTTTTGAATATGCTGCTCCTTCTACCTGGACTGCTCCTTATCCTTTACCTGGCTACCAGTATTCCAGTTTCCTGGTGTCTTTTGGTGGTCAATTCCTCCTCCTCATCTTTTGCCCCCATCAGCCACAGATTTCATTTCTTTCCCTCTAGTTTGTCTTTTCCAGAATGTCACATAAACGGAATTCTACAGGATGTAACCTTTGGTCTGGCTTCTTTCACGTGGCATGGTTTTTTTGAGATGCAACAGTGTTGTTGCGTGTATCAGTAGTTCTTTCCCTTTTTATTGTTGTATACTATTTCATTCTCTGGATGAACTACAGTCTGTTTCCTTATTCACCAACTGAGAGACATGTGGGTCCTTTCCAGTTTTTGGCTACTGTGACAAAGGTTGCTATAAACATTCACATAGAAGTATTTACGTGGACATTTGTTTGTCATTTCTTTTAGGTAAACAGCTAGGAATGAGATTCCCAAGTTTTGTGCATATATTTAACCTTATAAGAAACTGCCATACTGTCTTCCAAAGTGGTTATTTGCATTCCCATCAGTAATGTATGAGAGTTCCATTAATAACTGTCCTGTATTCTCATAGACATAGGAGATGTGGGTTTGAGCTGTAGGTCGGGAAGAACCCGTGAAGGAGGAAATGGCAACCTACTCTAGTGTTTTTGTCTGGAAAATTCTATGACCAGAGGAGTCTGGCAGGCTGCAGTCCAGGCGGTCAGCCAGCAGTTGGATACTACGCATTAGTCAGTCTTTTCAGCCACAAGGCTTTTTTTTTTTTTTTTTTTTAAGCATTCTAGTAGGTATGCAGTGTACTTTTAACCTGCATTTCTCTAAGGACTAATGATGTTGAGAACCTTTTTATGTTTTTGCTATCTGTATATTTCCACAGGTAACACTTCTGTTCAAACATTTTGCCCATTTTTTTAGTTGCATTGTATTCATTATTGAGTTGTAAGAATTCTTTATATATACTGCATGCAAATAATTTATCAGATATACATTTCAGAAACATCTTTCCCAGTATGTGCTTGTCCTTCATTTTCTTACCAATGTCTTCCAAAGAGCAGAAATTTAAATGATCAATTTTTAAATTAGTTTAAAAGATAAAAGATTTGGGAAAAGCAAGAGAGTTCCAGAAAAACATCTATTTCTGCTTTATTGACTATGCCAAAACCTTTGACTGTGTGGATCACAATAGACTGTGGAAAATTCTGAAAGAGATGGGAATACCAGACCACCTGACCTGCCTCTTAAGAAACCTATATGCAGGTCAGGAAGCAACAGCTAGACTTGGACATGGAACAGCAGACTGGTTCCAAATAGGAAAAGGAGTACGTCAAGGCTGTATATTGTCACCCTGCTTATTTAACTTCTGTGCAGAGTACATCATGAGAAACGCTGGACTGGAAGAAACACAAGCTGGAATCAAGATTGCCAGAAAAAATATCAATAACCTCAGATATGCAGATGACACCACCCTTATGGCAGAAAGTGAAGAAGAACTAAAGAGCCTCTTGATGAAAGTGAAAGAGGAGAGTGAAAAAGTTAGCTTAAATCTCAACATTCAGAAAACTAAGATCATGGCATCTGGTCCCATCACGTCATGGCAAATAGATGGAGAAACAGTGGAAACAGTGGCAGACTTTATTTTTGGGGGCACTAAAATCACTGCAGATGGTGACTGCAGCCATGAAATTAAAAGACGCTTAATCCTTGGAAGGAAAGTTATGACCAATCGAGANAATAGATGGAGAAACAGTGGAAACAGTGGCAGACTTTATTTTGGGGGGCACTAAAATCACTGCAGATGGTGACTGCAGCCATGAAATTAAAAGACGCTTACTGTTTGGAAGGAAAGTTGTGACCAACCTAGATAGCATATTCAAAAGCAGAGACATTACTTTGCCAACAAAGGTCCATCTTGCCAAAGCTGTGGTTTTTCCAGTATTGTGTATGGATGTGAGTTGGACTATAAAGAAAGCTGAGTGCTGAAGAAGTAATGCTTTTGAACTCTGGTGTTGGAGAAGACTTGAGAGTCCCTTGGACTGCAAAAGGAGATCAAACCAGTCAATTCTAAAGGAAATCAGTCCTGAATATTCACTGGAAGGACTGATGCTGAAGCTGAAGTTCCAATTCTTTGGCCACCTGATTGAAGAACTGACTTATTTGAAAAGACTCTGATACTTGCAAAGATTGAAGGCAGGAGGTGATGGGGATGACAGAGGATGAGATGGTTGGATGGCATCACTGACTCAACGGACATGAGTTTGAGTAGGCTCCAGGAGTTGGTTGGTGATGGACCAGGAAGCCTGGCGTGCTGCGGTCTGTGGGGTCCGAAAGAGTAGGATATGACTGAGCGACTGAACTGAGCATTTGTTGTTGTTCAGTTGGCTAAGTTGTGACTGACTCTTTGTGACCCCACGAACTGCAGCATGCCAGGCTTCCCTGTCTTTCCAGTATCTCCCCGGGAGGCCTGGTGTTCTGCAGTCCATGGGGTCGCAAAGAGTCAGACATGACTGAGCGACTAAACTGAACTTAGGTTTATATATTGAAAACTTTGAATTCACATCAGTACTTCCAGTTCCGATCCAACCTGTCAACCTTTCTTGCTATTTCCCCTTTCTGTATCTTAATCCCCTTCTCCAAAAGTGAGAAATCTGGCTCCCCTCATCGTCTGCATAGTATTCCTTTGGGAAGTTCCCTTGTACATGATAAGTCACCTGACTTTGCAGGACCAGTTCCCCCACCTTCCTTGTTGGGCTCTGATCCTGCCTCTGAGCTGACTACCTAGCTGAATATAGGGGTGCCTATATTCTCCTATGAAGGTGGAAAAGCAGGGAGATCAGTCAGGAGAGTGAGATGCACAGGTGAGACAGAGACACAGAAAATTAACCATAGAATAGACACACAGGGAGTAACTTTTGGGTCCCTGAAAGCTTTCCAACTCCTGGATCTAGTCTTTTGTTAAGATGTAGCTGAATGCCTGCTCTGGGCTTTTGTGAGAAGTTTCTGTATTCTTCTGATAAATTCTTCCTCTTTTAAACTACTTCAGGTTGGTTTCTTTACATGCAAACAGAGAATCTTAAACAAAGGTATATTTATATCCTGGCTTGTTCTACAGAATATGAAACAAATTGTGGAAATAATCACGGCAAAGGGAAAATAAAAAATTAGCCCACAGAAAATGCATACCACATGGTACTGTACCATTGCTTACCATGGGCTGAAATATTAGCTCTGAGATTTCTAGTGATCCAAACACAGTGCGAAACACTATCCCTTATGAGATTTTATGTCTCCAGATTTAAAACAAACCAGCAGTTGGAGCATGAATAGATAGACCAGTGGAAGAAAACACAGAATCTAGAAGTGAACTCTTCAGCAAATGGCTGATAAATGGCAAACTCTGTAGCCATCTGGGAAAAAAAAAGTATTTTGATTCATACCTTATCCCATATACTCAATCAATTTTAAATGGATCAGTGTTCAATTACATAAGACTGGAAGTCTAAATGTCCATCAATAAAGAACTGGTTAAATTATGTGCACATCCCTGCAATAAAATGTTATGGGGATTTGAAAAAAATAGCAAGGAGTTCTGTATCTATTGCCATAGACCTATATTCTTGATATATTGTTAAAAAAAAAAAGCAAGGTATAGTTAATGTGTATGGCATACTACCATTTTTATAAATGAGGAACGTCTTGGCTTCTACTGAGTGCAAGAAACAGTGTTTACCTGTTCGGAGCATGGGGACGGGTGTGGGAGAGTCTTTTTACTCTATACCTTTTTATATACTTTCTAATGAATGAACCATCTATGTAATACTGTTTTTAAAAGTCAAAAAAAAAAACAACCAACCTGATGAAAATCAGACAAAGCTGGTGAAGGAGAAGCTCAGCTAGTCTTGACAGACTGAGAGGACAATAGGAGAGAATGAAAATTTTACCTGCCCCCAAATTTCCACTATTAGTGAGCCCCAGCGCCTATCCCCACCCAGAGATGTCATTCTTACAGAGGATCATTTCCAAAAAGGCTTTACTTGGAAAGCTGGGGAGGCCTTCTGCTTATAGTGCAATATAAATGCTTGATACATATAAGAAAAGTTATTTCTATGGAGACCTGCCAAAGAGTGTTCTGACTACTTCCTAATTTTGCCCATGAACATTCTATGTTTATGTGAAACATCTTGCCAACTGACGGTATATATAACGATCAAAATGTGAGCACTGTAGTACCAGCCCTGAAGCCAGATCCCCAGGGTTCAAATCTCAGTTGTTCACTTGTTAGCAGCTTACTTGCTGGAGGTTATGAATTTCTTTCCTCTGTTATTATAAAATGGAGGGCAAGCAACAGCATCTGCTTTACAGGACCCACATGCAAATCAAAGCTTATAACATCCTGTCCAATAGCAACATAATGCTAGCCACAAACGACATTAAATACTTCCTAGAATTAAAAAAAACCACACACTATATTTATCCCAATATGTCAAAAACGTTATCACTTTAACATGTAATGAATATAACAAATAATAGTGTGGTTTCAAATTCTTTTTTGGTAAGGAACACGTACATCTGATTTTCAGGTCTCCTATCTCAGTTAAGACTGTGCTGTGCTTAGTCGCTCAGCCGGGTTTGACGCCTTGTAACCCCATGGACTCTATGTAGCCAGCCAGGCCGCTCTGTCTACGGGGATTCTCTAGGCAAGAATACTAGCGGGTTGCCATGCTCTCCTCCGGGGGAATCTTCCCAATTCAGGGATCGAACCCTGATCTCCCAAATTGCAGGCAGATTCTTTACCGTCTGAGCCACCAGGGAAACCCCCAGTCAACACTAGCCGTATTTTAAATGTTCGACGGCCCCCTTTGCATCAGCGCAGCCCTCGACATGTCTAGCACGCGGTAGGTGCTATGTCCTCTTAGCAGAAGCATGGTTACGGTTACGCTACCTCTTTTGGAGTAAACCAGTCTATCAGGTGAGCCGTCTGGAAGACATGCATATGTTTGGAATAAACTAATGCAATTTTCTTTTAGCCAGTCACTTATTGGCCCTCCATATTACTTCACTGCTACAGGATAAGGTGCAAGGTTCCGATCTATGCAAATAGACTATTTACATAAGTGGGGCCGCTGCCCTAATCTCATTTTCTGGCCATCCTAGTTCCGGGTTGGGGATGCGGTGGGTTGGGGGAAGAAGGTGGGGTTGTCTCCCCTAATGCGGAGGGCCCTAGACCACTAACCCTGGGGAAATGCAGGCGAGTGGGGCTGTCCTTTAAAAAGGGGATGGGGCGGTGAAAAAGAGCGCCGAG
>SJYV01054557.1:0-13257 GCA_006410875.1 Neotragus pygmaeus | reverse complement strand
TTTCTTACCTGATAGTATACATGTTTCAATGCCATTCTCCCAAATCATCCCACCCTCTCCCTCTCTTACAGAGTCTAAAAGTCCGTTCTATACATCTGTGTCTCTTCTGCTGTCTCACATAGAGGATTATCATTACTATCTTTCTAAATTCCATATATATGTGTTAGTATACTATATTGGTGTTTTTCTTTCTGGCTTAATTCACTCTGTGTAATAGGCTCCAGTTTCATCCACCTCATTAGAACTGATTCAAATGTATTCTTTTTAATGGCTGAGTATAGTTTCTTTATCTGTAGAATCAGTTATTTGAAATTAAAAAAAAAATACTGGTATCTATTTACTATTTTAACAATGACATTCAAAATTGATTATTTTATTGCTTGTCCATCCTTCTCTACCATTGTTTTTTCATAAATGCCTCTTAACAAAAATATTCACGCCAACCCTTTTTTCTCTTTCTTATTTTTTCAACTATGAAAGCATGATAACACATTTATAGTAGACTTGGAAAGTACAGAATAAAGTTACATATAGTCCCACTATATATTACAATTATTTTTTAAGTACACAAATGAAGATTTTTAGTTGAAGTTTCAATATCAAATCTCAAAAATTAATAAAATGAATATACCAAAAAGCATCAGGATATAGTAGACCTGAAAAGCACCATGAACTAAATTAATTCAATACAATTAAGGTTTATACAATTTTCACACAACAGTAGATACAATTTGTATTCAAGTTCCCATAGATTATAAACTCAGAGAAACTGGAACATATCCAGGGACATAAAACACGGTATAAAAATTTCATGGTCTAAAGGTTTTGAAATCATGCAGCATCTTCTTTCTTATCATCCACACTAACCCATTTGAAAAGCAATGTGCAAATGTCAAGAGTCTTAGAGATGGTTTATATGTGTTAACATATTTAATCCAATTCTAGACATCTGTCTCAGAGAAGGCAATGGCACCCCACTCCAGTACTCTTGCCTGGAAAATCCCATGGACGGAGGAGCCTGGTAGGCTGCAGTCCATGGGGTTGCTAAGAGTCAGACACGACTGAGCGACTTCACTTTTTCTTTTCACCTTCATGCATTAGAGAAGGAAATGGCAACCCACTCTAGTGTTCTTGCCTGGAGAATCCCAGGGACGGAGGAGCCTGGTGGGCTGCCGTCTATGGGGTCGCACAGACTTGGACACGACTGAAGCGACTTAGCAGCAGCAGCAGCAGTTAGAAATGGAATTGAGTAATAGGAAATCCACTTATGTAAGGCACACATTACCCAATACTAAGGACACTAAGTATTTTTCCTTCAGTGTTGTTTCATTCTTGACTGTTTTTCTGTCAGACTTCTCTACCAGCTTGGACAAGGAAGTGGCAACCCACTCCAGTATTCTTGCCTGGAGAATCCCATGGATGGAGGACCTTGCTAGGCTACAGTCCATGGGGTCGCAAAGAATCAGACATGACTGAGCAACTTCACTCACTCACCCACTCTCTATCAGCTGTAAGTTATTTCAGACTGGGAACTGTGTCTTGTTCATCTTTATGTGTCTTAGTCTGTAGCACAAAGCCTGGCACATAATGCCCATTGAATGAGTGAATGAAAAGCAGAGACATTACTTTGCCAACAAAGGTCCGCCTAGTCAAGGTTATGGTTTTTCCAGTAGTCATGTATGGATGTGAGAGTTGGACTGTGAAGAAGGCTGAGCACTGAAGAATTGATGCATTTGAACTGTGGTGTTGGAGAAGACTCTTGAGAGTCCCTTGGACTGCAAGGAGATCCAACCAGTCCATTCTGAAGGAGATCAGCCTGGGGATTTCTTTGGAAGGAATGATGCTAAAGCTGAAACTCCAGTACTTTGGCCANAACAGCAGCAAACATTTACTGACTGTTTACTATATTCCAGAAACTTTTCTAAGCTATTGTTTTAGCAGTGGTGGTGGCATTAGAAGGAGCAGCAATGGCAGTAATCAGTAAGAAATACCAGTGTAAGAATAAGGTGAGCAGAAGTAAGCTCAAGACAAACAGAAGAAGGTTGGTTGACAGGGAAGGTGTGGCAATTTCATCATTGAATAAGCAGATTATTACTAAGCATCTGTAGAAACTCACTTGAAGGTTAGCCAGGGACTGGTATTGGGAAAGTTTGGTAGGTGTCCAATCAGAAAATAGGCTAAACAAACAAACCAAAAAAAAATTAATAGAAGGAAATAAATCATAAAGATCTGAGCAAAAATAAATGAAAAAGAAATGAAAGAAGCAATAGTAAAGATTAATAAATCTAAAAGCTGGTTCTTTGAGAAGATAAACAAAATTGACAAACCTTTAGCCAGACTCATTCAGAACAAAAGAGAAAAGAATCAAATCAACAAAATTAGAAATTAAAAAGAAGAGGTTACAACAGATAATGCAAAAATACAAAGAATTATAAGACACTATTATGAACTATGGTTTTTCCTNTATAAGAGACAGCCCCTCCTCTCCCCCCAACCCCATCCTCAGCCTGCTCTGGGAGCCCGAGGCCACCACGGGAGTGGAGCTGGCCCTGCGGCGGGAAGCCGCGGGCCCCGAGGGGCGTCTAGGTAGAGCCGGCTGAGTGGTACTAAGGTAGGAGGGGAGTGAGCCATGAAAGGATTTGAGTGTCGGTTTCCTAGGGCGGCCACGACAATGATCCACACGCTGGGAGACTTCACGCTGCTGAAATGTTTTCTCTCTCGGTTCTGGAGGCCAGAAGCTTGACACTGAGGTGTGGGCCCTGCTACACTACCTCTGAAGCCTCGAGGGAGGAGTCTCCTCACCTTCCCCATCTCCTGGTGGCTCCTGGAAGCCCATAGTCGTCTTGGGCTCGTGGGGGCTCAACTCTGACATCGGCCGCCACCTCCACATGGCTCTCTCCTCTCTGTGTCTGCACGTCTCAGCCCAGCCGTCTCATCAGGACGTCGGTCACGGGACTTAAGGTAGTGTGACCCTGTTCTAACTCAGCTACATCTGCACAGATCCCATCTCAATGCAGATGTAAAGAACGGACCTGTGGGCACAGCGGGAGAAGGAGAGGTTGAGATGAACTGAGAAAGCAGCACTGATTTTCATACACTACCATCTGCAAAACCGATAGCTGGCGAGAAGCTGCTGGATAACACAGAGAGCCCAGCCTGGTGCTCTGTGACGATCTAGAGGAATGCAATGGGGAGATGGGAGGGAGGGGATACACACACACACACACACACACACACACACACACACACACACACACACATGCACACACATATATACACATACACACACACACATATATACACACACACGTATATATCTATGACTGATCTACACTTTTGTACGGCAGAAACCAACATAACATTGTAAAGCAATTACCCTCCAATTAAAAAAAAATGAAATATGCTTGGAAAGGAAAAAAAAAAAATCCTATCCCCAAACAATGTCACACTGAGGTCACAGTATCAACACCAGATAGAAGGACTTGCATGTATTTTTGAAGGATCACCATTCAGCCCACCTCGGGGCGGGGGGCACCCAGAGAGTGTGTGAGGCCAGGCGGGGGCCAGGGCCCTCCCGGTGCTGCCCAGCCCAGCGGCCCTACCAGCAAGCGCATCCCCAGCGTGTGAGCACCAGCCTGATGTCTGCCTTCTCTGCAGCCCCTCAGGGCCACCGCGCAGGGAAGTCCCGGCCTGTGAACTCTGCCCCACTGGCTGTAAACTGTCTGCAAGGCTTTAAATAAACAACCACAGTCCCCAAAGTCTGGTGGCTCACCGTTCATCGGGGCTTTGGCAGTTGTCAGCAAACACCACCTCCCCAGACCCTGCAAACTAACTGACGTGCAGAGCCGCCCACAGAGGCCAGCAAGGGGGCGCCCGCAGCAGCTGCCCAAACCCGAGCACCTTCCATGGCCCTGGCGGAGCCAAACCAGCCACAGAGACGCCACCAAGGAGAGCAGGGGCAGCAGGTTCTCCTCTAACTCAGCTGATGGTGGCGGGATGAGAACCCTGCACCTCCTTGCCCTGCCGGCCTCGGCTTCCCTGGCAAGTCGGGGAGGTCTGGTTCCGCCCCCACATTGGGTACTTCATCCCTCAGGTGGCTGGTGCAGGAATGGGTCCCTCCCCTCTCTGTGAGAAGAGAGGGACCTTGGTTTGCCACGGGTAACACAGACTCCCATTACCCTTCTATGTCTGGGCTGGTGGCAGGTCTCGGCAATGGCCACTCACTGGTGGGCCCTGGGCAAAATTCAGCTCCCAACCTGGGATTAATTGGGACACTGCAGAGTGATTTTTAAGTGTCTTTAGATACTAGCTAACATTTTAAAGGGGGGAAATTTCATATGGAAATCTGGATTTTTGAGTTTTCCGAAAAAGATCCCACCCGGCCAAATGGAGCCAACATCACCTCCTGGAGGGTCGCTAGCATCCTGTTAGGGCTTCTGCTGGGGTTTCCTTCCAGCAAGCTGAGAAGACCGTGAGATGGATCTTGTGTCTCTATCAAATGGGAAAGGGAGACATCAGTTAGAAAGGCAACGTTTCTGCCTGGGCGTACAATCCAGAAAGAAGGAAAGCTCTAAGTAGAACATATATGTGCCCCTCTGTGTTCACAGAAACACTAGTTCAAATAGCCAAGACATGGAAGCAACCTAAATGTCCATCAACAGATGAATGGATAAAGAAGATATGGTATATGTATCCACTGGACTGCCACTCAGCCAGGAAATGAAAAATAAATAGGAAAAAATGAAAAATAAAAAGGAATAAAATAATGCCATTTGCAGTGATGTGGATGAACCTAGAGATTGTCATTCTAAGTGAAGAAAGTCGGGCAGAGAAAGACCAATACCATGTGATCTCATTTATCTGTGGAATCTAAAATATGATAAAAATGAGCTCATTTATAACCAAAGAGAAACAGACTCACAGACGTAGAAAACAAACTTGCTGTTACTAAAGGGGAAAGTGGAAGAGGCACAGACTACTGGATATAAAATAGATAAACAACAAGGACCTAATATACAGGGAACTATATTTAATATCTTGTAATAACAATTGCACTCATCTCACACTCTAGTAAAGTAATGCTCAAAATTCTCCAAGCCAGGCTTCAGCAATACNCTCAAGAAATCAAGCCCTGCATACTCCCCACTTTTCCAGTTTTACTGAGGTTGAATTGACTAATGAAAAGGGTATGTGTATATATAACATGTGATGATATGATATATGCACACTGTGAAATATTTATCACAATCCAGTAACCAAAATGGGCTTCTGTGGTGGCTAAGTAGCAATTTGCCTGCCAGTGCAGGAGTTTCGGGTTCAGTTCCCCCCTCAAAAAGATCTCCTAGAGAAGGAAATGGCAACTGTACCAGTATTCTTACCTGGGAAAACCCATGGACAGAGGAGCCTGGCGGGCCACAGTCCACTGGATTGCAAAAGAGTTGCACATGACTCAGTAACACAAAACCCACATCAACTCTCAATTCCGATGTTTTTTTGTGTGTGTCTGTGCAATGAGAACACAATATTTCCTCTCTCGGCAAATTTCAAGCTGTAGTAACTAAGTAGGATTAACTATAGTCAGCAAGCTGCACAGAACTCTCCAGAACATACTCATTTTACGTCTGAAAGTCTCTACCTTTGGACCAAGATCTCCCATATATCTTCACCATGTCCCATTTCCAGATAACCACCATCCTACTGTCTGGTAATACTAAGTGTCATTTCTTCATATTCCACATGTAAGCTAGCACATATGTGTTTTCATCTGTCTTAACTTAGAATAATGTTCTCTACATTCATTCCAGTTGTCTTCAGTGACAAAAATCTACATTTTTATGGCTGAATAATATGTATGCATATATGTATGTATGTATGTATATGTATGTGTGTTTGTACATAACTTACCTGGAACCTTGGGGTCTTTAATAAATGGAAATAATTAATAGACCAGAGGACAAATTCAGACAAGGCTTCATTGGGGCTCCTGCCACAGTAAGAGCAAGAAAAAGTAGGTTTCCCTTGCTGTTTTCCAACAGGTGGGAGTGGGAGGTAGGCCGGTCCCCTAAATGGGGTGAGGGTAGAGGGAGATTGGTGGGTTGCGCAGGACAGAAGCTGAGGTGATCTGCCCCTCTCCTCCACACCCTTTGGGGCTGTTGTGGGCAGAGATCATGGGCACACCCCTGCTTTTGCTTCTGGAACCTCAGAAATAGCAGCTGGTCTGTGGCCTTTTAATTTCTTGTCGTTCAGAATTGCCCGGACTGCGCATGTGGGTGACTACAGTTTCTTTGGTCCCTTCCAGTGTCTTTGTGTTCTGTCGCCCAANTGCTTTTGCTTCTGGAACCTCAGAAATAGCAGCTGGTCTGTGGCCTTTTAATTTCTTGTCGTTCAGAATTGCCCGGACTGCGCGTGTGGGTGACTACAGTTTCTTTGGTCCCTTCCAGTGTCTTTGTGTTCTGTCGCCCAAGGAGACATTTGTCCAGGAGCAAGCCCTGCAGTAAAGGGCCTCAGGTCCCAGTCTGTCTCATGTGCTGTGTGCTTAGACACTTCAGTCACGTCCTACTTTTTGTGACACTATGGACCTTAGCCCACGAGGGTATCTGTCCATGGGATTCTCCAGGAAAGAATACTGGAGTGGATTGGCATGCCCCCCTTCAGGGCTTCTTCCCAACCCAGGGATCAAACCTTCGTCTCTTATGTATCCTGTAGGGGCAGGTGGTTCTTCACCAACAGTACTACCTGGGAAGCCTGTCACACACACACGTTTTTATAATTGACTTATTTTTTAACAGACATTTAGTTTGTTTCTACAACAAATGATTGTTGTGAATAAAGAAATATTGGTTATATGAATGCAGGTAACTCGTTCAAATCACTGATTTTTCAAAGGACATTCTTGGTGGTCACAGGAATTCTAGGTTAAGAATCTGCCTTGCAACAAAGAGAACTTGTGTTCAATCCTTCATAAAAGCAGGGCACACCCCTGCTTTTGATTCTGGAGCCTCAGATATAGCAGCCTCAGAAATAACATGGGGATGTAAGATCCCACATGAGACGGAGCAACTAAGCCCAGGCACTGCAAAAACAGAGGCTGCATACTCCAGAGCCCGCATGCCATGATGAAACATCCTATGTGATGCAATGAAGACCCCATGATCCACAACTAAGACCCACTGGAGTCAAATCAATAAATATTCTTTAAAAATATACTGATTCTGCTTCCTTTGGATATAATAATCAGAAGTGAGACTGTGAGGTCCTATGCATGTTCTATTTGTAGTGTTTGAGGAAACTCCTTACTGAGTTTTCCATGTACTATTTACATTCCCACCAACCATTCACAAGAGTTCCTGTGTATCTGTATTGTGCAGGTATGTGGTACATGCACAGGATTTGGAAAGACATGGAGAGAACCCCACTGCACTGGCAGCAAGAAATAGCAGCCGCATCATCTCCAGAATAAGGCTTTGTACTACAGATTGCTATGGAACTGATGGTCCTCGGAGTCTACAAATAATCCTTCCCTGTGCCTGTGAGCTAAGTCGCTTCAGTCGTGTCTGACTCTTTGCGACCCTATGGATTGTAGTCCACCAGACGCCTCTGCCCATGCAGTAGGTTGCCATGCCCTCCCTCCAACTAAGGCATCAAACCCGCGTCTCTTATGTCTCTGCATTGGCAGGTGATTCTTTATCACTAGCACCACCTGGGGAGCCCGATCCTTCCTTACATCCTGAGATTTTACGGCCCCTCCCTAACGAAATCTCTCTGCCATCAAAGTTTAGCATCATTTTCCATCTGCGTTGAAAAACCCGTATGAAATTTCATCTGGTTCAACACACAACCCACACGTGCACTAATAATCCATCGATCGTGCTATGCAATCACCAGAAAGATTCCAAGGTTTAACAACTCATGCATTTATGATGGAATAATACACATGAAGGTGCCCAAGCAGCAAACCGGTTTCAAGACAGTTTCTTATCAGTCACAGTGACCTCAGCCAGCCCCAAAACTGTCATCTCCAAACTCTAATAATAAAAAGCACATGTGTACGCTGATGTACATGCTCCAGTGAGACTTCAACATCTAACAAGGATACACTCCAAGGTCTCTTTTGTTTTCCTTCCAAATGCACCGGAAACCTTCTTCATTACAACTCAAAATAACAGAAAATACTAAAGGTAAGAAACAAAATCATCTCCGGGATTTTCAGCTCAGTTGAGTTCAGTCACTCAGTCGTGTCCAACTCTTTGCAACTCCATGAATAGCAGCACACAAGGCCTCCCTGTCAATTACCACACCTAGAGTTTAACCAAACCCATGTCCATCAAGTCAGTGATGCCATCCAGCCATCTTATCCTCTGTCATCCCCTTCTCCTCCTGCCCTCAATCCTTCCCAGCATTTGGGTCTTTTCTAATGAGTTAACTCTTCGCATGAGATGGCCAAAGTATTGGAGATTTAGCTTCAACATCAGTCCTTCCAATGAACACTCAGGTCTGATCTCCTTTAGGATGGACTTGTTGGATCTCCTTGCAGTCCAAGGGACTCTCAAGAGTCTTCTCCAAAACCACAGTTCAAAACCATCAATTCNCTCTTCGCATGAGATGGCCAAAGTATTGGAGATTTAGCTTCAACATCAGTCCTTCCAATGAACACTCAGGTCTGATCTCCTTTAGGATGGACTTGTTGGATCTCCTTGCAGTCCAAGGGACTCTCAAGAGTCTTCTCCAAAACCACAGTTCAAAACCATCAATTCTTCAGCACTCAGCTTTCTTCATAGTCCAACTCTCAATCCATACATGACCACTGGAAAAACCATAACATTGACTAGACAGACCTTTGTTGGAAAGGTAATGTCTCTGACTTTAAATATGCTATCTAGGCTGGTCATAACTTTCCTACCAAGGAGTAAGTGTCTTTTAATTTCATGGCTGCAATCACCATCTGCAGTGATTTTGGAGCGCCCCAAAATAAAGTCTGACACTGTTTCCATTGTTTCCCCCATCCATTTCCAATGAAGTGATGGGACCAGGTGCCATAATCTTCATTTTCTGAATGTTGAGCTTTAAGCCAACTTTTTCACTCTCCTTTTTCACTTTCATCAAGGGGCTTTTTAGTTCCTCTTCACTTTCTGCCATAAGGGTGGTCTCATCTGCATATCTGAGGTTATTGATATTTCTCCCGGCAATCTTGATTCCAGCTTGTGCTTCTTCCAGCCCAGCATTTCTCATGATGTACTCTGCATAGAAGTTAAATAAGCAGAGTGAAAATATACAGCCTTGCTGGACTCCTTTTCCTATTTGGAACCAGTCTGTTGTTCCGTGTCCAGGTCTAACTATTACTTCCTGACCTGCATAAAGATCTCTCAAGAGACAGGTCAGATGGTCTGGTATTGGGATCAAACCCAGGTCTCCCACGTTGCAGGTGGATTCTTTACCAACTGAGCTATGAGGGAAGCCCCTCTGGGATTTTACCAACAGTTATTTTACAGGTTGCATAATGATTCTTGCCCTTCCAAAAGACATCACAAAATCCACTCCATGGAGTCAATGCTGTGGGGGAACCTTCTGGATTCCACCTCCAGGGCCAATGCACCCATCCCTCCCTGTGGGCTCAGCTCAGGCCTTGATTCTAACACACTGCAGGGTAACAATCCTCTTTCCAACTACACTTTCTTCCTTCCTTCTCAGGTGTAATCATGACCTTCCCAATCAACCAACACACACAAACCTCAGTTACAGCATCTGTGTCCCAGGGAAACTGAGCTAAGACACTGTGGCATGCCCACCCTTCCAGGCAACCCACAATTAGCCATGAGCCCACATCCAGGTCCTCCAGTCAAAACTGAGACTACCCTTGTCAACAGTTCCACACAATGTGATCCCACAACTGTTGCAGGGTAGAGCCAATTCTGATTCCAAGTTGGAACTGTTTCTTTGCCTTGCTTCTCACTGCTGTGGTTACTGTAATCATTCATAATGGCTATCCTCAGAGAACCCTATCTTTTGGCCTGACTGTTAAACTAAAGTGCCTTTGTTGAGCTCAGAGGGAGATACTCTGACCTCCCAAAGTGTGAATGCCTGCAGGAAAGAAGAGATGAACACAGAAGGCTGGCTGTCCCTGAGATGTACTGCAAGACTGATGGCCCTTTTTACCTTACTTCCCCACTGCCTCTCCCTCTCGATCCTCCCTTCTGACTTTATTTCCTCACTGCTTCTTTCTCTAGTTTCATAAAAGAATCTGGCATCCAGACACCAATAAGATGGCTATTTTGAGATATTAGTTAGTCATCTCTTTGGTCGGCTGGTTTTCAAAATGAAGTCCCATTGTTTGCCTCAAGAAGTCGTCTTCTCGAAGCACTGGCCTCTCTAACAATTGGCGGAGCGAGCTTGCACTGGATCACACCACTATGCTTGCAACACACGCATACACCATTCATAGGGCTCATCCAGAGGCCAAAATTTGCCTCCTCTCACAACTCTCCTAGACCCCCTATAGCTTCCTTGCCAGGGTCCTGCCTCAGTGGATCTAGGGAAATTCGAAGCATGGACTGTGTAGGCAAGGAGAACGTATTTATTTATTAATATAGAAATATAAGATTAGATTAGGGAGAAATAGTGTAGTAGGAAAATTAAGTGGAGAAAGGAGGTTGAATAACTTGGCTTATGGGGAAGACCAATAAAATCTCAGGACAAGAGATTTGCACCATCTACATTGGGCCACCGGCGCCCACTTGAATATCGAAGGGTGCCCTGCCTTAGGCTCCCTTTCGCGCAGGTCTTAGAAGCCAGGACAAGTAAGTATACTTGGTGAGCCACCCCGCTCCAGATGGGAATTCAGCCTGAAATTAGAGTAAAGAGGAGACACGGGGAAACCAGTCCAGCGACTGGCCCCGGCCTCTATTGTCCAGAAAGACCTTTTATACCTTTTTGATTATACATAGAGATCAATGGGTAATACAAAATTATGCAGTGTTGGCATCTTAGACTCTTATCAAAACCAGGTTTTTCTCTCTGCATACCTAGTTGTATACACAAGTCTTAGATAGTTTACATCATCTTCCGGCCAAAAGGGCCAATTATCATTTTACAGCCTTTTTTTCTGATAAGGGTTTGTCAACCAGAGACTTATTTGTGTTGATCTTCCCAAAGTCTGGTGCCACTCTCAGAAAAGCACTAAATAAAGTTACATTCTTACATAGCAAAGATCCAGCAATTTGTAACAAGTAAAAGGAGTACAGTAATTTACAACAAAAGAAAAGTAATTAACTCAAAAGTCTAGTGTTGCTAACATCAAAACCTCTATATATCTTTTTCTACATCCCAATTACATTGATTAACATCCTCCCAGGCGCCTAAAAGATAAAGAATATAGAGGTCTGGCAGCAATCATTGAGTCAACAGTGAAAACCCGTCACCAATATGATTTTTAGCTCTTAGAAAAGGCTCTGTATCTTTAAGATGCTTTCAAGCTTTGTGCCTCTCACAGCTGGGGGGCTGTAAGCAATTCACAAGCTGTAAGAGGTCTCAGGAACCTGTTAGGCAAGCTAGAGAGCTATCAGAGGGGGTTTAACTGAAACATCCCTTTCAAATGCAGAAGACTAAAGCCCTAAGTTGACTTTTTCCAGAGTGTGTCAGAAGGAATGGAAAAGCAGAGTACAAAGGCAGGCAGATTTTTGGTTTTGGGGGTATATGCTCAGGAAATACCTGGGGGAACCCCTGAAGCCTAATCACGTCCTTGTGTTTTGTCAGGCTTCCTTCCTCATGACCTTGTCACGGGCGGGATTCCTCACGCTGGCTTCTGGCACTTCCTCTCGACTTTCCCACATGTTTTCGTCACTTTTCTGTGCTCTGTTGAGCAACAGGGCTAGACAGCAGAGACCACTGGGCCTGGGCAACACACAGAAACATACAAGCCACAAATGCAAGGGCACTGGGCACTCAGTATGGAGACCAAGAAACTGGCCCTCCTGGGAAAACATGCCAGGAACTGGGATATCACAAAGTTTTAAAGGTCTTTGAGATTTGGCTCAATTGAGCTCAGTGAAGAAGTCATAGGAAAGGCCTCAATCTCACTGCCATCTGTGGTCCCTGAGCGAGCTAACTGGAAGATACCCCAGCTCTTTAGGGAATGGGGGTCTCCTTCAAAGCCCCTTAGATTCCAAAGCTTCTGGCCACTCTAACCACAGTAAAATCAGTATCCCCCACTCTGAGTAGATAAACTGCTGAAAGGAATGTGTTTCCCCACTACAGCCCTCATTATGAAGTCTCCCATTAACAGGATTACCAGTCCTCACAGGCTTCCATTCTTAAGACCTTATTATCCAATCAGCCCACATGTTTCACACCAAGACCTGAGCCTATTAATAACCCTGACTCTATATCCAACACAGCTATGTACAGCACTGGCGCCACTGGCTTCACAATTCTAGGAAAAATTCCCTTCTCTGATTAATTTTAATCAATGAAGATAACCCACTCCTACTCAACTCCATCAAAGGTCTGTTAGCTAGAAGCATTTTCAACCGTTTTTTCTTTTTTAATCTATGATAATATTCCACCAACAGTTCAGTTCAGTTGCTCAGTCGTGTCCAACTCTTTGCAACCCCATGAACTGCAGCACGTTAGGCCTCCCTGCCCAACACCAACTCCTGGAGTTCACTCAAACTCACATACAACCAGTCAGTGATGCCATCCAGCCATCTCATCCTCAGTCATCCCCTTCTCCTCCTGCCCCCAATCCCTCCCAGCATCAGAGTCTTTTCCAATCAGTCAACTCTTCACATGAGGTGCACAAAGTACTGGAGTTTCAGCTTTAGCATCATTCCTTCCAAAGAAGACATCAGGACTGATCTCCTTTAGAATGGACTGGTGGATCTCCTTACAGTCCAAGGGACGCTCAAGAGTCATCACCAACACCACAGTTCAAAAGCATCAATTCTCTGGTGCTCAGCTTTCTTCACAGTCCAACTCTCACATCCATACATGACCACAGGAAAAACCATAGCCTTGACTAGACGGACCTTTATTGGCAAAGTAATGTCTCTGCTTTTGAATATACTATCTAGGTTTGGTCATAACTTTCCTTCCAACGGGTAAGTGTCTCTTAATTTTATGGTTGCAGTCACCATCTGCAGTGATTTTAGAGCCCAAAAAGATAAAGTCTGACACTGTTTCCACTGTTTCCCCATCTATTTCCCATGAAGTGATGGGACCAGATGCCATGATCTTCGTGTTCTGAATGTTGAGCTTTAAGCCAAC
>SJYV01054554.1:131256-141263 GCA_006410875.1 Neotragus pygmaeus | reverse complement strand
AAAAAAAAAAAAAAAAAACCTCACCTTCAAAAGAGTAAAAAAAAGGGACTGACAACACTGACAATACTCATTCTTTAAGGCAAAGGAACATTATCTCAATTTCAGAAGGAGGGTAATTTTCAAGATGGAATTCCATATCAAACCAAATTATCACCCATAAGAAACACAATTTCCGACATAAAAGGCTTCAGAAAATGTATTCATTATGGAAAGTGGGGTATTGAAGTTTCCTACTATTACTGTATTGCTTTCTATTTCTCCTTTCAGTTCTGTCAATGTTTGCTTGATATATTGAGAAGCTCTGATCTTGGATGTATATATATTTAGAATTACCATATCTTTCTGGTAGAGTGATCCTTTTATCACTATATATTATCCTTTCTTGTCTCTTAATGGATAAAACATCAAAACATAAGATCAATAAAGAAACAGAAGACAACACTATAACTCAGTGGACCCAACAGACATACACAGAACAGTCCACTTAACAGCAGAAGTATATATGCTTTTTTCAAATGCACAGAGAATTTTTCCAGTATAGATCACATGTTAGGTCAAGAAACAAGTGTTAACAAATTTAAGGAAATTAAAATCACCCCAAGCATCTCCTCTAAACATGATAGAAGGAAAATGGAAACCAAAAAAGACAAACTAGAAAATTTACAAGTGTGGGAATTAAATACCAAACTCTCAAAGAGCCAGAAGGTCAAAGAATAAATTAAAGAAACAATTAGAATAAAATAAAAACCTTAAGAAATTGAAAATGATAACACAATATACCAAAATTGATGACATGCAACAAAAGCAATACTCAAACCTTCTTGTGAAAAAACCCAATAGAGTATTGTAAAGTTAAATTTAAAAATAAATAAATTAAAAAAAAATAAAAAAAAATAAAAAAAATAAAAAAANGGGGGGCCTTGGGGCTTCACCTCGGCCTCCGCCCAAGCCTCCAGATGATAGTACAGATTCATCCACCGAGACAGATGGAGAAGTGAGTTCGGGGGAAGATTCAGATTCTGTAGAGGCGATGACGGCTGCTTTTAAAAAAGATTGTATTGGAAAAAAAGCGGACTTCTAGGGCTGCCAAACTTTCTGCACCCCCTTATGCATCCCTATTTCCGGTAGCTGCTGACAAGGCTGAGGTAGGGAGAGAGAATCAGCGATTTACGTTTCCTGCTACTATGTTTTATGATGATGATGATTTCAAATTTGAAGGCTGCTACATTAGGTAGTGCAGCTGTAGATCTGCCATTAGCTGAAAATGTTCTTTTATCCCCAGGAAGAGGTGTTTATAAATTACGGACTAATGTTTTTGGCTCATTGCCAAGAAAAAATTTTGGGTTACTTCTAGGACGAAGTAGTGCAACATTAAGAAGATTGACTGTATTCCCAAGAATAATTGATTCTGGCTATGTCGGGAAAATTTTAATTATGGTCTCTACATCACAAACTCTTTCTCTACTGGCAGGGGGACGGATTGCACAACTTCTTTCGTTACCTTATCACCCGTTTCCTTCATATTCAAATGAGAGAGTCGGTGGTTTTAAAAGTACAGGACAAAGTATATTTTGGGAAATGCTTATTAATGACTCTCGCTCTTCAATGTCACTGATTATTAAAGATAAACAATTTAAAAGATTAGTGGATACAGGAGCAGATGTTTCAGTTATTTCTCTCCAGCAGCGGCCTAATGATTGGAAAAAAGAAAAAAGTCCTCTTGTTTTAACAGGCTTAGGATCTGTAACAGATGTGTGGAGAAACACTCAACCTCATGCCAATTGTCTAATGGAAAAAAAGTATTTGTTTCTTTTTACATTGTTAATATACCTATTAATATTTGGGGAAGGGATCTTTTATCTTCTTTAGGAACAAAGCTCACCATCTCGTCGGAAAACTTGTAGCCACTGCTCAGATTCCTCCAGCTCTCCCACTGAAATGGTTAACTGATGTCCCTAAATGGGTTGAACAGTGGCCACTTCCAAAAATGAAGCTCGACTCTTTAAAACAATTAGTAAAAAAACAACTTCAGTCTGGCCATATCAAACCTTCTACATCTCCTTGAAATTCTCCTGTTTTTGTCATTGAGAAAAAAATCTGGTAAATGGAAAATGTTGACTGATTTAAGAGAAGTTAACAAATGTATAGAGCCTATGGGGGCTTTGCAATTAGGTCTCCCTTCTCCTGCTTTGATTCCACAAAATTGGTCTTTGATGGTTTTAGATTTAAAATATTACTTTTTTTTACTATTCCTTTGCAAATAAAAGATAGAAATAAATTTGCTTTTACTGTTTCAGTATATAATCATGGGCAGCCCGTAAAACGTTATCAATGGACAGTGTTGCCTCAAAAAATGATTAATAGCCCTACGCTTTGTCAGAAATTTGTTGACCGTGCTCTTATCACTGTGAGACAACAATTTTCTAATTGTCTTCTCTATCATTATATAGATGATCTTCTATTGGCTGCTCCTAGTAAAGAGGAGCGGGATAAATTTTTTATTCATGTAAAAAAAGCTTTAAATGATTTTAATCTTCAAATTGCACCTGAAAAAATTCAAACTAAATTTCCTATTTCATATTTAGGTGCTATTTTAAAACAACAAAAAATAAAACCACAAAAAGTCCAAATTAAACGAGATAATTTAAAAACTCTTAATGATTTTCAAAAGCTTTTGGGTGATATTAATTGGTTACATCCCATGTTGGAGATCCCTACACATCAATTGCGTCATTTATTTTCTACCCTGGAGGGTGATGTGGCTCTTAATAGTCCTCGATCTCTTAATTCTCAAGCAATAGAGGAATTACACTTTGTAGAGCAACGGTTGAATAAAGGGTTTCTTACTTATCTACAACAAGATCAACCTATATATTTCATGGTGTTCCACACTCCCTATTCTCCTACTAGAGTTATCGCTCAATCTAAAGGGTTGATCAAGTGGATATTTTTACCCAATAACTATACAAAAAAACATACTACTTATATAGATAAAATTGCTTTCCTCATTCTGAAAGGTCAAGCCCACATTACCCAGTTAATTGAAAGTGACCCTCAAATAATCATTACTCAACTTACTTCCACCCAAATCTCTAATTGCTTACAATTTAATAAAAATTGGCAGATAGCCCTTACATCTTATTCAGAGACTTTTTCTAATCATTATCCTCAATCTAAATTAATAGATTTTCTTCGACACATACCAATAATTTTTAAATCTCCCATATCTAATATTCCGGTTTAAAAAAAAACAACTATTTTTACAGACGCCAATAAAAATACTGCTGACTATTAGACTGATACTGCTTCTAAAGTTGTTCCACATTCCTTTTCTTCCATGCAGGCTGCTAAACTTTGGGCCATTTGTCTGACACTACAAGATTTTTTTGATATTCCTATTGTTTCTAATTCTAAATATGCAGTCTTTTCATGTATTTATCTCCCTGAAGCCACTCTACCATTAACTTTAAAAACCAATATTGATAAATTATTTTTTCAGGTTCAACAATTATTAATCAAACGACCAAACCCTGTCTTTTTTTACTCATATTTGAGCTCATTCTTCTCTCCCTGGACCATTATCTCAAAAAAATGCAAATATAAATGCCTTACTTTATCCTTTACAGTCTGCAACACAAAAACATTGCTTACATCATACTAATTCTACATGATTACAAAAAACTTATTCGTTAACACGAAAACAAGCTCAACACATTGCTTGTTCTTGTTCCATATGTGCACCATTTGTTTTGCCCTTTGCCCTCCTAAAATAAATCCCCAAAGATTACAATCTAACTAAATCTGGCAAATAGATGTTGTTCTTAAATCCTTATTCGGTAAACAAAAATATGTTCATCATACTATAGATACTTATTCTCATTTTCAGTGGGCTACTGCTCTAAGTTCAAAAAAAGCTTATTCCGTTATTACTCATTTACTATTTTGTTTTGCTATTATGGACATACCTATAAAATTAAAAACTGATAATGCTCCTGCATATCAATCCTCTAAATTATCTCAATTTTTAAAACAGTATCATATTAAACACACTTTTGGTATTCCTTATAACAGTCAAGGACAAACTATAATTTCAAAAGCTAATCAAACTCTTCAAAAATACATTAAAAAAATAAAAAAGGGGGAGAAGGGTGTGACATCACCAAGGGATGTATTAAATAAAACATTACTAACTCTTAATTTTATGAATGTCTGGGGTAAAGGTAAGATGACTCCAGCAGAACAGCATTTTGGCAATACGGAAAAGAAGACAAGAAGCTTTGAACATTCCCGGATATGGAATAAGGATGAGATAAAGGGATGGATCCCAGCATTTCTTCATTTTTTGGGCAAGGGTATGCTTTTATTTCAGTAAATGATTCCAGGATCTGGGTTCCATTGAGATTGGTGAAGGTGCCGGATGAGCGACCCATTCGTGCCCCAGTTTCAAGAGCTCTCCATGGAGAAGACCGTCACCTTTGTGACAAGAGAGGCAAGTCCACCGACATGGAGACAGTTGAAAAAACTGACTCAAAAAGCTGAGAAAACATTGCAGAAAGCAGGACAACCATTGAATCCTGCTAATCTTTTGTTGGCCTTGATGGCAGTGGTGACTTGTCAGGTAATGTATGAGAAAGCTACTAATTATACTTATTGGGCTTATATTCCTAACCCTCCTTTGGTGCGGGCAGTGTCCTCGGGTGAAACAGAAGTCCAAGTTTGTACTAATAAAACTTTTTCCCTCCACCTGATTATGGAGGGATTGAGCAATTATCCCAGCATGTACAAAATTATAACATTACTAATCTCACTATAGCAGCTGAAAGTATTCCTTTATGTATAGGAGGGCATTCCTTTTGTCTGTCTACAAAAACACACTCACATCATTCTTATAATACTTGGGGAGTTCAGTATAGGGGATAACACTTCGCAGTTTTTACTGTGCTCATTTCTTCTCGTTGTTTTAATACTTCACAGTCTTACTTAAGTAAGAGTAAGGGGGTACATATGTCCCTCTGCCCTGCTTCATTTTTTGAAGCATCTCTATCACATCTGGAGTGGGAACGTTGCAGGGATCATGATCTTCGTCTGGTTATAAATTATTCAAATCATGCAATTGTAAATTGGAGTCCTACTCATGGAGAATTTTTTTTTAAATGGTCTAATCGATCTTTGAAATGGCATCGCATAAATGGTACCCTAAATGATCAAAGAAATGAAACTGTAAAATGGCGACATTTTGTATTGGTTCCACCTCAATTGCAAATGGTGGGAAACCCTCAATTACAAGGAGATATGTGAAAAGTATGGGCAGTGTCAGGTAACCTTACTATATGGACAAGAAACTTTACTTTAAATATTAATGATCCTAGAGAGCTGTTTCAAGTTTATTTGCATATTAATAAATCTTACTCTGCTAAAGCATGTGTAAAATTTCCTTACTCTTTACTGTATGGGCATTAGATTTGAAATAAAATTTTGGGAGTTATATCATGTTCTGATTGTAACTTGACTCAATGTATAAACCATTCCTGGTGGAAAAATGTTAAAAACAAGATGTTACTCTTTGATCATTGTGAAGCATGGACTAAACTCTGGTTACCTGTTAATCTTACTTGACCATGGTCAGACTCTTTTGCTGTCACTCATCTTGTAAATGCTGTACAAACTCTTCTCCATCGATCCCCCAAAATGCATGGCATCATCATCACATCAATTCTCGCCGTGGCTTCAGTAACAGCAACTGTATCAGGTCTTGCTTTACATCAGAGCACACAGACTGCTGATTTCGTCAGGAAATGGCATAAAGATGCTCATTTATTGTGGCAACAACAACATGATTTGGACGTTCAATTGGCTACTGATGTATTAAATTTACAACACACTGTTTTCTGGTTACGAGATCAAATGACTGTGTTAGCTACAAAGAGTGTGTTAAAATGTGATTAAAATACATCCCACCTATGTGTAATCTCTGTTCCCTTTAATATGAGTGAGAGTTGAAAAAAAGTGAAAAAGTCTTTGGTGGGACACCAAAATTTAACTGCTGAAATTATGGAATTAGAACAAACTATATTGTCAACTTTTAGTAAGACGCTGCCTGATATTATTGGTTCTGATATACTAAAGAGTCTTCAAAAAGGATTAGATAACCTCAGTCCTTTAAGACATGTATCTACATTGTTAACAACATTTTTGTAAATACTTTGTTAATTGTTATTTTATGTTTCATTGCTTTTATAGTCTACCGGCACTAGCGAACAGAAAAACAATTAAAAAAAAAAAAGCTTTGCATATTCAAGCGCTTATTAAGCACCTGCAAAAAAAGAAAGGGGGAGATGTAGGGAACAAAGAATAAGGAAGGCTGAGAAGTGCTTGCAAACAAGACTCTCAACCAGGTGTAGGGAACAAAGTATAATAGGGAGGCTGGGAAGTGCTTGCAAACAAGGCTCCCAGTCAGGGCAGAACATTCTTGCAAAGGAGATGTTCAGCCGAGTCCTTTGTTTGGCCCCAAAGAAAAGTGAACATTGCTTGCATACAAGAATGTTCACCTGCTTCCTCAAAAGGAACAGTCTTTGGACAAACAGACTCTAAGTTGATAAGGAAGTCCTTGGAGAAAGTCTTAGCTGCAGTAAATAAGTTAAGGAAAAGGTCATCTCGGCCCTCGCCTGTGCACTGTATAGTCACTGAATCATAGTGTTTGGCAACTTGCCCTGCTGATTGTTGTACAATATATATAAAATAAAACAGCTGCAAAAAGCAGCAAAAAGATTCCAACCACATGGCCATGTTGGTGTTTCATTCTGTCCTCACCAGCAGAAAATTCTCTAAAACCATATACAAAACTCAAAATGGATTAAAGACTTAAATGTAAGGCTGAACATCATAAAACTCTTAGAAGAAAACATAGGCAGAAAACTCTCTGACATAAACCACAACAGGGTCTTTTTGATCCACTACTCCTAAAGTAATGAAAATAAAAACAAAGCAAATGGGAACTAACTAAACTTTTTCTTTGCATAGCAAAGAAAATCATAAATGAAACAAAAAGACAACCGTCAGAATGAGAGAAAATATTTGCAAATGAAGCAACTGACAAGGGGCTTAATCTCCAAGATATACAAACAGTTCATGCAGTTCAATATCAAAAAATAACCCAATCAAAAAATTGGCAGAAGACCTAAACAGACATTTCTCCAAAAAAGACATACAGATGGCCAAAAAGCACATGAAAAGATGCTCAACATCACTTATTATTGTTACTATTTATTCACTAAGTCATGTCTGACTCTCTCCAACCCCATGGAGTGTAGCCTGCCAGGCTTCTCCAACCATGGGATTTCGCAGGCAAGAATATTTGAGTGGATTACCATTTCCTTCTCCAGTGGGTTGTCATTTTCTTCTCACTACTTATTGGAGAAATACAAATCCAAACTATAATGAAGTATTACCTCATATCAGTCAGAACTACCATTATCAAAAAAAAAAAAAAATCTACAAACAATAAATGCTGGAGAAGATGTGGAAGAAAGGAAACCTACACTGTTGTTGGAAATGTAAATTCATACAGCCACTATGGAAGACTGTATGGAGGTTTCTTAAAAAGCTAAAAATAGAGCTACCATAGGTCCAGTGATCCCACTTCTGAGCATATATCTAGAGAATACCATAATTCATAAAGATATATGCGCCTTAATGTTCACTGTAGCACTATTTACAATAGCTCGGATATGGAGGCAAACTAAATGTCCATCGACAGAGGACTGAATAAACAAGATGTGGTACACATATACAATGGAATATTACTAAGTCATAGAAAAGAATGAAATAATGCCATTTGCAGCAACATGGATGGACCTAGAGATTATCATACTGTAAGTGAAGTCAGACATAGAAAGACAAATATCACATGATGTTGCTTATATGTGAAATCTAAAATAAATGATACAAATGAACTTATTGGCAAAACAGAAACAGACTCACTGACTTAAAAAACAGAGTTATGGTTACTAAAGCAGGAAACGTAGGGGCAAGGGATAAATTAAGAGTTTGGGATTTACACACACACATATGTATAAAAAAGAAAATCAACAAGGACCTACTGTACAGCACAGGGACTTCTACTCAATATTATGTACTAATCTATATGGGAAAGCAATCTGAAAAGTGCTGGGAGCCAGCGTGAAGAACTCCACCCATGGCAAATGTCATGAGGAAGGAGGCTTGGCATACGCAAAGGCGTGATCAAGCCTCAGGAAACCCCCTGTTCCTGAGCATTTACCCCCAAAACCAGAGTCACCTACACCTCTGACTTTACGGGGGGCTGTTCCCCACCGGTTCTCTCGGAGAAGGAGTAAACGTTAATAAAAATTCCTGAGCGTGACAAGAGCATTTCAACATACGGACTCCTCTGAAGGTTATCTAGCCTGCCTGTATAGGTTCGTCCGGCCACATGTGATTGTTTACAGCACCCCAACTGTGAGAGGCATGAGATGTTTTAGACTTACTAAAGGCAGATTTTTGGGGGAATTAGAAATTATTAGAATAGTGGGTTGGTTAGAAATTATATTGGTCAAGGGTTTTTCATTTGTTGTGCCAATAATTGCTGCTAATTTCCTGCCCTGGTTGGGACAAGGGTGTCGCAGGTCAAACCTCTCTGCTGGCAAACTAGCTTGTGTGACAGGATTATCCATACTCCTGCCACTATGCACATGATTGTTTACTACCTCTCAACCATAAATAGCACAGAGAGTTTTGGAGTATTTTGAGAGTCTTAATTAGCATAGGGCTTTTCTCATTGTTGAGTCAATGATTGCCACCAGGCCTCCATATCCTTAGGTACCTGGGAATATATTAATCAATGTATTTGGAATATAGAAAAGGAAATATAATAGTTTTTAAGGTTAGCAATACTAGACTTTGTGAGTTAATGAATTTTCTCTTTTGTAATAGATCACTGTACTTTGTTATAAATCATGATGTCCTTGCTATGTAAAAATGTAACTTTATCACTATCTTAAGACTAAATAGATTTAAGGGGAACATTGGGGAAAGGATTTTCATTTGTTGGGCTGATGTTTGCTGCTAAATCTCCATATTCCCTGCTCTTATAATGAGTATAGCTAGCATATAGGAGAAATAAGTATTAACCTTTAAGATTGATCATGTTAACCCTGGGTTAAATAAATTCCTTTCTTGATTGTAACTCACTACACCCTCACTGTATAGGAATGCAACTTTATTTGGAGGGTGGTGCCTGGTTTAAGAAAAAACACCCTTGGAAAAAATAAGTTTTTTGGTAATCAGAAAGAAAGGGTCATAAAATGTCAGCAGGCCTCATGGCCAGAAGATGATGTAAAACCCCTAAGACCTTTTTTTATGTAAAGCACCTGATTTTGATAAAGGTCAGGACTGCTGACCCCCACGTGACTCTGTATTCATCCCTATGTGTAACAAAAGGTATATAAGCAAACCTAAAAATAAAGAAATGGAGTCAGTTTCTGGAAAGACTGATCCCCCCATGTCGTTCCTTCTTGCTCCCTGTTTTTCTGGCTGAATTCCCATCTGGAGCATGGATGCTATTCCACATAAACCAAGTTATTCAGCCTCCTTTTCTCCACTAATTTTCCTACTACACTATCCGTTTCTAATCTCTTTCTATATCTGTAATTAAATATATATTTTTCTTAGGATGCCCACTCCATCCCCTGTTGAGGCCTGATAAAAGCCATAACTAAAATAGGCCAGAGCTAGTGTCCCAGAAACAGCTGAGTCACTGCCCAGGTGGAGACGTGAGGACTCAGCCAATCAGCATACTCCCCATAGCCTGATTTGAGCCAATCAGGACGAGGATGGAAATCCCCTAAGAAAGCCCACACGCACGAAAATCTAGCCAATTAGTAAATGCCAAGAAACCCCTGCAACCAATCCGCCCTTGCCAACTCCCTGTCTTTGTCCTAAACTTATAAATACTGCTGTAATCAAGGGCTCGGGGCTCTTGCTCCATACCA
>SJYV01054554.1:59650-127780 GCA_006410875.1 Neotragus pygmaeus | reverse complement strand
CTCCTTCAGAATGGACTGGTTGGATCTCCTTGCAGTCCAAGGGACTCTCAAGAGTCTTCTCCAACACCACGGTCCAAAAGCATCTATCTTTGGCACTCAGCCTTCTTCACAGTCCAACTCTCACATCCATAGTGTGGTTAATAGATATCAATACTTACCCCAATTAGGAGGCTTTCTATAGAAAATAATGAAACACTGGTTTAAACAGTAAAGGCATTTATCACCTTAGATGACAAGAAGCTCATAGTAAGTATACTCCAGGTTAATCCATCGGCTTATTAGCATCATCTAAGACAGGTTCTTTTCATTTTCTTCTGTGTGATTTCATTGCTTTAGCTTTGTTTTCAAGCTGGCTCCTTTCTGGTAGCAAGATGATGTAGCAGGTCTAGTTATCTTCAGACATGCTAGTGTCCAGGGCATTTGCCTCTTCCTTGAGTGTATCTCTCTCATTTTAAGAATGAAAGTTTTTAAGATTATATTTTAAATTATTTACATCTTTGTGCTGCTGATCTTTTCATCTTTCCAACCTTCAATGGCATCCATTAAAAACAAAATGTCTATGTAAAATATTTTAATAACATTCATGGAACTGTTGCTGAGTTAGGTGGGGGTTTTTAGGGGTGGGGTGGGCAGTGAGGTGCACAGGCTCCTGGAAGGTGAGATGCTACTGGGGCTTAAGTCCAATAAGAACAGAATTTAGAAACAGGAACAAAAGTTTTGATTCAAAATTTCTTGACCTCTTTTTTTTTTTTAACCTCCTTACTTCTAAAAGAGTTGGGACGACCCATAGGGATGGTAAGGGGAGGGAGGAGGGAGGGGGGTTCAGGATGGGGAACATGTGTATACCTGTGGCAGATTCATTTTGATGTATGGCAAAACCAATTTAATATTGTAAAGTAATTAACCTCCAGTTAAAATAAATAAATTTATATAAAAAATAAAATGAAAAAAAAAGATAAAAGATTTGTATTCTATAAATTACCTTGGTTAAGGTTTCTTAATCTCATATTCTAAAATGCCTCAATTAATCAATAACAACCACTGTACCACCTCCAAAATATCCATTAAGCATTTCATTCACTAAATACCATTTTCTTTCCTTCCAGAATATTTTACTATGCCAACTGCAATATTCCTCTGATTCAATAGAACCTCCAATCCATTGGCCATTGACTGATCATCACTCCATCATTTAATTCTTTCTTAGACCCAAAAAACCTTTCCCAGAAACTTCCCAGTAGACTGACCTTCATATCTTAGTGGCTGGAACTGAATCATACTTTCTTCTTAAACTAAAATCGTTAAGAAAAATAGTTACCAGGATTAGTCTAAATCAGTCAGGATGTTTTTGCCGAGCTGGGACTAGTTTAATTTCTTGAGAGGCAACTACCTGCACATTAATTCCAAGAAAATATGGGGACTAAATGTTGCATAGTTAGCCAATAGTAACTGCTCTAGTGGTGGTGGTGGTTTAGTTGCTAAGTCGTGTTTTACTCTTGTGACCCCATGGACTGTCGCCCACCAGGCACCTCTGTGCATGGGGTTTTCCAGACAAGAATATGAGAATGGGTTGCCATTTTCTTCTGCAGGTGCTCTTCCCGACCCAGGGATCGAATCTGTGTCTCCTGCATTGCAGGTGGATTCTTTACTGCTGAGCCACCAGGGAAGCCCAACAACTGTATACTATGTGTAAAATTTATTTTTTAGCCTTAGCTACAAGTGACACTCTTCACAGTCACTGTTCATTTGTCAGGAATATGATACGCATTAAGTATAGCTCTGTTTCCCTCAATCACATTCTAGAACTGGTTCTACCAAATGCTTGTTGGATGACTTTAGGTAAGGCATCTAACCTCTTGATTTCCACACCCAAACATGATATAAATATTGTTCTTCATATGCCAGGGGATAGCTGGGGGAAATAACTATAATGAACAAATAGACCATGACCAAAAATAAGATAGCTTTTGCAAAGCTATCTTATTTTAGCTTCCCATACTGCCTGTTCTATTTTCATTTATTTATTCATTCATACACCCTTAAAACAAATATTTGCTGACAGTATGCTTTATATATGAACTAAATATTGGGGAATCAAAAAAGAGTTTCACCATACCCTCTGCATCTAAGGTATTAAGCAGTGAATGATTTAGCAACAACTACTTACTCTTGGAGTACAGAATCAGGGAAGCATAAGATGCCTTACAATGCAGCGTAAGACGTAATACAAGAAAAGTAAAGTGGGATAATGAGAGGTGTTGTTTGTGGAACCATAATAGTTGCTTCAATTGGCATGTGATCCACCCTATTTACTAAAGTGGCTGCAACCAAGTGTGTGGGCCCAGAGATACCTACATGGCTTTTCTAGCTTAAGAATTAATTGAGTTTTAATATTTACTGATACATAATATAAGCAAAACAACAAGATAAGTTTATGCTACAACAAAACAGTGAACAAGAACTAACAGAAGACTGGTTATTGCCTGAGCTAGTGAGAAACAAATGAAACTGCCATTAATGGACTAAGTAAAAAAACTGCCTTCCTGCTGAACTAATAAACTTTTGTTCTGGAAGTTCCTCACTGTTTGGAACGATAGAACAACAACAAAACACTCATGGTTTCAGAGTCAGATGACCAATTGTCTAAAAGATCCCACAGGTCAAAAATATTTTTCAATTTTGGAAAACTAACATTTCAGAAAAAAATGTTAAAATACAATTGCTATTGTCTGTACTTGTTCTTAAAAAATATAAGGGAGAAGAATGTCAGACTCTTTTTGACCCAATGGACTGCAGCCCGCCAGGCTCCTCTGTCTGTGGGATTCTCCAGGCAAGAATACTGGAGTGGGTGGCTGTGCCCTCCTCCAGGGGATCTTCCTGACCTAGTGTCTTTTATGTCTCCTGTACTAGCAAGCTGGTTCTTTACCACTATTGTCACCTGGGAAGCAATATATCAATATTTTGGATGGAGGAGACTTCTGAAGGGAATTATGCTTCTGGCATGTTGAAACTTGTTACAGAACAGGACTAGAAAGTGAAAAACTACAGGTTCCTGCTATTAATGGGAGTAGGAAAGCATACAAAGAATATTGGTAATTTAAATTTATGATAGTTTTGTATCTGATTTCTCAAATAGTTCTCTAGATTCAGAACCAGTATTTGATGGGAGGGGGAAATTCCCAAAATCAAAATCCTAGGATTTTGACAGTAGAACACCAGAAGAGAAGCTTTGTCACTGCCAAATAACTCCCTTGCTGCTGCTGCTGCTAAGTCGCTTCAGTCATGTCCTACCTTGTGTGACCCCAGAGATGGCAGCCCACCAGGCTCCGCCATCCCTGGGATTCTCCAGGCAAGAACACTGGAGTGAGTTGCCATTTTCTTCTCCAGTGCAGGAAAGTGAAAAGTGAAAAGTGAAAGAAGTCGCTCAGTCGTGTCCGACTCTTTGCAACCCCATGGGCTGCAGCCCACCAGGCTCCTCCGTCCATGGGATTTTCCAGGCAAGAGTACTGGAGTGGGGTGCCCTTAAGTCACCTCCATTATGGCTGTGTGGTTCAGTGAAGTTCTAATTCATCAGTTGAAACAACTTAAACAATTCACATTAGATTTGCTATGCTGGAGAACAATATGGAGATGAGCTCCTTTGGAGCAAAGCTATCCTGCAGTCTATGGAGCTTGTGATCTTTGCAGCCTTTACATTTAAGCAAGGTTGAAGGCACTGTGGTTGAAGCATGGACACCTCTTCTGTTGTGCTCTTCTTTCACAGTAAAAAGCAAGTAAGAGCCAAATCCATAACTGGCAAAGGAAGGATGAAACAGCAGGGCACTGAGATACTAGAGACAAAGCTTTCTTGGCAAAGACACAAGTTGCTTGACATAACTGTGAGATAATAGATATCTAGGAAAAACTGGTTACTTGTCAATTACTTGGTTAAAGGAGAAGCAATAATAAACATTTCAATTTTGTTTGCTAAAAGTAACTGATACTTATTTGGGGCCAGGAACTAATAAAGCATTTATGTAAACTGTTTCATTTAATCTTCTGGACAATCCCATGAGATAATTACTTTCCTCACTTTACGGAAAACAATTGAGGCAAAAGTTTAATTTATTTAAGATACCATAGATATTAAGTGATGGAGCTGGAATTTTAAAAGCCAGGAATTCTAACTTTAGAAACCATGTTCTTAGTATATACTGTCCTTTCAGAGACTATCCTTTCCACATAGAATTTAGCTTTTTCTTTACTTTACCAGAAAGCCATCTTTCATAACTTTTGTTGGCGGGGGGGCTACACCTAGAGCACGTGGGATCTTAGTTCCTCAACTAGGGATCGAGCCCTCACCCCCTGCTTTGGAAGCACAGAATCTTAAACACTGGACCACCAGGAAAATATTTTAATAATGCCTTTAAAAGTATAGTAGGTAGCTGTAATGTAAAATACTAACTATATGTCATCATGTAATCTTAAGAGTGGAATTACTTAACTGTTTCAAAAGTCCTATGAATAATCTGACAAATAACTTATTATTTAATATAGTAGATTGATTAGAAAAGAAGTTCTACTTAAGACAAATTAGAATACTGTAGAACAACAGAAGTCAGTTGTTGGTTTTTTTTTTTTCCCACTCTGACACAACTGATGTTGACTTCTGGATAAAATTGTATAGCCACGTGCAATTCAACTCTTTCACTTGGGTTGTCTCAGAGCTAACAACCCAAACTTCTGCTTGTTTCCCCTTTTCTCTTCACTACAAACCTAAACCATTTCCACATTCCATGGGACTTAAATCCCATTCCCCTATCTCTTCAGAAATCTTGCCTCCTATGTCACTGAAGAAGGTGAGACCACCAGGCTTGAAATCCATGAATTCTCTGCTGCTAGACTAACAAATGTATCCAAATGTGTATCCATCCTTCTAATCTTCCCTCAGAAGATAAAGTCTCCTCTCCTTTTGGTCCAAATTGAATTCTGTCTGTGCTCTTGGTGCCACCCTCTTCCATCTCCTTAAGGAAGCAGAACCATGAATTTTCCATTTCATCTCTTGTGTTGTGGTAGATTTGTCAAATACGTTGCTGCCATGCCCACAGCCTCTTATGTGGGAAGGGAAACCATCCAGTCTTTAGGTGAGATGAGTGGATTTTTTTTTTTTAAGAAAAGTTACGAAATGATCTTTGATGTGCGTCTTGTCTGTGGAGGTCATTCATTTTAAGATGAAAGTTTATATTGCACAGTTGCTAAAGAACTAAGCATCTCAGCACAGGAATAACAACATTGAACATTATTTATGGTAGAAATATAATTCATAGCAGTCTGTAGGCTTTAATTATCTTCTATTCTCAAAGAATTCCTGCAGTATAGGTTCTAATATTCCTACTTTCAGATAAGGAAACCAAGTCTCAGAGAACGTAGGTAATTTTCCAAGGTTAATGAGTCACTGAGCTGGAGTTTGGATACAAAGCTTATGAAATTTCTGTTTTCATCATGCTAGATTTTCTTAGCCAAAAACATGATGGCAAAAACATTAACATGAAGTTAATTCTATTTTATCATTTGCCATTCTGGCTTGACATCAAAAATAATTGGAATTGGTTTATGTAAGTATATAATCAGCATAAATGAACAGATGAATAATTAGAGAAAGAAAAATAAAATCAAGCTGGGGCAAATCTAGTGTTTTGGAAGTTAAACAAGTTCTCTAAAGATTGTTGCATTAGGGAGTGATGCTGTTAGGATTTCATAGCTCCTGAGGACTCAAAAGATTGGTCATGAGACGTGATCATTATTTATTTATCATTGCACTGGGTCTTCATTGCTGCACTTGGGCTTTCTCTAGTTGCAGAGGGCATGGGCTTCTCATTTCGGTGGCTTCTCCTTGAAGAGCAAGGACTTCAGGTGCACAGGCTTAGCTGCTCTGCAGCATGCGAAGTCTTCCCTGAACAGGGATCGAACCCCTGTTCCCTACATTGGCAGGCAGATTCTTAACCACTGGACCACCAGGGAAGCCTGAGGTGATTATTAAGTACAAGTATGTATTAAGTAAATACATAATAAAATGTATGTATTAAGTAAAATACACTATGTAGTAAGTAAAACATAGTGAGATGCATCTGGCACAAATGTTTGCTTAATGAACTGTAACTAACAAGGCCCTACTGTACACCACGGTGAACTATATTCAATACTCTGTAATGGCCTATATGGAAAAAGGATCTAAAAGAGTAGATATATGTATAACTGATTCATTTTGCTATACATCTGAAACTAACACAAGATTGTAAATCAACTATACACCAATAAAAATTTTTTTTAAAAAAAGTAAGTCTATAAAGAGTAGATGTTCGTTAACATTAATTTGAGCATGGCCCTGTGTAATATCACTGACATAAGTATTCAGGCACTAACATTCCAAAACATGGTATAACTAAAAAGAATATATTCTAAAAATGGTTACCTGTCACGGTTCTTAAAATTTTGAAGCATTCAAGTTGGAATCTATTCTTGATTTTACACCATTTTCCTTACTGCTTAATGTTCACAGGTACACGTTTCTGGACTGGAGGGGCACTTTTATGGATAAAAAGAATAAAGCTAGAGATGGACTTACCAAGAGCAATTACCAAAAGACACTTACCAAAAGTGTCTTTGAAGGAAAAGCTACACTTAGAAAAATATAACCCAAACTTCTTCCTATTTGGATCATGCTATGACTTCTTTGGGCTTCCCTGGTGGCTCGTCAGTAAAGAATCTGCCTGCAATGCCCAAGACATAGGTTCAATCCCTCCGTCAGGAAGACCCCCTGAAGAAGCACATGGCAACTCCAGTATTCTTACCTAGAGAATCCCCAGGACTGAGAAACCTGGCAGGCTGCAGTCCACAGAGGTGTGATCAGTCAGACACGACTGAAGCAACTGAGCATACACACATAATTTCTTTAATACCCTTTCTAGCTGGCATATAAACTAGGATTCAAGTGGGAAAGGACAGAGTCTGGTGGCTCAGATGGTGAAGAATCTGCCTGCAATGCAAGTGACCTGGGTTTGACCCCTGGGAAGATCCTCTGGAGAAGGAAAGGGCAACCCTCTCCAATATTCTTGCCTGGAGAATTCCATGAACAGAGGAGCCTGGCAGGCTACAGACCATGGGATTGCAGAGTCAGACACGACTGAAACACTAACAAGTAGAGAAACCAAGGTACTGTTCAGATTTATGATTTCTGGAGTGAGATTCTGAGTAATAACCTACAAAAAAACCTAGGGGTTGATTTGAGTATGTAATTATGTGGGAGGAAGAGTCTGGACTCAAAGTGGCGGTAAATACAGACCTCGTTTGCTTCACAAAGATTGGCTCATACTTAATAATGGAGTAAATCTGTTGGACCATGACTCAACGAACCTGAGTTGTCAGGATTGCTGTCTCTACTGGCTAAACCTTCGTTATCAAGCCAATACTTCTGGGATGCTCTCTCGCTGATGTCAGCTTTGACGCTCCATGTCAAGAAAATACCAAAGGTTCAGGAACTATATTTCCTGGAAAACTGAGCCTCTTTTCAGGTTCTTCTCTGCCTGCTGTAAAAGGGCAACTCAAACGCGGGAAAACCTCGGGCTTAGGAGGTATTTTGGGGCAGGATCCACGAATCTACATTTTCATCAAAGGCTTCAGGCAGATTTGATGCAGCTGGTTCAAACTACATTTTGAAAAACAGAGTACAATGTTAAGAATGATGACACAAGAGTCAGCTGTTAAAACGTGTCCTGTTTTGGCAGCTTTGAAGACTAAGCCTGAATCCGGGTTCATTCACAGCCAAGGGAATGAAAACAGCGTGGGAGTCTTCGAGTCAGTCCCTGAGGCGCCAGCTATGAGGAAACCCGCTCACGTTCCAGGGCCAGGAGATGCAGGCTCCACCTTAGCCACAGGTCTCCAAAACTCCTCGGAGATTTCTGCCGGCTTCACCTGAGCCACGGGTTCACTGGGCTTCTCGTTGCATCCCGCCTGTCCTCTCGGTGCTCTGCTACGGAGCCGGAGGGCTGAGGACTCTCAGTGAATCCCGGGGACACCGGCCGGAAGCGCCCTTCAGGCCCGCCCCCTGCCCACCGGAGCCGGAAGTGGGCGACCCAGGCGGTACGTCGCCCTCCGCGGGTCGCAGCGCACCATGCCCCGCGGCCCGTGCAGCCTCGTCAGGGTCTCCGCAACGCCCCTCGCGGCCCTGGCTGTGGCGCTGCTCTCGTCGCTCTCTCGCTGCTCCCTCCTGGAGCCGGAGAACAGTGTGGTCTCGGCGCTCAGCCCCTACTTCGGCACCAAGACTCGCTATGAGGATGTCAACCCCGGGCTGCTGCCGGACCCTGAAGCGCCGCGGCGGGACCCGGAGTTGTTAGAGGAGACCTGCACCCCGGTGCAACTGGTCGCCCTCATCCGCCACGGCACCCGCTACCCGACGACCAAACAGATCCGCAAGCTGCGGCAGCTGCACGGGCTGCTGCAGGCCCGCGGGGCCGAGGATGAGCGGACTCGCGCTGCCGGCCGCGGCGACCTGGGCGCCGCGCTGGCCGACAGGCCGCTGTGGTACGCTGACTGGATGGACGGGCAGCTGGTGGAGAAGGGGCGGCAGGACATGCGACAGCTGGCCCTGCGCCTGGCCTCCCTTTTCCCAGCCCTCTTCACCAGAGAGAACTACGGCCGCCTGCAGCTAGTCACCAGCTCCAAGCACCGCTGCGTGGACAGCGGCGCCGCCTTCCTGCAAGGGCTCTGGCAGCACTACCACCCGGGGTTACCGCCACCCGACGTCGCAGGTGACCACCCTGGGCCGCCCCCAGATCCTGGACTTCCCCGACTCCAGCCTCTCCTCACTTCCCTCTGACCCCAGTCCCCCGTCCTCCGCCCACCCCGCGCCCATCCTTTGGGATGCTCAGCACTTGACCCTCTCCCTTCTCATACATAATGTTCGTTTATTCTTTCATCAGGGATGAATTTGGTTACCTTCTACGTACGGGAAGCTGTAGTAGACGTTGGGGGATCCAATAGTAAAGGAGACAGGCCAGGGCAGTTTTTGCTCATCCATTCCCAAAATGAATTTCTCTCTCTGAGCGCCAGCCCTGGTCCCTTTCCTCTCTCTGACAGCGAGTTCTACAGTTGGGCACACCTTTTTTTTTTGTTTTTAATTTAATACAATCTCTGAGTTTTTTCCTCAGACTTTACCTCTGATACTATTTGGATTTTGTTTTTTTCATAACAACTTTTTCAGATATCAGTTCTAGACCTACAACCTATTTTAGGGAGCAGCTCTCAGATTTTCTTTACCGCTCTGTTTTTTTCTCTTTGGTGCATGTACTGTAGAGTTACTCTCTTCGTAGCTGTGGTCCATGGTCACGGCACAGTACTTTACTAATGTATTCCGTTACTTATGCTTTTGCAAAGTTTGGGAGACCATCTAACATTGCTCTTATTTCACAGGTCATGGTGCTGAGCCCGAGATTGTCCTTTCTTAGTTTAAGGACTAGGAGTCAGGCCCAGAATCCAGGCCTTATGTTTTCTCTGGAATGATGCTTTTTTCCTTAGAAAGTGTTTTAATAGTCANGTTACCTTCTACGTACGGGAAGCTGTAGTAGACGTTGGGGGATCCAATAGTAAAGGAGACAGGCCAGGGCAGTTTTTGCTCATCCATTCCCAAAATGAATTTCTCTCTCTGAGCGCCAGCCCTGGTCCCTTTCCTCTCTCTGACAGCGAGTTCTACAGTTGGGCACACCTTTTTTTTTTGTTTTTAATTTAATACAATCTCTGAGTTTTTTCCTCAGACTTTACCTCTGATACTATTTGGATTTTGTTTTTTTCATAACAACTTTTTCAGATATCAGTTCTAGACCTACAACCTATTTTAGGGAGCAGCTCTCAGATTTTCTTTACCGCTCTGTTTTTTTCTCTTTGGTGCATGTACTGTAGAGTTACTCTCTTCGTAGCTGTGGTCCATGGTCACGGCACAGTACTTTACTAATGTATTCCGTTACTTATGCTTTTGCAAAGTTTGGGAGACCATCTAACATTGCTCTTATTTCACAGGTCATGGTGCTGAGCCCGAGATTGTCCTTTCTTAGTTTAAGGACTAGGAGTCAGGCCCAGAATCCAGGCCTTATGTTTTCTCTGGAATGATGCTTTTTTCCTTAGAAAGTGTTTTAATAGTCATAGACAACAACAATAATAACAAACACTTAATGCTTGTGTGTGCCAGGCATGCCTCACACTTATTTCACATAATCTTTACAACAGCTCTCTGAAGTTGATGGCATTTTTGCTCATCTTAACAGGTGAGGAGGTTGAGACATAGAAAAAATAATTTTTCTAATTTCAGACGACTGGGTATAGACCCAGGGAAAATGATTTAGAACTTGATCTCTTAACCGTTGCACTATATGTACAACTTCCATTTGTTCTATAACTTAAGGATAAGAATAAAAACATGACATTTTTGTGCCAGAGAGATGAACAAGTGTTAATACTTCTTGATCAGCTTTAAGGTCAAAGTTGAGGTGAGGTATCATTTAGCTTTAAAAAGCCCAAGTGAAAAATAAATTAGAAGTAGACTGGTTTGTCATTTCTCAAATAGCATCCTCTCTTCAGCTGTTCAGCCAAGAGGTTCTTCCATTGACACTGTCATGTTGCTGCTCTGTGGGTAACTTATTTTGCTGACTGGTGTTTAGTCACTTGTTGAATTGTGCTTTTGAATTTAAAAGCTAGACTTTTTTCCATTAATACAGGTGAAGATTTCCCACAATTTTAAAAATTAGCTGAATGTTGGTATACACTAGTGTATACCAGAAAGGAACTATTGGACATTCTGGGGTGAATGAATTTTTGCCCTTAAATGGCACTGTGAGAATGAGCTTTTGCCAGCCTGGGTCAAAATAGTTCAGGATAAGCTGCCCCTCACCATTTTCAGTCTCAGAGATTAAACCTTTTGCTTAGCTGCATTATTATTATCTACAGACAATTGTTTTGCCTGTTTTGTACATCTGGGCTTTGGAGGGAAGCCACTGAATTGGATTTTGTATTCTTACAGAAACAGAACAATGCCTTTGTTTCTGTTTAAAGAACAGCAATAATTAGATAATAGCAGGGTTGAATTATCCAGATCCACTTAGGAAATTTTGAGGCCACAGAAAAAGATGATAAAGATGACTTATTTTCTTAGTCTAGATCTTTCTTAAGAACTGTAATCCAATTGCCAATTCACTGGGCTTAATTATTCATTTCAGGATTTGAAATGAATACATACACATACATAGAGATACTTTCACAGACACATCCAAAACAAAATGGTATAACAAGACATAATTTTCTCATTTTAATTACAGAAACAATATTATGTACTATTAGTACTTAGTGTTCTTGTCATAGTAAATTTTTGCAGAAATGATGACTATGTATTTTAAATATGACTGAGAAAACTTTTTAAAAGGATTCATAATCCAACCCCAGTAGTTGGATTATGAATGCTTTTCCAACCCCAGTGGTTGGATTATGAATGCTTTTCTAGTATGTATTTGTTCCTTAATTGGGGAAATAATGTAACATAAAATTCTAAATGGAAAGTTATGTAGGAGCTCCAATTAGAAAATAAACCAAATCAGAAACATCTAGCACAATGAAATACATAATACGTGAAACTTTAATATATCTTGTGTTGTTGTCAATAGTTTTTGTCCAAAGCAGTCTTTTTGTAAAGTAACACAGATTTGAGAAAGTTAATTGAGAAAATAAAATACTCTTTATTTAGACTTTGGATTAAAGTAGTAAAACAGTCTATCTTGAATTCTCTCTCAACCTTGTTATTAGAAGCTTTGCTAATTTTTAGTTTGATTTCTCAAATTTTCTATGCCTGATAGAAACAGTACCTATGTAATACATTTTTGCACTTCTTATGACATTCATGTCAAATCATTTTTAATTTTTTTAAGAAAACATTCATTTCAGTTTATTTCATAGTGTAGTATTGCTCTAATATTTTATTTTACCTTTGATGTTCCCTGTTTCATTAGTCTTTTTTAGTGTCTTTTTTTCATCCTCTCATGAACTAACAATCTTTACAAGTGGGAAATGGTTTTGCCCCATGTATTTCATAAGTAGTGTGTTTACTTATTTCAGATATGTTGAGGTGTGAATAGGTTTTTAGTGTTCCTTTTTATACTTGAAACAAAATTTTCAATAATTTGAAATTGTCATTCCTATCAATGGGTGTGTGTGTGTGTGTGTATGTATGTACACACATGTATACACACAATATTTTTTTCTCCTTTCAGATATGGAGTGTGGACCTCCAAGAATTAATGATAAATTAATGAGGTTCTTTGATCATTGTGAGAAGTTTTTAACTCAAGTGGAAAGGAATGCTACTGCTCTTTATCATGTAGAAGCCTTCAAAACTGGACCAGAAATGCAGAACATTTTACAAAAAGTTGCAGATATTTTGCAAGTGCCAGTCAACAACTTAAATGCAGGTAATGTGCCTGTTATGTTGCATTTGAACTCTGAAATAATGTAAGTGATTTTCAAACTGTAAATATGGAAAAATCTGGAAGCATAAAGTTATTCCTTTTAAAGGACCACAATTGATTTTACATTGAGAAAATAATGTATTCTAGGTCAAGAAGATTCTATATCTCATGCTTACTATTTTTAGGTTCAGATTTTGAGTGTAAGTTAATACACAAAATTCTTGATATAGACTGGATTTTTTTTTTTTTTTNAATGAGTCAGTTCTTCCCATCAGGTGGCCAAAGTATTGGAACTTCAGCTTCAGCATCAGTCCTTCCAATGAATATTCAGGCTTGATTTCCTTTAGGATTAACTGGTTTGATCTCCTTGCAGTCCAAGGGATTCTCAAGAGTCTTCTCCAACATCACAGCTCAAAAGCATCAATTCTTCAGCGCTCAGCTTTATTTATAGTCCAACTCTCACATACATACATGACTACTGGAAAAAACATAGCTTTGACTAGACGGATCTTTGTCAGCAAATGTTCCTGTTTTTAATATACTGTCTATGTTTGTCAAGTTTTTCTTCCAAGGAGCAAGCATTTTAAAATTTCATGGCTGTAGTCACCATCTGTGGTGATTTTGGAGCCCAAGAAAATAAAGTCAGTCACTGTTTCCATTGTTTCCTCATCTATTTGCCATGAAGTGATGGGACTCGGTGCTATGATCGTAGTTTTTTGAATGTTGAGTTTTAAGCCAACTTTTTCATTCTCTTCTTTCACTTTTATGAAAAGGCTCTTTATCTCCTTTTTGCTTTCTGCCATGAGGGTAGTGTCATCTGAATATCTAAAGTTAATTATATCTCTCAGAAATCTTGATTTCAGCTTGTGTTTCATCCAGCCTGGCATTGCATGATATACTCTGCATATAAGTTAAATAAGCAGGATGACAATATATAGCCTTGACATACTCCTTTCCAATTTGGAACCAGTCCATTGTACCATGTCTNAATTATATCTCTCAGAAATCTTGATTTCAGCTTGTGTTTCATCCAGCCTGGCATTGCATGATATACTCTGCATATAAGTTAAATAAGCAGGATGACAATATATAGCCTTGACATACTCCTTTCCAATTTGGAACCAGTCCATTGTACCATGTCTAGTTCTAACTGTTGCTTCCTGACCTGCATACAGATTCCTCAGGAGGCAGGTAAGGTGGTCTGGTATTCCCATCTCTTTCAGAATTTTCCACAGTTTGTTATGATTCACAGTCAAAGGCTTTTGCATAGTGAATGAAACAGATGTTTTTCTGGGATTCTCTTGTTTTTCAATGATCCAGTGAATCTTGGCAATTTGATCTCTGCCTTTTTTAAAACCAGCTTGAACATCAGGGAGTTCACATACTGTTGAAGCCTAGCTTCAAGAATTTTGAGCATTACTTCACTAGTGTGTGAGATGAGTGCAATTGTGTGGTAGTTTGAGCATTCTTTGGNATGTTTTTCTGGAACTCTCTTGCTTTTCCATGATCCAGTGGTTGTTGGCAATTTGATCTCTGGTTCCTCTGCCTTTTCTGAACCAGCTTGAACATCAGGAAGTTCACGGTTCACGTATTGCTGAAGGCTGGCTTGGAGAATTTTGAGCATTACTTTACTAGCATGTGAGATGAGTGCAATTGTGTGGTAGTTTGAGCATTCTTTGGCATTGCCTTTCTTTGGGATTGGAATGAAAACTGACCTTTTCCAGTCTTGTGGCCACTGCTGAGTTTTCCAAATTTGCTGGCATATTGAGTGCAGCACTTTCACAGCATCATCTTTCAGGATTTGAAATAGCTCCACTGGAATTCCATCACCTCCACTAGGTTCGTTCGTAGTGATGCTTCCTAAGGCCCATTTGACTCCACATGCCAGGATGTCTGGCTGTCGGTGAGTGATCACACTATCGTGATTATCTGAGAAGTGATTCAGTACTACACATTACAGCCCTGGCAGAGACAGGAAAAACTGTTAAGGGCTCAAGATAATACCAGTTATGCTAACAGCCATACAACTAGTGATACTGAGCTTAGTTACCATCCATGTGTTTACTTTGGTTAAGTTTTCAGATCTTTGCCATTTTAAAATTGGGTTATTTACCATTTTTATTATTGTTGCTTTAAGAGTTCTTTAATGTATATTCTAGATACAGAGTCTTTCTCGGATTTACAGTTTACAAGTATAATCTCGTAAACTGTGGTTTGCCTTTTCTGTTTTTATAATAATGTCTTTTATGGGCTAATTTTGCAACACTTTTGAGTCAATTCCTCCTGAGCATCTATTTGGTACCCTGTATATTTTGAGATTTTCCTGTAATGGCTTGTGTGAACACAAACTATTCCTGGCCTTGTGTTAGCTTTGGGGATTCTTTCCAATTTTTTGTGTTCAGGGCTTTTTGCCTGGATTTGGATAGTTTTCTCACAGACAGTGATTTGATCAGTACTAGCTGAAATCTTGAGAGGAGTCACTGCACATCTCTTCTCTGGTATGCTAGCCTATAAATTCTGGTCAGTTGGGCCTCGATAAATTTCCATTTCTATCTCGTCTTCTCAGGAAGATTGACGTACTCTGTTTGGGTTCCCGTGCCCTGTGATGCAGCCTGGAAACTAGGCAGTTAAGATGGGAGAGCTGTGGGGATTTGACTCCGCTCACTCTTATTCTCACTGTTGTTGAATATCTGGAAACTCCCTTTTCATATCTTTTGTCTAGCTTTATAGTAGTTTAAGGCAGGAAGGTAAATCCAGTCCCTGTTACTACATCTTGGATGAAAGCAAAAGTTATTTCTATGTATTTTTCTTGAGAAAAAACTTTACACTTGAATCATTTCATTCTATATTTGTGTTAAAATGTCAAATTTGATACTTTTCCAAATGCCACATTGGAGCTGATGGTTCAATCAGATGTAAAATAGGATTAAATTCTTTTTCCTTGTAATTTTCTTCCCAGAGCATCTCATATCTCTGGCAGTTCATGTTGCTTATTTGTGCACTTACATAATTGTGGGAATTACATCTAAAGGTCTATTTGATAGTCTCAGATCATGTTTAAAAATACACTTTGTGTAACATTACTTGAGTGTGAAACATGAACTAACAGCTTAGAAAAACCTAAGCTGAGTACATTTAGGAGAAAACATGCAGTTATTAGTTGTTTTTCTGGTTGAGCTTTTTCCTGTGTCTTTTATCTACTTTGAACACATGTATACATGCATAGTTATCAAACCTCATTTAACAACATAATTTTAGACTTCAATTTAACTTTCCTTTTTAATGGAAGATTTAATAAAATTTCCTTACCAACTTACGTAAGTAAAAAGAGGGCTGAAATTTGGAGAACTGCAGTCTTACTTGCTAGATAACATTAGGTAATTCACTTGTCCTTTCCCTGTTTCTAAAATGAGAAGTCATGACCAGATTCCTCAACCCTAAAATACTAGAATTCCAACTGTGTATTTCTACATATAATTCATGTAAGTTATTCATTTGTTTTCTTATATTTGTATTGATAGTTTACATTTTCTAGGATTTTTAATTTTTAAAGCTAAAATGAACCTCTGTTAAAAGTGGTTTTGTCACTTTTTGGAAAATGTGATATCTCAGATTTAATGCATTTTTATCAGAGGGATAGGGCAGAATTAAAGGTACATTAGATGGCTTTTTGTTCTTTTTTTTTTTNTTCTAGGATTTTTAATTTTTAAAGCTAAAATGAACCTCTGTTAAAAGTGGTTTTGTCACTTTTTGGAAAATGTGATATCTCAGATTTAATGCATTTTTATCAGAGGGATAGGGCAGAATTAAAGGTACATTAGATGCCTTTTTGTTCTTTTTTTTTTTTTGAGACATTGTGCTGCAAGTTCTAAAGAATTGCGTTACAAGTCAGGGATATAGTTAATATGAGAAATGTGACTAATAGAAGTCTATGTTGGAGGATTGGAGTATGCAGTCAGAATGTAAAGAACAGAAACTACATGATTCAAGAAAAATAGAAATGTTTAAAGCAAATAATAAACTATCTGCATTTTCCTTAATTTGGTGTTATGTATAAATTTAAAATGTAAATTAATCTATTTAGACATTTTAAATGTAGAGCTCATTAGAACAAAATTATTAGACTTCTCTGAAATACACACGATGCAGGAGATAAAAGCTAGTGTGGAATAGAATTGTAGATGCACTGTTCCTCAGGATGTCAGATTGTAATATACAGCAGAGGGATTCTTAGGATGTGTAGAGTCTGAACTCCCAAAACTGTATTCAAGTTTTTATGGGTTTGAGCATTTCTCTGGAATGAAATCTCATTCGTTTAGATTTTCAAATGGCTTCATGTCCCCAATAAAACTATAGACGCAGTGAGTATTGAATGCATGTCATTACTGATTGCCTTGGCAGTTCCTCCTTTAAAAAAATTTTACATCTTCCTACCAAAAGACTGCAGTTTTCAGTTAAAGGTAAAAAGCTAGTTCTTTCTGTCATGGCATCCTGAACCTCACAGCTCTGTTTATTGAATGGCCATATGATACAAAGAAAACTATATGGGACCACAGGTAGAATGGAATGCAGCAGTCTATGCTCTCTGCAATTTTCTGACAAAATTATGTGGCCTTACGTTAGGAATTGAATAAATTGAGAAGTCACACACACACACACACACACACACACACACACACACACTCACACTCTTCTGTATTCCCTCATTCAGACATAAACATGCACACTGTAACCCAAGTTTTTGGACTTAATCATAAACCAACTTTGCTTTAAATAAGCTTGGGAATAAAACCCAGAAAACTTCTCATGGCATCCTTGAAACTTGGATATATTTAAGAAGAAGCTGGGGTTTTGGTTCTTTCAAACAGCAGTTGGGCTTGTACTTAAAGAAGTAAATCAGTATTTAGCAGATAGCTTAGAGGGGATTCACTGTGAGGATCTGGAAGAGTTCACATCCCCTGTGACTGGTCCCCTGAAATTTTTAACTCTTACTCTTGTCTACACCAAGCCTCTAGCATTTGTCCATTTACAGTTTTAAGTTTTCTAACCCTGGCATAGGTTCCTGTGGAGGTTTCTGCTCCTATAAATTGTGGTTCTCTGTGTCTGCCTGTCTCTCCAATATAGGGGGCAGCAGTTTGACCTGTGACCTCACCTCTCTAATAGATCTAAGATGAACCGTTTTAATTTTGTTTGGCTTTTTGCTGTTAGGGTAGAACGGCAGTTTCTAAGCGCCTTACAGACTGAAAACTGAAAGTTCTAGGTTTTTTTATACCCAGAGTTTGATGTTTTCACAATTGAGTTTCAAACAATAAAGTAGAAGTCAGTTTACATATTGCTTGCATGCATGTGTGTGAGGCAGAAATACTGGAGTGGGTTGCCATTTCCTCCACAAGGGGATCTTTCCAACCCAGGGATCAGACTCACGTCTCTGGCTCCTGCATTGGCAGGCGGATTCTTTACCACAGAGACACTGGGAAGGCCAAAATTTGAGATCCACATATTGTTTAGTCATTGTTTATAACTGAAGAAAAGCATTCTCACATTCTTAGCCATAAGTAGGCCCTTGATTTGAAGTATGTAGTCTAAGAGGACTGAAAAATCATTAGGTAAGTTCTTTTGAATTATGTGCCTCATGAGTTAGATGTCTTACTTCTGCTATTTTAGGGATCCTTGAAGATTACATGGAGAATTATATTTATTCTAGTTTTAGCACTTGAACCATCAAGGATTACCAAGTTGAATTCCAGCTAAGAAAAACAAATAGTGAAGAAAAAGTTTTGTTTGAGTCTCGTGATTTATATGCTGAGCTTTTATCTGTTGGGAATACTTTTTGAGTTAATGCAAAAATTAGTTAAACTTTTTTTTTTTTTAATCTTGTAACTTACTTAGGAATGGGGTAAATTCTGCTTTTTACCCTTAAAATCCAACCTGTAAATTTTGTGAGCTCTGAATTTATTTTGAAATAAAATCAAGAAGAAAGAGTTTTAGAATTGTTTAAAATATGGAGGTTCAGTTCAGTTCAGTCACTCAGTCATGTCCGATTCTTTGTGACCCCATGGACTGCAGCACACCAGGCTTCCCTGTCCATCACCAACTCCCAGAGTTTATTCATACTCATGTCCATTGAGTCGGTGATGCCATCCAACCATCTCATCCTCTGCCATCCCCTTCTCCTCCTGCCTTCAATCTTTCCCAGCATCATGGTCTTTTCCAGTGAGTCAGTTCTTTGCATCAGGTGACCAGAGTATTGGAGTTTCAGCTTCAGCATCAGTCCTTCCAATGAATATTCAGAACTGATTTCCTTTAGGATGGACTGGTTGGATCTCGTTGTAGTCCAAGGGACTGTCAAGAGTCTTCTCCAACACCTCAATTCAGAAGCATCAATTCAAAGGATCAAATGTTGGATCCCACCAAAGAAAGATACCCCACGTCCAAGAGCAAAGGAGAAGCCCCAGCAAGATGGTAGGAGGGGCAGAATCGTGTCTAGGATCAAACCCCATACCTGCCAGAGATGCTTGGAGGGTTCAAACAAACTTTGTGCATACCAGGACCCAGAGACCCCCCAGAGCCTGAGCCAGAAGTATGTTTGAGCTCATAACTCCTATGGAGGTATGGGTCAGCAGTGGACTGCCACAGGGGCATGGGCTCTGGATGCAATAGACCAATATGGATATGGCATAAGCCGTCTTGAAGAAGGTTGCCATTAACCCCACCAAGGAGGCACCAGGACTTAAACAGGACTGGGGAAACACACTCTTGGAGGGCACAAACAAAAGCTTGTGTGCACCAGGACCCAAGAGAAAGGAGCAGTGACTCCACAAGAGGCTGACCCAGACTTGCCCATGAGTGTCCAGGAGTCTCTGGCAGAGGCATGGGTTGGCCGTGGCCTGCTGCATTCTGGGGGCACTGAGTGCAGCTGTGAATGCATGGGACCCTTTGAAGGAGGTCCCCATTATCTTCATTACCTCCACCATAGTTTGGCCTGAGGTCAAACAACAGGAAGGGAACACAGCCCCGCCCATCAACAGAAAATTGGATTAAAGATTTACTGAGCATGGCCCCACCCATCAGAACAAGACCCAGTTTCCCCCTTAGTCAGTCTCTTCCATCAGAAAGCTTCCATAGGCCTCTTATCCTCCATCTGAGGGCAGACAGAATGAAAACCAGTCACAGAAAACTAACCTATCTGATTACATGGACCACAGCCTTGTCTAACTCAACGAAACTATGTAGGGCCACCTGAGATGGACGGGTCATGGTGAAGAGTTCTGACAAATCATGGTCCACTGGAGAAGGCAATGACAAACCACTTCAGTATTCTTGCCTTGAGAACCCCATGAGCAGTATGAAAATATGGAGGTGGTTAAAGATAATTTTAGACAGTTTAGAGTTTTAGTTTATGTTCATGTTGATAGTAGCATATTTTACAAAGTTTCATAAGGCATTCTTTTCTATTTTTTATAAAATAAAAAAGCTCTTTCTCTATGAGATAAAATTTCTCTAAGCCAGATTTTTAATACTGTTCCTTGGCACTTTAAAAAAAGATATAAACCAAACCAAGGCTTCCCTGGTACCTCAGATGGTGAAGAATCCACCTGCAATCCAGGAGACTTCGGTTCGATCCCTGGGTTGGGAAGATCCCCTGAAGGGAAGGCATGGCAACTCCATTATTCTTGCCTGGAGAATTCCATGGACAGAAGAGCCTGGCAGGCTATAGTCAGTGGGGTTGCAGAGAGTCAGACACGACTGAATCGACTTAACACACAGAACACACAAACTAAACCTTATATAACTAAACCTTATTCTTATTCTGTGTTCAATAAGGATTTGTGTACATACATTTAGGAATGATTTACACATAATTCTTAAAGTGGTAATTTGTTTCAAGTGATTGTATGATACATACATACACACACACATACGTACATATATTTGTGTTGTTTGTAATATACCCAACAAGGGGTGATATCGCTATTAAAAAACAAGACGTCAGGTACCATCCTGATACAAACTAGTGCTGTATTTTGTAATTAGGTGTCTTAGAAATGGGCAAAGTGATTTTAATTATGTCTGGGAAATGAGAGATAAAGAGGGGGAGATTGGTTGGCAAGGCAAAGATGTTCATCTATAAAGAAAAAAGTGTTTAGGAAATTGTATCCATTGGATCTGGATACACCTTCAGTACAGTGTTCCAGATAGCTGTTACTTATTCATTGGAGTTGAAACATTTGACCTAAATACAGCTTCTCTGAAGTTAAAAATTGTCATTTTTTGACATATTCTCTTTGTGCTACAATAAAAATGTAGTTGCATACACTGTTTATTATTCAGCAAACTGAATTCAAGGCATAAAATATAATTACTGTGTGGCAGAAAATTAGACACATCCATTTTTGTCCAGTGCTTTTTGTGTGTAAATACAAGGGACATCAGCCAACTTCTTTTTCTGAAGTAGCAACAGCATCTGCTATGTGTGCATGACCCTAAGGCACAAAGGGTAAAGGTCGGCAAAAACTAATTATGAGTGAAATGGTGCCCATTTCTCCATTATATTTGGCATTACTGTAAAACTATGTAACCTGCAAAGAATTATAAGTTGCTTATTATTTTCTGCAAGCACATTTAATCTCTAAGTAAGCTGATGATTATAATTTTTTACATTGTTTTGAGGAAGGCTACGTTAGTTTTGACCCTCTAATATGTAGTTACCCTTATCTTTCATTATCACTGTCGTATTTGTGGATTTAACCAGACCTTTAAAAATACTGTTTTTTATATATTTCATCCTTCTATAATGGAGATTGATCTGTAATAAGATAATATTTAGGGCACTTACTTTTTAAATTGTGTTTTTCCTTTCTGTTGAAAATTTCTTGAAATTCTAAAATATTTTCTTTAATTTAGATGCATCATATGGCACAAGACAGTCATTTATTTTTGTTGATTTGGCTTCCTATGTGAATCTAATTATATATAAACTTGATTTCCCATAAAACTCCCAATAAGGATTTTTAAAGCACAGTTTTTCTCAACTTTCTTCTCAAAAATAGCTGATTTTAATATGTGACTGAAAGTAGTCAGTCAAAAGAGAAAATGGGATTTATTGCACTTAATATAAATCTAAGGAATCTTAGGTTTGAAATTTAAATTTGGGTAATAATCTAGATTTAATTTCTTCTGTAGCTTGTATGTGTGAAGTTAATAGGACTTTGAACTCATCGTTTGTACCCTGTTGGTATGTCACCTTCCCCCAGCACACTTTTTTGTTTCATGTGTGTTTTTGTTGTTTGTCTTTTATCTTTTTGTTTCCTGTTTTCTCTTTGATTGACTTGTGAACCCAAGTATGTAGATAGGTCTGTTTACTCCACTGCCTATTGAACGCTTTTCCACACAGTAGCCACCAGCCACATGTGGTTATTCAGCACCTGAAAATGGGGCTGGTCTGAATTGAGATTGCTGTAAATGTAAAGTGCACTTGGCATTTCAAAGATTTGGTAGAAAAAAATAGTTGTGACTGTTTCCCTTAGGTTTTGGATCTGCTATCCATTTGCTCCATCTATTTTTATATGAGGAATCAGGAGGCTTCAGAAACTGCTGCAAATATTGCTGTCCTCCCAGAAAATCTGCAACCTAATCTTTGGTTAACTGTGTTTGAATAGAGTCGTGGTTTTTTTTTTTTTTTTTAGTAGAGTATAGTTGTTTTACAGTGTTGTGTTAGTCTCTGGTGTGCAACAAAGTGAATCAGCCTCACGTATACATATATCCTGTCTTCCGTGGATTTTGTGTTTGAATAGGCTTACAAATTATATTTGAGAACAAAAGCCATAGTCTTTTTATAAAAGTTGGAGAAAAGGGGAAATAGTCATTTGCTGCTGTTTTTAAAAAAGTATTTACTGATTTATTTATTTTTGGCTGAGCTAGGTCTTCTTTGCTGCTCAGGCTTTTCTCAAGTTGCATCAAGTAGGGACTATTGTTTAGTTGCAATGTGAAGGCTTCTCGTTGATGTGGCTTCTCTTGTTGCAGAGCACAGGCCCTAGGGCACATGGGCTTCAGGAGCTGTGGCATGTGGTCTCAGTGGTTGTGGCTTCTGGGCTCTAGAGCACAGGCTCAATAGTTGTGGCACACTGGCTTTGTTACTCTGCAGCCTGTGGAATCTTGCCCAGGTCAGGGGTCTAACCCATGTCCTGCATTGGCAGGTCGATTCTTTACCACTGAGCCAGCAGGGAAGCCCTGCTGCTACTTTTGAAAGAAGTCTTTATCAGAGAAAAATCATAGAAAACTTGAAAGAAAATTAAAAGGTGACCTAGCTCATGTGTTGAAAGCTGTTATTTCTGGCAGTGTATAAACTCCATTCCCAACCACAGACCTAGATTATCAGCTAGAATAGGTTGTGACGCTACCTTTTTGTGACGCTCCCACATTTGCTGACCAAGTCAGGTCTCATAAAACATTGAAGAATTATATGCATTACCATTCACTGTTCAGACTTGGTTTTAACCAAGGAATTTACTGAATAGTGTCCTAATTCCCTAAACATTTGCAATTCATTCAGATGAGCTCCAGAGAGTAATCAATATTTACTAAGGGCCAGGTGCTCAGATTCATTCACAGAAAGGCAACACAGTTTTGAAATCCATATCAACTTGAAGTTCCCTTATCTAGCAGTAAAGACTCAGCTCTCTTTAAGCTTAAAGAATAATGTGTGTGTTTTAGATAGATTTACAATATGCAGTGATCCAAGTTTTTTAAATATAATTTTAGTGCGTAAAGTTCAGTTCTCTGCCACACAGAATTTAGCCATACTGTTGTTTATGTAAAGATTTTTAAAAGATGAGAAAGTTAATTAATTCTAAGTGTGGTTATTATGTTAAATTACTATGTATGTAGAAAATGTTTTATATGTACCTTTTTCTTTATTTCTCTTTTAAGTTCTCAACCAGTTTCCTCTCCAGTCATCCTCCAGTTTGGCCATGCAGAGACCCTTCTTCCACTGCTTTCTCTCATGGGCTACTTCAAAGACAAGGAACCCCTAACAGCTTTCAATTACAAGGAGCAAATGCATCGGAAGTTCCGAAGTGGTCACATTGTACCCTATGCTTCAAACCTGATATTTGTGCTTTACCATTGTAAAAATGCTAAGACTCCTAAGGAAGAATTCCGAGTGCAGTTATTACTGAATGAAAAAGTGTTACCATTGGCTCACTCACAAGAAACTGTTTCTTTGTATGAAGATCTGAAGAACCACTATAAGGACATCCTTCAGAGTTGTCATACCAGTGAAGAATGTGAACTACCAAAGGTGAACAGATCTCATGAACTATGAGTAACTGCCAAACATTTTTAATTCATCAGCAATCTCCAGGGAGTGATTCCATGCTTAGAATAGGTGGGCAGTCCCTGGGTACAGAAAGCTTTAACATTTCTTGGATATTTCTGTTTTTTTTTTTTTTTCAAAGAAAAATGTTTCTTTTTGAGTCTGGACATGGATATGTAAGAAATGATTTTTCACTGAAGCAGCTCTCATGGGAAATCTGTTCAGAGATAACTGGTACTACATACATTTACAGAAATTAAATTCTTCCTATTTATGTAAGGAATCTCACGCTGAGATAGAACATGATTTCAAAATGATACACAGAAGTTTTGGAGTAACAAAATATTTCGTCAGTTGGACAATCCATAGCGTGACTGGACGAAGCCTAGGAACTTTACCAGTTGTGCTGCCACTCATTCTTTTTCCCTCGGGTAGCGCACTTCTAGTATTATCTTCTTAATCAGAGCTGTTACGATTCACTGGGAGTATCACTTTGGAAGAAATTAACATCTCTAGTTGAGAATTTGAAACTATTAAGAAACAGTATGATTTAAAAGAACACCTTCACTGAAGGAAGACAAAAGTATAATAAAATATCTTTGTTAAGAGTATTTATGAAGTATTTGAACACGATTTCAATAATTCCTTTTAACCTCTTAGTAAGTCTTGAAAGGCCGTTATTTAATTATTATCATAGCTGTTTCACATATAACTGGAAGAACAAAGAGGACCATTAGCAACAAGGCAGAAGAATAGAATCAAACTTAAATCCATTGCTTTATGTGTTTTAAAACATTGTCACTTTGCTTGTATTTGTATATGTGTGAGAGATAGCTTTTGAGGATTTAATTTCTTTTTTGTTCTTTATTTTTGTAAAGACTGACTTCATACTGGTGGGCTTTCAGTTTCTCATATGCTGCTGCTTAGTCACTCAGTCATGTCTGACTCTTTGTGACCTCATGGACTGTAGCCCACCAGGCTCCTCTGTCCATGGAATTCTCCAGGCAAGAATGCTGGAGTGGGTGGCCATTCCCTTCTCTGGGGGATCTTCCCGACCCAGGGATTGAACCCAGGTCCTCCCACATTACAGGCAGATTCTTTACCATCTGAGCCACAAGGGAAGACCTTTCACAGATATGAACCCATTTCAAAACAATAATTCTGAGTACTATCAACTGTCATAAAAGTAGTTTCTGTGATAATAAACATAATTCTTATAACTTTTCTACTAGTTTTTTTTTCTGCTTTCCATATTGATACACAATCAGTTCAGTTCAGTTCATTCACTCAGTTGTGTCCTACTCTTTGCAACCCCATGAACTGCAGCACACCAGGTCCCCCTGTCCATCACCAACTCCCGGAGCCCACCGAAACCCATGTCCATTGAGTCGGTGATGCCATCCAACCATCTCATCCTCTGTTGTCCCCTTCTCCTGCCCTCAATCTTTCCCAGCATCAGGGTCTCTTCCAATGAGTCAGCTCTTCGCATCAGGTGGCCAGAGTCTTGGAGTTTCAGCTTCAACATCAGTCCTTCCAATGAACACTCAGGACTAGTTTGCTTTGGGATGGACTGGTTGGATCTCCTTGCAGTCCAAGGGATTCTCAAGAGTATTCTCCAACACCACAGTTCAAAAGCATCAATTCTTCCGTGCTCAGCTTTCTTTATATAGTCCAACTCTCACATCCATACATCACCACTGGAAAAACCATAGTCTTGACTAGACCTTTGTTGACAAAGTAATGTCTCTGCTTTTTAATAGGCTGTCTAGGTTGGTCATAACTTTCCTTCCAAGGAGTAAGCGCCTTTTTATTACACAATTAGTAATTAATGGTAAAAGGATAGCATTTCAGGCAGCTTTGACTAATCAGGCAATATAAGGACATTTTCTTCCAATAAAAATTTCTGGGGAGGAAGGCTCAAGAGGAAAGTGTGTATATATATATGTGTGTGTGTATATGAAATTATGGCTGAATTGCATTGTTGTATGGCAGAAACGAACACCACATTGTAAAGCAATTTTCCTCCAATTAAAGAATTAAAAATTTCTTAGGTTTTCACTTATTAAGAATAGAAATCCATTTTGTTCAAAATCTAAATAAAATGTTACAACTGTATATTGAAATTATAAAAGAAGATGCATAGATCATTGATAGATCATTGATCTTCAACTGAGTGATGTTCACAGAATAGATGATTAGCTGATAAATACTACTGATGCATCAATACACTGCTGATTATTCCTACAAAGGTCTGATGTTAGTCATTTTCTTTTTGAAGAATTCATCTAAGGCAGACAAGAAGAGAACAGTATAATGAGCATTCATACCCATCATACTGTTTATAAAAATTAACATTATATCATTTGGTTTAGATCAAATAAGAATTGAGGACTTTTATATGTCTACCTGATGCTTTTCCCTCACTGCCTGCCTGTAGGTAACCACCAACATGAAGTTCAGTATTCACCATTCTACTGCATGCTTGACTTTGAAATTTTGTAGTATTGTGGGAATTTAAACTTTTCTATAAAAAGGACTTCACTGTGTGTATCATTCTTGAATAATTGATTTAATTGTTGTATTTGTTTTTCAAGTCTTTTTGATCATTTATCACAAATCAACAATATCAGTTCATGAGTCATGTAATTTTATGTACAAACACTAGACTTAGACTGTGAGCGTGTTGAATAAGCCTAGTTTTTCTTTCAAGGGGGTTATCTTAAAAGACCTTACAACAAATTTACTTGATGTCTGGAAGATTAAATAGTTTGATTCATGAAATTTTCATAGATTATTGAAGTTTTATAGAAATTGTGTAATTTATTATTTATTGTTAAGTAGAACCACATAGTTATCATTGTACTCTTTGGTGTGTAAACTATTTCAGGATAGAAGGTAAGTATGGTCCATTTTCATTAATGTTACAGAGGCTGTGACATTATTCTGGTGCTATTATTCTCACTTAGGAAAGAAATACCTGAAACTGAAGAATCTTATGATAAAAGCAAAAGGTCTTATCTAGGATAGGATATATAAAAAGTTGAATGTTGAAAAATAACCTTTGGCCAACAAGAATTCATTCATGATAGATGACCACTTTAGTCAGTTAAGCCAAAATGTAATCACTACTGGTTCTGAGATTTTGGTCAATTAATAAATAGCCTATGAACATTAGTCATTTTTCTGTCTATAGTCTACAACTTGATGTGTGCAGTGCATTCGTCTTTACTCTTTTTTTATAATCATTTTATCATTTTGAAGGTTCTGCTCTCCAGCACATAATCCTGCACTTGAAACTGTCTTTGTATATAATCTTGATCTTAATTTTAACACTGAAAGCAGAGTTCAACTTGTAAAGGAAAAGGAGCTTCATTTTTTTCAGGCAAAAGTCAAATTTTATATCTTTGAGTACTTTGCTTTTGTAAAGTGCAGAATTGATGCATGACCTTAAATATCTGAGAGTTACATACAACCAAATCAGAATTTGTAAGTATAAATTTTTGGAATGTATTTCTTTAAGGTGGTATTTCATACAGTTCATTAATGATTGTTGGAATTTGGACTATTCTGCCAAATGTAAACTGAAAATAAATATTTGCATTACAATGTAATTTGCCTTTTATCTAGCTCTTCTCCTGAACTTACTCAGTCACTTAACTCTCATAGAATAACAGATCACTGAGTTCGCTATTCTTTTTCTCTCACTTAAGCATTTCCTTCCACTCACCTATCAGCTTAACCTACCTTTAAGCACCTTCACATCAGTCTATTAAGCTATTTTTTTAAATTGATGTATGTGTGTGAGGAGAAAGAGAAGAGAAAGAAGGAGTGAGTATTTTTGAGAAAATTCCACAGCAGGAAGAAAGATGTCATATTATTCTAGTTAAAAGAATTGTAGTTTGGGCTTCATACCTGGCAGATTAGGAGGCAGTTAACTTTCAAACTTCATTTTATCATTACTGGAGTAATACATTTTAAGATAGAAGGATTCTTAAATATATTATGTCTAAAACTGGTCTCAGTTTAACACCATCCATGTACTGTTCTCAGATGCGAAACCATTCTTTAGAGCCAAACAGTTATGTTCACACTTTTGTTTGTTGCACTGGCAGAACAAATAACTATTCATTAGAATCATAGCCTTCAAAGTTTAATAGGATTCCTAGTATATAATGAGAACATTTTGCTAACATATTTTACATTATTTATGAAGTAGCTAATGTGAAAATTGGGGTTCCCAGTGGTAACGAATCTGCCTGCCAATGCAGGAGACATGGGTTCAGTCCCTGGTTCGGGAAGATCCCCTGGAGAAGGAAATGACAACCCACTCTAGCGTTCTTCCCTGGGAAATCCGATGAATAGAAGAGCCTGGCGGGCTGGTCTGTCGGGTTGCAAAAGAGTCAAACACGACTTAGCAACTAAACAACAAAGAATATGGAGAATTAAGTTGGGATTTATTGATTGTGTTTTTCATTAGAGTTCATTATACCAATTTTGGTTCTGAACATTGATAATTTGGGTGCTTCTAGAAACTTTTTCAGTGAACAATCTTATCCTGGAAAAAAAAAACTCCAGCTTTGATGTATATTATAAAAATGTATACTTGTGAACCATATCTTTGGATACACACAGATGAGAGAATTCTGTTGATAAAACATGCCTAATTGGAGATAGGAAGAACATCAATCATGCTCTAGCTATAGTTTCTCTTCGTTTGAGCAGCTCTTAGTTTCTTTTTCTTCCAAGTTTTTTTCTTTTCCTTGCTTTCCTGAGAAGCTAAGACTAGTCTTTGGAAGACAAAACATTGCTTTTTTTCCTTCTGTTTGCAGCATTACTCCTTGAAATTATCTGTCACTCTTTGCATTATGGACACTTGGTGAAGGCCTGGTTTCCTTATTTGGCTATTTTAGGTAGAGTTGTGTAACCTCCTAAGTTCTATCCATGGTGGGAAACTACACTTGCGTTTCACAGCTTTGTTTGCTACTTCAGTACTAGATGACTGAGAAGAGTCTGAGGAGATATACTGAAATCCTTGGGCAGAAGTCTGAAGAAAGGAGAAACGATCTGCATTTTCCTTGCTGAGAAAAACAATGCATGAAGCTCCCAGATGTAGATAGGAAATCGAAGTAGCTGGGATTCTAAATTCACTTGAATCTGGTTGCAATGCTTCAGGTCTTTCTAGGAAGGGAAATGGAGTAGAGCATCATGGGACTTTTTCAAACCATATTACAGGTTTTTGCCTCAGTCACTGCTGGAGTAGGCAGTTAAATAGAACTTCCTTTTCAAGTCTAGCTGCTATCTGCCTAACTCTTAAAAAAAAAAAAAAAAAGATTCTGACTAGAAGACAGTTCTCCACCCCAGGGGCCAGTGTGAGCTTCCAAAGACTTTTTTTTTTTTTTTTTTAAAGACAGATCTAAAAGCTCTTTGGTTCAGTTTAGTTCAGTTGTTCAGTCGTGTCCGACTCTTTGCGACCCCATGAATCACAGCACGCCAGGCCTCCCTGTCCATCACCAACTCCTGGAGTTCACTCAGACTCACGTCCATCGAGTCAGTGATGCCATCCAGCCATCTCATCCTCTGTCATCCCCTTCTCCTGCCCCCAATCCCTCNTTATTACAAAGCTTAAAAACAGGAAGAGAATAGATCACAACATTATCTAAAATGAGGGTGTATATCAGGTACTCCTAAATGATTACTTTGGGCATGATCTTTCTCTTCCCATCTTCTTGCTATCAAGCGCGAAAAATACATGGTATTCTCACTGGACCTATTGATGCCCTATGTCTGTTGATGCCCTATTGGTGTATACACTTGTCATGTTTTCTTCCCTGAAATCTGCATCAAAGCAATCCATTATTTTCAGTGTTATTTTGGTAAAACAGATCAAATCTGTAACATGCTCAAAAGCAGAAACAAATGGTGGGCTTATAAACCAACCACGTGGTTAGCTACTATGCACTCAGCTATTCTTGAGTCCTGCAGACCAGCGTGGAACAACTGCACTAACAGGATGCCAAGAAAGACCCCCCTTCACGTAATTCAGGCGCGAAAGGATAAAGCATTGGATGGATCTGGCGAAAAGGAACTCTAGACTTCTGACATCCTACGTACACACATTTTTTTCCAGTGCTGTCTTCAGAACTTTCCTAGGCAGAGCTTTGCTTATGAAAAGCTGATGTGTTATGAATTTCCAGAACCTGAGGGCTGAGAGAGAACAGGAAGTTCCTGATGTGGACACAGAGCCCCTTTAGCCATAAGAACTCTCACATCACAGAGGAAGACCCTTCATCTGCAGACATCCAGATCTAAGGATGTTGGTGCCGCTGCTTTTTCACTGCTTTTTCTATCGTTTTCACAATATTTTCCATAGCAAGCAATTATACCAGTTCATTGAAAACCTCAGGCTTCACACACTGCAGCCTAGTCAGGCCCTGGGCAGAAAGCACTAACACCCAGGGAATCCTAAGAGGATGAAATAAGAGAACCTCCTCCATGAGGGCCTATGTGCATAAGCAGGGACTCTTCCTGTCCTGACAGCTGATGACTGTGATGCTTTTGTGACAAATATGGCAAACACATAAAATGGAATAAATTCCCGTCTTTCTGTGCGGCTCTGTTCTCTCTGGACAAGGATGTTGCTATTGTTTAGTTGCTCAGTTGTTCCGACTGTTTGCGACCCCATGGACTGTAGCCCGCCAGGTTCCTCTGTCCATGGGATTTACCAGGCAAGGATACCGGAGTGAGTTGCCATTTCCTTCTCCAGGGTGTCTTCCTGACCCAGGAATCGAACCCGGGTCTCCTGCATTGCAGGCAGACTACCACTGACCCACCTGGGGAGCCCTCCTGGATGAGGTTGGTGACAAATAAATACATAAATATTTTCCATCTTGTTAGGTTACATTCAAATTCATGACCTCCCTCTAAAAACCAAGGTCTAAAGTTTCTCTCAGACATAAAAGAAAATTTGGGACACCACCCAGAGGTTATTGCTTCAGTTTACTTAGGCCAGTAAGGAAGTACAACAGAAACACACAGATAAGCATTTTATCCATCCAGCTTGACTATATTTATCTCTGTTCTTTAATCGATGAGCCTCTAGAATTTGGACAACACAGCTGAGTCTGCAGGAGGCACCGTGCAGGCTTGGACTCGATTCCCAAGGCCCCATAAAGGCAAACCGAGGTGGTTCTTACCTCTGCTGTCCCACTGTCTGAGGACCAACCCAAACCCAGCTGGAGTCAGGAGTGGTGCCGAGACTTGGCATCATCGCCATCCGTGATGTTCAACGAAGTACACAGGCAAGACCAAAATCTTTCTAGCAAACTCTACGCATTTGTAGGGAACCATCTATGAGGAATGACTTAGAGAATCAAGAGGCACAGAATTTTGGAAGAAGACCAGAATCTGGGAGACCATCCCAGCACATCTCAAACTTTAATGTGCATAGGAATCAAATTCAACCTGATTCAAATGCAGGTTCAGTGGCTTGGGGCGGGGGGTGGTGGTGGTGAGTGTGGCTCCAGAGCCCACCTTCCTGAGAATTTCCTGGGTGATGCTGACGCCTGGACTGCTGTGTGAGTATAGGGGTGTTATCTAACCCTCTGACTAGACAGGGGATAAGCCCAGAGAAGTTAAGGAACTTGCTTGTTGTTTAATAAAGCAGACAGTGGAGTTCTAGTCCCAGCTCACCACCGAGTGCCTCTTCTCTGATTTACACAATGCTGCCTCCTAAGAAGCAAAACAACCCTGAAACAAAGCAGGCAATGATGAATCCAGGATTCGGTTACAATGTTTTAAGTACAGCCAGATAGTGAAAAGGGTTAGGAGAGCTAGAGAGGGTTGCTGGAAGACGGCCCTTGGGCTCAGTCTGAAAGCTATCATCAATCCATCAGTGAGGGTGTTTCAGCCTATGAGCAAGGTTGGAAGGCTGGTAAGAACTATGGGGCTGAAAGTTTTACGACCACCATTTACATGGATCCTTGAGGCACGGATTAGGCGTCATGCATTTTTGTGGCTAATTGGTAATGCATTTCCTCTTCCTTTCAATTATTCAATAAATGCATCTTCCAAGTTAAGCTCTTTCATCCTGACAGTCCATTTATCTTACTGAGCTCCTCCAAAACTGGCAAGAACACATAAAAAAAGAAAATGGTTATTTTTNTCTTGAGAATTTCTTGGACTACAAGATCAAACCAGGCAATCCTAAAGGAAACAACCCTGAATATTCATCTGAAGGACTGTTGCTGAGGCTGAAGCTCCAGTACTTTGGCCACCTGATGTGAAGAGCCCTGATGCTGGGAAAGATTGAAGGCAGGAGGAGAAGGGGGTGATAGAGGATAGGATGGTTAGATAGTATTACCAACTCAATGGACATGAATTTGAGCAAACTGTGGAAGATAGTGAAGGATAGAGGAGCCTGGTGTGCTGCAGTCTGTGGGATGGCAAAGATTCCGACATGACTTAGTGTTCAACAATAGTAACAACAAACTCATAATAAATGAACTATAACTCAATAAGTTATTGGCATAATAGGTGTTTTTATGCTGGAAAGCACTGACTTGGAGGAAATAGGAGATTTGGACTAAAATTATAAACTCCACATAGTGTGTAAATACATTACACTCTACATAGATGTAGATACACATACATGTGGTGGGGTGGTGGGGTAATAGTGGGCAAAGTGGAGGGAGGGTTTTAGTTCATATTAGGAATCCAGAAACTTCTCCAGGATTGATGAACATATTCTCTTAAGAAAAAAAAATTTTTTTTTAAGTTGGTTAACGACAGTAACAAAATCAACACATTTATAACAATCACTTGTTTAAAGGCCATGCCGGCAGGATCTGAGTTTTGGTACCATACTTCAAACTTTTCATCAGTCTGTAGTGGTAGAGATGTTGGCCTTTTTTCAAGGCATAAAGATAGTTTTTAGGCCCTTAATTCTCTTCTTTCCCCTAATGGCACTGCCAGGTCTCAGAGTCCTTGGCTACTGAGAGGATGATGCACCTTGGACCAGCTAAAAGGTCACTGAGTCTAGCACTTTACAAAACACTTATGTCAGGAACTGGGGGGAGGGATTAAAAAAAGGGTAAGTCCAGTGCCCTCCTGGAGTGTGCAATCCTATTGAGTCTGGAAAAGAAAACTGAGAAATTTAGTTTACTACTGTAACATATGTTCTGTGAAGGCCGAGTGGACTTTACCAGTGTATCCCCAGAGTTGAGGATGGTACCTGACAGACAGTAGAGGTCCTGTAAACATTTGGTGAGTAAAACAGTGTGTGGGCTGGATTCACTAAGGAAGGTTTAATGCAGTAGTTTAGTCAGTGGCTCAGATAGTAAAGAATCTGTCTGCAGTGCAGGAGACCTGGATTTGATCCCTGGGTCAGGAAGATCCCCTGGAGAAGGGAATGGCTACCCACTCCAGTATATTGGCCTGGAGAATTCCATGGATAGATGAGCCTGGCAACCTACAGGCCATGGGGTCGTCAAGAGTTCGACACAACTGAGCACCTAACAGTCAGAAATGGACCTTAAGAGGAAGAAGATCTGGCTGAGCAGAAAATCATTTGCATCATCATCATAGCAGCTGGCATTTACTATGAACCAGGCACTGAGTGAAGGACTTTATGTGAATTCTGTTCAGATGTTTCCGGTAGCCCTTAAAAGTTTAGGTACACAGCTCCAAAGCCCATTTTGCTTCTGCAAATCAGCTTGAATGTTCTCTCATCAGGTAGATCATCCCTGACCATACTGTCCAGAAGCATTCCTTCCTGCTACTCTATCTCAACCCCTTGTCCTTTCAGAGCACTGGTGACACTTCATGTGAATCTATCCAATATCTTTGGTTTATCTTTTTCTAGTCTCTGAGGACAGAGGCTGTGTCTGGTTTGATCACAGTTGTGTTCCTTGTTTTCACCACCCAGTTCATTCCCTGGCAGTTGGAAGATACCCAAAAAATAATTATTGAACAAGTACATTCTTCTGCACAGAATCATCTTCTCAGTTCAAACAAACAAACAAACAAACAAAAAATACCTCTAGAAAACTAAAAACAAACAAACAAAACAACCTACGAGGACTCCAGAGTCTCTGGGTCCAAATGTCCATTAGTGGGTCAAAGCATCTATTTCTTTTCTTTCTCAAAATCAAATTCTGTTTGTGCATCTGATACATAGCTAAAGAAGAGCACTCTGGTGAGAGAGGCATAGTGTAAGGAAATTCACTATATAAATTCATGTTAAAATCTGATGGGTACAGTTTCCTCCATGCAACATTTCAAGTAAAGCTTCATAGATATTTCTCTAAGAAACATATTTGCCATTACCTTTGGCTCAATATAAACTGGTTTCATACCTAATCATACCCATCCTGTTCTCTCCAACTTTAAAAAGTGAGAAAATACTACAAGCAACAAATACATTGAAATTAAAATGTATTTTCCATGGCCTTTAAACATGATAAGATAGTCAAACTTATTCAAAATAAGAGAGGTGAAAATTATAGCTATGTTGGTATCACTTCTCATCTGTCAGATGGCCAAAGTGTAAAAGTTTGACAACATTTTATCGCCAGGGCCACAGAGAGACAACCACTTGGATGCATTGCTGTGTATGTTAGTCACTCAGTCGTGTCTGACTGTGAAACCCAGTGGACTGTAGCCCAGCAGGCTCCTTTGTCCGTGTAATTTTCCAGGCAAGCATCTTGAGTGGATTGCCATTTCCTTCTTGGGATCTTCCTAACCCAGGGATTGAACCCGGGGCTCCCACATTGCCGACAGATTGTCTACCATCTGAGCCACCAGAGAAGCACAAAAGAAAATCCAGAAAAGCAATGATCCAGATTACAGACTCTTAGTCCACAGCAGTAAAGCAAACACAATGTCCATGGCAGCCTTTCCATACTGAACGAATCCAAAGGAGAAATAAAAAAAATATTTTCAGGATGATGGGGAGGAGAAGAGAAAGATAGTAGCAAGAATTTTGTGAAATAGTGACTCCTGTGTAAAAATGGATGAAGGACCAGACTCTAGGAGCTGTGCTTTGAAAGGACCTAGGGTATCAACTTCAGATTCCACTTAATCAAAAGGTTCTGGGTCAAGTCTGGGGTAGAGGATTTCACATGCTTTATCTGATTTAATCTTGGTTCTATATTTTAGCCATGCATTGCCCCCTCCTTCATCAAACTCTTATAAATGAGTGTTAACATTTACCTTTTCTATATCACCAGTCTTCTCTGGAAGTGCTAATGCATAGTCAAGCTATGTGTGTTCAGTCACTGAGCCGTGTCCCACTCTTTGCCACCCCATGGGCTGTGGCCTGTCCTCTGTCAATGGGATTTTCCAGGCAAGAATACTGGAGTGGGTTGCCATTTCCTCCCTCAAGGGATCTTCCTGACCCAGGGATCAAACCCGAGTCTCCCACATCACCTGCATTAGCAGGCAGTTTCTTTACCCCTGAGCCATCTGGGAAGCTCCATAGTTAAGATAGCCAGAAGCAAAACCAGAGAAGCCTATTGTAGTAGAAAGAATAGTGGAACTCCAAAGATGGCTATGTTCTAATTCCTAAAACCCATTAGGTCATATGGCAAAGGCGAATTAAGATAGCAGATAGAGCCAAGGTTATTAACAAATTGACCTTAAGAAAGAGAGTATACCCTGGATCATTCAGGTGGGCCCAATATAATCACAAGAGTTCTTAAATGTAGAAGAAGAAGGGAGAAGGGAAAGTGAGAGTGATGCAGTGTGATGAGAACTCAGCCAACTGTTTTTGGTTAGTTTTGAAGACGAAAGGGGGCCATGTTCCAAGGGATGCGGGCAGCCTTGAGAAGCTGGAAAGAGCGGGAAAACAGATTCTCCCATAGAGCCCCCAAAAGAGATTGCAGCCCTCATGACACCTTGATTTATCCCAGTGAAACCCATGTCAGACTTCTAGCATCCACAAAACTGTAAAATAATAAAGTTGAGTTGTTTTAAGCCACCAAGTGTGTACTAATTTGTTATAGCAGCAATAGCAAACTAGTGTGCTTGTTTGTGGCCACAAACTGAAAACAAAACTCACTACAGATGATCCGACAGATCAGGTGCCTCAAAGGGGTGATGACGGATGAGTTCAGGATGGTCAACCCGATGGTGGCCTGGCCCTCACTAAGCCTGATTGTGGAGATACGATGTGTACTAGCTGACAACAGCATTGGTGAAAGGTCATTCATTCTTGGCAGAGCACAGAGGGAAAGGATGAGCAGCTCAAAGGCACCTGAGAAACTACCAGAGATAGCAGGTGTAACTCCAGTCCTGGATCCAGGACTTGCTGTGACAAGCGATTACTCTAATAGTTCAAGCTTTGACACCCTTGTTGTTTCTGCAGCCCTCCTTCCTGTCTATGATTTCATTTCTACATGAGAGGTAAAGAATACATCTCATTTTATGCTTACAGTTCTTCTTGTACATCATGCTTTTCTCCTCTATGTGAAGTGAAGTGAAGTTGCTCAGTCGTGTCCGACTCTTTGCGACCCCATAGACTGGGGCCTACCAGGCTCCTCTGTCCATGGGATTTTCTAGGCGATAGTACTGGAGTGGATTGCTATTTCCTTCTCCAGGGGATCTTCCCAACCCAGGGCTTGAACCCAGGTCTCCCACATTGTAGACAGACGCTTTACTGTCTGAGCCACCAGGGAAGTCCCCTATATGTAGCACCCTTTAAAAATTTTTTGAAACTAAAAGAAAATTTTAATAGGACATGTCTAGGTGTTCACCTTTTTCTTACCTTTCATGTTTGGGTATATGATAGGCTCTTGAATCCCATGCACTCTGATACATCTTCATATCAGCAAAGTTTTCTATTAATTAATTAATTTTTAACAATCTGTTTCTGTTAATTTATTGCTTATGGTTTTTTTTCTGCCTTGGATCTTAGGAATAATTTTTATCTGGAATTATTATCTAGTCTCTGCCCTACCTATTTATCACATTTTCACTCTCAGCATTTCCATTTTCCTTTTTTTAAAATCTTGAGTAACCTTGAGAACACTCCCTCCCAGTGTTCTGAGAACCACAGAGTTAAGATAATAGATATCCAGGGTCGGGGGTGGTAGTGCTGATTGGCCATTCTGAAGATAACAGTTCAATATTCTCTTTTGTGCATGGTGAGGGAAACAGATGTCACAGAGTGATGTTTGATTGATAGTTATAAAATCAAGGGGATGAGAGCACAGTGAGAATAAATTCTGAATTTCCAATCAGTGGATCTTTTAGGTAGAAAGCAGATGAAAACAATGAACAATGAAACAGATGAAAATCACAGTACTCAGAAAAAAATAGATTACTTCCCTGTATTTTTTCTAATGCTTCTTTCTTCTCAAGCTAATTCTCCAAATCACTGCTTCAGTTTTCTTCTCTGTCGGTGTGTGATTATATTTTAACTTTTTTTTTTAACAATAGTCCCATCTGATACAGTTTTTGATTTCTGATTCCATCTCAATTAGCTCCTTTAAAAAAAATCAGTTTGTTATCATATCTGTTTCATAGTTCTTTTATTTCAAACATCCATGTTTTCCTTAATCTTATTCAGAGTGCAAAGCTGACGCTTTCTAAAATCAGTTAGGTCTCCTATAGAAATATTTTCCAAACACATGTTATTCTGAAAACCTCAAGGGCCAAATTCTCTATCATTTATGTTATATAATGTTTCATAGGCTTCCCCTACCACATTTTAAATATTGATTATCCTTGAAAAGGGAGAACGATATTCAGCTCTGGTGAATGCCTGTAATCATGGGGCAACGGTGAGTGTTAGAATCCTCTATTTGCATCTCAGACTGGAGGACTGGCTGGGCAAGCCACCTAGCCCATCTTTGTTAGCCTGCGGATTTCTTTTTATCCTGAATCTGTTTGCTCTAAAGGATAGATCCCCTGGTCCTTACAAGAGAGGACTTCTGGTCTTCAGGATTGATTCCTCTGCCCTCATGGGGGCAGTCATCTCTAGCAGTCTGTAGTTCGGCCCGTGTTCACCATCTCACTTTTCCCTACTTAGAACCCCTGTAAGTTACATCCCCCTAGCTTCTCATTCCAGGATTTGCTCTGAAAACGTCCTTCCTGACATCTGGCAGATAGCTGGGGAGCATTCCTAGTTGGTAACGCCAGTGTGACTTTTTCATCTTCTCTCCTTGTGCTCATGAGTACTTTAATAGGAAACAGGAGAAGAATATCCAGTTCTGCTTAGTTTCTGCTCTCTGGGAGCCCTGGTTGAGAATCAATGGAGATTTTCCTGCTGGGCTTTCAGAAACTTGCCCCACTTGCTATTTTGCCTCGTCTCCCACGTAGGAATCCTGTGCTTCAGCTCTCCTAGTTTCTTCGCTTCCTCTCTGAAACTCTACCCTCATTCATTGCCAGCCTCTTCCTAACGGTTTCACAAGACGGCCTCCACAAAGCCAGTTCCAAGATGGAGACTAGGGTGCAAACGGTTCCTAAAGGGAGCCTGAGGGCAACGCCTGTGGAAAGACGCAGGGAAGCAAGATTAAACAGAAACTAAACTCCCGTTGAAGGCCTTGGGAGCCTTGGGGGTGGAATGGTCCTTTAGATATCCCACACTGGGAAAAGAGGGGCAGGATTTTATATCTCAAGCAAGAATTCTTCGGATGTGGACTGCCCTCAGAGAAGACATGACTGCGAGGAAGGCAGTTTCAATAGGGTTGACATCTCCAGCAGCACTCCCAACATCTGAGGGCATAAACTACTCGTTCCTCAGAGGGATCTGGGTAGTATAGCAGCAGTCAGTGGATAAGATGGCCCAATACCTTAGCCTCTTGAGTCCTAAGAAACTGAATCGAAATGCTAATAACACAGAGTGCCATCTTTCATTGGGTTGATTAAGGTAAAGGACAAGGTTATAAACTTCCTGCCATCAGTTAGAGTAAGATGACAACCAGATGGCCTTAAATTAGAACCAGAATTGTTTAGAGTACTTCAAGCTAAAATGATCTTTTTTAACTTATGAGATATAGTTAACATTTAACAATATATTGATTTCAGTTGAACAACATATGATTTCATATTTGCATATATTGCAAAATGATCACCAGAGTTTAGTTTAACATCCATCACCTTACATAGTTACAAAAGCTTGTTTTCTTTTGATGAGAACTTTAAAGATATACCCTCATAGCAACATTCGAATATGAAATACAGTATTGTTAACTATATTTATATTATTATAACTATATATTTGGGGCTTCCCTGGTGGTGCAGAGGTTAAAGGGTCTGCTTGCAATGTGGGAGACCTGGGTTCGATCCCTGGGTCGGGAAGATCCCCTGGAGAAGCAAATGGCAACCCACTCCAGTATTCTTGCCTGGAGAATCCCATGAATGGAAGAGCTTGGTGGGCTACAGTCCACGGGTCGCAAAGAGTTGGACACAACTAGCGACATCACTTTCACAACTATATATTTATTTTATTTACTAAAGATGGCTTATGACAATTGATAGTGAAACTACAGAATAGTATTAGATAAATATAATTAGTGAAGTGAAGTGAAGTCACTCAGTCGTGTCCGACTCTTTGTGACCCCATGGACTGTAGCCTACCAAGCTCCTCTGTCCATGGGATTCTCCAGGCAAGAATACTGGAGTGGGTTGCCATTTCCTTCTCATAAGTAATAAAATCTAGGAGTTGTCTGTTTTAAGAGAAGAACAAGAATTAATACAAAGCCTGCTGATTTTGTGAAGAGAATTTATGTTGTCTCTATAATTTTCCTTCCTATAATACAAGAGCCTGAAAGTAAAATGATCACAAGCTTTAAACACCTATGGAGGAGATTTTTGTTTCATTCAGCTGTGAAGCAAAACCCTCATTTATGTCCTGTCACCTTATAGGTCAGCAAGGCCATGAGTAACTATGACTTAGAAACTTGATATATGCTTCCTCAGAGACAGTTGACAACTAGAGATGGAAAAAAAATTGAATCAGTGGTTACAAAATACATGTGTGCAGGGGAATGGGAGTGGAAGGGCGGTGCCTTTCATTTTCCAAGAGAAGCTAAAAATTCAGATTTCTGTGTGAAGTTTCCAGATTTTTTAGTGTAGGAGACTAATGCAACTTAAAAAAATTATCATGTGAGTCAAACAATAAATGTTATAAAGTGAAATCAGGCCTGCGGGCTGCCTGACTGTAACCTATGAGTTCAGTGTTTCATCAGAATCCTTTTTGATAAACTCAGTGAAAGTTGTGATACAAACAGAACAGTGCTGTCACTTATTTCAATAGCATTTCCTTCAAAAACTTTGTTATAACGTTACATTAGCCCCAGAATATTGCTGTTTAAGTAGACAACCAACATCAAGAATATCACTAATATACAGTAAGAGTATAACTATATATTCCTTTATATTTGGCAATAGTTCAGGTGAGTAAAAAATTTAAGGCTTTTGACCAAAGGCCATCATAAAACTTTTAGAGACTAAAAATCTAGTACCTTTTGCTCTTCAAAGTCAGGAGTGACATGGACACATGTATTTCGTATTATCAGTTTCTCCTCTTTCTACTGGAAATAACATTTCCCTATTTATGTATCAGTGGTAAAGAATCTACCCGCCAATGCAGGAGACATGGGTTTGATCCATAGGTCAAGAAGGTACTCTGGAGAAGGAAATGGCAACCCACTCCAATAGTCTTGCTTGGGATATCCCATGGACAGAGGAGCCTGGTGGGCTACAGTCCATGGGGTTTCAAAGAGTTGGACATGACTGAAGCAACTGAGCACGCATACAGGCATTGAGAACCACTCTTCCTTTTTCAGTCATGTGATTCCATTGGAAGCTGCCATGTTTTTGTCTTGTGTTGATCTCCTGTTCACTATTAACTGATCTAGTCCTGAGTGTCTGACCCAAGGCAGATGAATCAGAGCTTCCTGAGAAAAGGAGTCAGGCCCTGTTTGATGGCAGGAACTTACAGGAGCCATGTGGAAGAAGTTTGTCTCTGATGAAAGGGACGAACACTCAGCTCACCTGCCGGGAAAACCGGAGCAGGTGATGAGAGAGAGAGGGAGTCTTGGCTGCACTTGTGACCCTGGCTCCAGTTGTTTCTGAGACCTGGCTGTATCCCTACACTACTTTCAGTCTGATTGTTCATGGAAACGTGCTGCACAGCACATGTCATTAAGTCGCTCAGTCGTGTCCGACTCTGCGACCCATGGACTGTAGCCCAGGCTCCTCCGTCCATGGGATTCTCCAGGCAAGAATAGTGGAGTGGGTTGCCATTTCCTTCTCCAGGGGATCTTCCTGACCTAGGGATCAAACCCAGGTCTCCTTCATTAGAGGCAGACGCTTTAACCTCTGAGCCATCAGGGAAGCCACATTGGAGTACCTCTTAACAAACACTAAGTGGCTATAACCAAAAAGACCGTAGCAAGTATAGGTGAGGATGTGCAGAAATTGAAACTCACGTTATGGTAGGATAATAAGACGGTACAGTAACCTTGGAGAATAGTTTGGAAGTTTCTCGAAAAGCTTCTTGAAAATTGGAATGGTATGTCTGCACAAAACTTATATGTGAATGTTCATAGAAGCATTATTTATAATAGCCCCAAAGTGGAAACAACCTAAATATATCTAACAGCTGATGAACAGACAAATAAAGTGTGATAAATTCATACACAACGGGCTTCCCTGGTGGCTCAGATGGTAAAGAATCTGCCTGCAGGGCAGGAGTCCTGGGTTCAATCCATAGGTCAGGAAGATCCCCTAGAGATGGGGATGGTTACCCACTCCAGTGTCTTGCCTGGAGAATTCCATGGACAGAGGAGCCTGGTGGACTACAGTCCATGGGGTCATAAAGAGTCAGACATCTCTGAGCAACTAACACTTTCCCTTTCACGTTCTCAATAAACAGAGAGTGATCCAGGTAGGGGGTATTTTTTATTTTGCACACGGTCCAGAGAAAATCCTGGCCTGTGAGTGCAGCAGGAAAAAAAATANCTGTTTATAATAGCCAGGACATGGAAACAACCTAGATGTCCATCAGCAGATGAATGGATAAGAAAGCTGTGGCATATATACACAATGGAGTATTACTCTGCCATTAAAAAGAATACATTTGAAGCAGTTCTAATGAGATGGATGAAACTGGAGCCTATTATACAGAGTGAAGTAAGCCAGAAAGAAAAACACCAATACAGTATACTGACACATATATATGGAATTTAGAAAGATAGTAATGATGACCTTGTATGTGAGACAACAAAAGAGACAAAGATGTATAGAATGGACTTTTGGCCTCTGAGGGAGAAGGAGAGGGTGGAATGATTTGGGAGAATGGCATTGAAGCATGTATACTATCATGTAAGAAATGAGGTGCCAGTCTATGTTCGATGCAGGATGCAGGATGCTTGGGGCTGGTGCACAGGGATGGTCCAGAGAGATGATGTGGGGTGGGAGGTGGGAGGGGGATTCAGGATTGGGAGCTTATGTACACCTCTGGTGGATTCATGTCAATGTATGGCAAAACCAATACAGTGTTGTAAAGTAAAACTTTTAAAAAAAGAAAAAAAATTTAAAAAAAAGATGATAATTATAAATAAATAAATAACAGCTTGACCCTAGAAAAGAAGATCCAGCAGTGGTTACATTCCCACCAGTGAGGGCCTGGAGAAGTCAACCATCCTGTCCGTTCTTATCACTCTTCCCAGCAAGTAAAATTTAGAAAGTAGCCAGAGGCAAAAGATGCAGATTATCCAGACAGAGAAAGTAGGTTAGAGCTGTCTTTCCTCTACCCATTCAACTGCAAGTGACAGCTTACCTCTTTAATTAATTCTTCATCTGCCCTGGCTTGATCAAAGCACATTCCACAGATTATTATTAAGACTGGGCTTCCGTAGTGGCTCAGACAGTAAAGCGTCTGTCTGCAATGCAGAGGACCCAGGTTCGATCCCTCGGCTGGGAAGATCCCCTGGAGAAGGAAATGGCACCCCACTCCAGTATTCTTGCCTGGAAAGTAGAGCCTGGCAGGCTACTGTCCATGCGGTCGCAAAGAGTCGGACACGACTGAGCGACTTCACTTCACTTTCACTGCTTCAGAGAATGTGGGAAATGTATGGACAAAAAGAGAAGATACATTTTTCAGAGTTATAGAAGTTAGGAATGCTCTGGCCACTGTGACTTTACTCATGGGATGTTTATTGTTACTGAGCAGTAAGTCCTAAAGTAGTGGGTCCAGAGTGGGTCCAGAAACTCAACAGAGTCCTCCAGGGACCCGGTGCTCAGTGTGGCTGCGGTGTCTCCTCACAGCTACAAGATGCCCGCTGCACCTCCCACCTTTATATTCTCACAGGACAGTATCTCTAGCAGAAGGGAGAGGGGAAAGAGCAAAAGAAACACTTCTGCTTTGCTCACTTCCCTTTACCCAATACCCTTCGAAAGAAAGTGAAAGTGAAGTCGCTCGGTCGTGACCAACTCTTTGCGATCCCATGGACTGTAGCCTACCAGGCTCCTCTGTCCATGGGATTTTCCAGGCAATAGTCCTGGAGTGGATTGCCATTTCCTTCTCCAGGGGATCTTCCCAACCCAGGGCTTGAACCCGGGTCTCCCGCATTGTAGACAGACGCTTTACCGTAATGCTCTTACATTTTATTGGCCAGGACATGACCATCCTTAACCTAATCACTCTAGCAGGGAAATGAGATTGCCACAATGGGCTTAGACCAATTTTAGCAAGTTTGGCACGTTGCCTCTGGCACCAATGGTGCCTCCATTCATTTACTTGGCTTTGTCCGTAATTCCAGCCCCAAATGGGGTCAGGGCTGGGTTCGTGGGGCACGGGACCTATGTAGTTGCACAGGACATCTCCTTTAGAAGGATTTGGTTTAGTGCTCTTCTGTTGGTGTCTTGAAATTCTCAATAATTTTTAAACAAAGAAGCCAGCATTTTCATTTTGCCCTGGAATCCCACAAATTATCTAGCCAGTCCTGGCTGAGGTGGGCATTCCACACAGGCCTTGACTCAGTTCTCCCCAATAATCCTTGGTACAGGAAGGCACCCATTCAGTTCAGTTCAGTCGCTCAGTCATGTCCGACTCTTTGCGATCCCATGAACCGCAGCACGCCAGGCCTCCCTGTCTGTCACCAACTCCCGGAGTCCACCTAAACCCATGTCCATTGATTTGGTGATGCCATCCAGCCATCTCATCCTCTGTCGTCCCCTTCTCCTCCTGCCCTCAATCTTTCCCAGCATCAAGGTCTTTTCAAATGAGTCAGCTCTTTGCATCAGGCATCCAAAGTATTGGAGTTTCAGCTTCAACATCAGTCCTTCCAATGAGCACCCAGGAAGGCACCCATGGGTGTACTCAGTAGGCTGATGGAGGGACTCCCCTTGTGGTCCAGTGGCTAAGACTCCAAGCTCCCAATGCAGGGGTCTGAGTTGAATCCCTGGTCAGGGAAGCAGACCCCACATGCTGCAACTAAGAGTTCATATGCCTCAACCAAAGACCCTGTGTGCCACCATAGAGACTGAGGATGCCCTGTGCTGTAACCAAGACTCCCTGCAGCTGATAAATAAATCAGTGTTAAAAAAAAAAAAAGGCTGGCAGACATGGATAACTTGGAAGGGTGGGGGATTAACACAAACTAACCACTGCAACACAGGACCAACAGAAAAGTGATAGTGTGTCTCATCCTTCAGGGGCATTCTGCATGCTTCATAGAAGGTCCAGGTGGGATCCACCTCCATTGTCCACAGCAGTGGCCTTGATAACATGCTCCTCAATTGGCCTGTCTTCCTTTTCTGCCCAACTCTCCTCAGACCCTCATTCCTAGTCCCTAGAATCACCTTCCAAATAAACACGTGCAACGGGCACACTAGTCTTGTCTCAGGCTCTGCCTTGAGGAGAATCCAAGCTCAAATACCATTCAAAAAAAAAAAAATCATGGTTTCCTGTCAAGAAGTGTACATGACTAATCTGTTGGTTAAGCAACATTAACAATGTCGCCATAACGCTTGTGGGATGATAAGGAGGAACCACCAGATACTGTCCCCCTGACTTGCACAAAAGAAATCTAACACTTGTTGAGTACCTACTCTGTGTCAGGTACTGTGCTGTTTTTGGATGTATTCTCTTATTTCAGCTGCACAGCAGTAGTTGCCCTCGCCTCCATTTTACAGATAAGAATACCAAGGATCAGAGAAGTCGAGTGGTTCTCCAAGGTCAACAGGTGGAAGACCAGAAATTCCAACACAAGTTACCTGAGCAGTCTTCCCACAGTGAGGCCTACTGAGAGAAAAGACACTGGCTTTATAGGCCAACTAGCTGGCAGCTTGGGAAGATGGGTGCAGCCATGTTCTGAGGTTTGTGATCACTCAAAATACAAAGCACTTCCTGGAGAACAGCTAGTGGGCAGGAATGCTAGCCAAGGGGCAGACTTTCCCCTCAGTTTCTGGTGCTTCTATAAATGTGCTCACAGCAGTGTTTCAGGCACAGAGGGAGGCGGCCAGCACATTGCTCAGGCTTTTTCTTTAAACTAATAGCAACCTGGCAACTGTATTTTCCAAGCCTGGCTAGACAGATCATTCTATTTTGCTTTGTCACTTCCAAGGCAGTTTTCTGCTCCTTCACAGACTCAGGGCTGTGTAGCAGACTACATTTATAGAGTGTTCTGGATAATGAGGTCAGACGAACATTTGAAGAGACAGATCACAGACTACAGGGACACCACTGTCTTTTTCCAGGGCAAGCAGAGAAAAGAAGTTGGATGCTGGACCAGACAGCGTCTGCGGTACCCACTGAATGGGGAAAGCTTGCCAATGCCTGGCTAGCAGTCAGGGACATGAGTGAAGAAAGAACTGTAATGTTATCATTCTCCAAGAATGTATTTTTGGTACACAGTATATAAGATGTGACCCTCTTCTGTGGAGCAACATAGAATGGAAATTTGCTTAATACCAAATTACCACCATATGATGAAGAATTGAAATGAGTTGAAATGATAATTTCAGAGAACTTTCTAATAGAGACTTTCAGATTAGTTTTAATTTTAATCATATATAAAAATTCCTGTGGTATTCTTAATATAAACTAAAATTTGATATGTCAGTACCTCTTGCTGATTTTCTTATATCCATTTCCCTGGGTTGTTTTTTTTTTCCCCTGTCATCTGACAGGATGCCAAAGCAGTGATCTATAATTTTGTTGATTGTGCCCCACATCAATAAAAACTGTGTGCATTAATATCCAATATATGGGAGGGGGTTGGGGGTAGGGTGGAACTGGAGCGTATCACCTGCATGCATACACCACCACGTGTGAGCTGGCTAGCTAGTGGGAGGCTGCTCAGATGCACAGCGAGCTCGGCGTGCTGCTCCCTGGTGGCCTAGAGGGGTGAGGTGGGGGCTCAAGGGGGTGGGTATATGTGTACACATAGCTGATTCGCTTTGTTGTACAGCAGAAAAGAATACAACATCCTAAAGCAATTGTACTCCAATAAAAAATCCAATATGTGTATATTTACAGTTTAGAAATTTTGTCTCTATACTCCTGCGCTACTATTTTATGAACTCTATGAAATCGGCCAGAATTAAAATTTAAAGGGTAAGATAAAGATTGAATTATTTTAAAGGTATTTAAAAATTACATTTTACTTAGTAACAGTACAGGCCTTGCCTTGTGGTACAGCGGATAGGAATCCACCTGCCAGTGCAGGGAACACAGTTTCAATCCCTGGTCTGGAAAGATCCCACGTGCCATGGAGAAGCTCAGCCCACGCACCACAGCTGCTGAGCTCATGTGCTTCAGCTACTGATGCCTATGGACCAAGAGCCTGTGCCCCACAGCAAGAGAAGCCCCTGCAACGAGAGGCTCGTGCACTGCCCGAAAGAGGAAACCCACTTGCCACGACTAGAGAAAGCCCTTGCAAAGCAACAGCAACCGGCTGCAGTGAATAAATAAAATAAAGATAAATAAATAAAAATTTTTAAAGTTAGTAACGGTCAAAAAAACCCAAACTGTTTTTGCTAGAATGCAGTATGATTAAATATACTTTTTTCTTAAAAAAAAAAAAAAAAGGCAGTTTGTCACTCTGTGATACTGCAGTTCAAATTTTTGGATTAGTCCAGTTTATTATTAATACAGTATTTGTATTTTTAAAATCTTTTAAAAATTGAGATATAATTCACATACCATGAAATTCACCCTTTTAATGTATACAACTCAGTGATTTATAGCACACTCAGCAAGTCATGGAACTACCACCACTATCTAATTTTAGAATATTTTCATCAACTCAAAAAGCAACCCCATACTCATTAGCAGGCACTGCCCATTCCCTTCTGGCCTGACCCCTGGCAACCACTAATCAATTCTCTGTGTATAGATTTGGCTATTATGGACATTTCACATACATGGATTCTTACAATATGTGGCTTTGAGTGTCTGATTTTTTTCACTTAGCACAATGTTTTCAAGGTTCATCCGTGTTATAGCATGTATCAGTTCTTCATTCTATTTGACGACTGTATATAATATTGCAGTGTATAAATAAACCACATTGTCTTTATTTGCTGACGCACATTTGTGTTGTTTCTACTCCTGGCAGTTATGAATAATGCTGCTATGAACATTCATGTACAAGCTTCTGTGTGGACTTCAAAAAAAATTTTTTTCTGGATATTTACTTAGGTGTAGAATTGCTGGGTCATGTACTAACTTAATGTTTAACCATTTGAGGAAATGCCAGATAGTTTTCCAAAGTGGATGCACCATTTTACAATCCCACCAGCAATGTAATGAAGGTTCCGATTTCTCTATATCTTCACCAATACTTGTTATTGTTCGTCTGTTTCTTATAGTTGTCTTAATGAATGTGAGTGGCTTTGATTTACATTTCCCTCATCACTAATGATGCTAAGCATCTTTTCATGTGCATATTGGCAGTTTGTATATCTTTGAAGAAATGTCAGTTCAAATTCTTTTTTCATTTTTAAGTTGAGTTATTTATCCTTTTATTGTTGAGTGATAAGCTCTTTATATATTCTGGACACTAGACCCTTCTTGAATATATGATTTACAATTGTTTTTAAGCTTATGGGTTACCTTTCTCTTTTCTTAATAGTGGGCTTTGAAGAACAAGAGATTTTGTTTTGATGAAGTCAATTACCTTTTATATTTCTTTGGTTGCATGTGCTTTTGGTGTCATATCTAAAAAGCCAGTGTTTCATCCAAGGACCCAAAGCTTTATACTTATGTTTTTCTCTAAGGTTTTATAGTTTTAGCTGTTACATCTAGGTCTTCAAACCAGTGAGTTCGTTTTTATAGATGGTGTATGGTAGGGGTTCAACTTTATTTTCTGAATATGGATAGCTAGTTGTCCCAGTAAATTTATTGAAAACACTATTCTTTCCTTCACTGAATTGTTGTGGTAAGCTTGTCAAAAATCAGCTGACAAATGTATTTTTTTTTAACTCTCAATTCTATTCCATTGGTTTATGTGTCTCAATACCTGGTTCTTAATGTATATATCTGGTGAAATAATAACTCACAAAGATTCTTAGATCAGTTGGGGGGAAATGCACCACTGGCTCCTTTTATCATAATTTTTTAATTACATAATTAAAAATTATCCAAATGTTTAACTGACTGCTGCTGCTGCTGCTGCTAAGTCGCTTCAATCATGTCCGACTCTGTGTGACCCCATAGAGGGCAGCCTGCCAGGCTCCCCCATCCCTGGGATTCTCCAGGCAAGAACACTGGAGTGGGTTGCCATTTCCTTCTCCAATGCATGAAAGTGAAAAGTGAAAGTGAAGTCGCTCAGTAGTGTCCGACCCTCAGCAACCCCATGGACTGCAGCCTACTAGGCTCCTCCATCCATGGGATTTTCCAGGCGAGAGTACTGGAGTGGGGTGCCATTGCCTTCTCCATTTAACTGACTACCTAGAGTGAATTTCCATCTTTCTGATGTCTATGAGTTGTTCTTGCAAACAAACAGGTACAAGCTGCATTTCCCCCTTTTTAACACATATATATATAAAACTCTTCATTTAGAAGATTTTAAAAATAGATTAGCAAACTCTTCTTTCATATTTTCAAAAGTAGCAACTATGAGAGCTTTTAATACCTTGCCCGGAGAACTCACTGAAAGTTCTTATGATTATGGTTGATTAGAAGTAAAGGATATATGTGCCACAGCTTTCTTATCCATTCATCTGCTGATGGACATCTAGGCAGGACATGGAAACAATCTAGATGTCCATCAGCAGATGAATGGATAAGAAAGCTGTGGTACGTATANCTGAGCAACTTCACTTTCACTTTTCACGTTCATGCATTGGAGAAGGAAATGGCAACCTACTCTAGTGTTCTTGCCTGGAGAATCACAGGGACAGGGGAGCCTGGTGGGCTGCCATCTATGGGGTCGCACAGAATCGGACACGACTGAAGCGACTTAGCAGCAGCAGCATACATATGTAAACATACATATATGCATACATGTATACATATATGGAACTATACACACATATTAATATATAATTACGTATTTGCACACCTGGTTATGTCTCTCTGGAGAACCTAAATAACACAATACCTAACTGCTCCCGCTCCCTTTGGTTTCCCACCAGCGCTTGTCAAACACAGCAAGTGAGCCTGTGGATGCTGTCCACAGAGGTTAACCTCCTGGGACATAGAGTGGGGAGGAGAGGGTGGTTCTGGAGGGGCAAATCAAGATTGTCAACACAGCTACTTCCCCACAGAAAGGTTTTCAAAGTGTAGATCCTGCCATGCAGGTGATGGCTTAAGTGCCTTTCACTGTCAAGGCTGAGGCTCCTGGCCCACGTGACTGGCCGCATCTCTTACGACCTCAGCCTNAAGATTGTCAACACAGCTACTTCCCCACAGAAAGGTTTTCAAAGTGTAGATCCTGCCATGCAGGTGATGGCTTAAGTGCCTTTCACTGTCAAGGCTGAGGCTCCTGGCCCACGTGACTGGCCGCATCTCTTACGACCTCAGCCTTTCCTTTCTCACCAGCCTTGCCTTCTGCCCCTTACCACCTTCTGCTTTGTTTCCATGGCAATCCCCTGAGGCACGAATAATCCCCTTGCCTGAGCAGGTTTTTCGTGCTGCTCTGCCTCTCTGTACACACCACTCTATCTGCCCAGGCTGCCCTTTGCCCCCATCCGCTAGCAACGTCTTGCTTATCCTACCAAATCTAGCTCACGTGTCACATGCCTTGTGAAATCTGTGAAGTCTGCCCTGTTTGCTTGGTCCCGGAATTCCCTGCGCTTTCCTCTTCGTCACCTCTGTGGGATACACGGCTCCCTGATCACCCGGAGCTCAGTCATCTATAGAGTGCTCTGCCTTCACCTCCACTGTTTGGTGCCCTAAAGACAGTGATGGCCGTGAGCCCTCTCCACGTCCAGCCTGCAGCCCACAGCATAGAAAGAGCAGAGGTGGTGAGCGCGAGCGCCCTGAGAAGAGGTTCTTGGGCTTCTCACTGAGATGTGGACGTGCCCCTCTTTCTGGAACAGTTTCAAATGATAACTCTGGCTTTTAAAAACCCACCTATTCTGAATATACCTGCATTTCTGCACATCTTCCATTTTGAGGCAGCCTAGGAAATGTCCTGCAGATTTCTTCGCTGGCAAGTATCTGATGTCAGCCTCACTCATACCAGCTACCCACAGTGTGTAAGGAAACACGCTGAGCTACATTCTTTAGCTTCTTCTGGCAGCATGAAGTGCATAAAAAGCAATTCAACAGTTGGACAAGGCTCTCTTGGTTCATCTCGACCTGGGGTCTCAGGACAGAGTCAAACTGTTCTAAAGCCCTTTTCAAAATGGTTTCGTCAGTTGGATGCTAGAGATTCATTTCACGGAGTTCTGTTAAGGGAAGGATTGCACTTGACACAGAGATGTTTCTGTATGTGTTGGAAGAGTGTGAGGGGAAAACATAACATATTTATTTAGTTCAACTTTTTAAAATACAAGCCTTATTCATGTTTCCTTGAAATACAGAATAATGTCCAGTTTCAAATCAGTTTCCAGAATCTCTCTAAGTATAACATGGAATTTCCCACTGCCGGTAAATGCTGAAAGGCTGTATTTCAAGCTGAAGCTCATTACAAACACCACCCCACACACCAAGAATGAACTCTCTTTAATTGCTTAGGAAGACTGGATTAAGAGCAGGAGGGCTAAGATAATGACATAATGAAGAAGAATAACTTAATTAGTAAACTTTGTACCATTTCACATGTTTAATATTAATACTATTCCACAAATATTTAATTATGTGCATGTAGTAGGCACAAAGCTGGTTGATGTGTTTCAGGGCAGAGGGGCACATGGCGCCTCACAGGCAAGTGTAACTTAAACAGAAGGAAGGAGAGATCTGTGGGGAGAAGCTTGGAAAGCTTTGCAGAGGGAGCAACATTTGGGCATTGAAAAATGGTAGCGTTTCAACAAGTAGAGATAGGGGAGAAGGTCATTCCAGAAAACAAGAACAACGTGAACCAAGGCATATGGGGAGTCACGTGTGGGGACCCCTCAGTGAAAGGTGGCCATGTCTACAGCATCAAGTGCTTTGGCACAGGTTACTACGGAAAACCAAGGCTTGAAATACAGCTTTGTAATCACATCTTAAGGGATTTTGATGCCTCTCAAAAGAGACAAGAGAAGGCAATGGCAACCCACTCCAGTACTCTTGCCTGGAGAATCCCAGGGACAGAGGAGCCTGTTAGGCTGCCACCTATGGGGTCGCACAGAGTCGGACACGACTGAAGCAACTTTGTGGAGTTCTTGTGTAGCCTAGTCATTAGGATTCTGGGCTTTCACTGCCAGGACCCAAGTTCAATCCTTGGTTGGGGAACTGAGATGCTGCAAGCCTCACAATGTGGCCAAAAAAAACAGGATAAGTTGAAGAGCTCTCTTCATGTTTATAACCTTTCTCTTTAATACCTTACTGCTTAGATGTTATAGCATGTTATACATTAACAAGTACAAGTGGTGTATCGACGTCCCTCTCTCTCTAAAGGCAGGAATTCTGGCGCTCAGCATCGNCTCTTCATGTTTATAACCTTTCTCTTTAATACCTTACTGCTTAGACGTTATAGCATGTTATACATTAACAAGTACAAGTGGTGTATCGACGTCCCTCTCTCTCTCTAAAGGCAGGAATTCTGGCCCTCGGCATTCTTTATGGTCCAACTGTCACATCCACACATGATGACTACTGGAAAAGCCAAAGCTTTGAGTAGATGGACCTTTGTTGGCAAGTTAATATCTCTGCTTTTTAATACACTGTCTAGGTTTGCCATAGCTTTTCCTCCAAGGAGCAAGCGTCTTTTATTTTCATGGCTGCAGTCACCACCTGAGGTGATTTTGGAGCCCAAGAAAATGAAGTCTGTCACTGTTTCCATTGTTTCCCCATCTATTTGCCATGAAGTAGTGAGACCAGATGCCAAGCTGAGATGGTGGGTAAGCTCCGTAAAAGAGTTGTGTACAGGGCACCCGGAAAGAATCCTGGGCTTAGAGTCAGAGTGAAGATCTATTCCTATGCTTTTGTTGGTTGGTCTAGCAGATCTCTTCTGTACCTTAAGAGTAGGCATGGGACCCAGGGTAGGCTTAGCCCCAAAGCAGCCCTTGAACCAATTCAATCCTTTTCCTGGATTTTTCTGTTGGAGATGTGGAAGGAAAAGCACCGTAGATAAATCCAGACTTGCTAGCGGCCACGTTGCTCCCAAGCAGTGATGTCTTAGAGAGTGACAAAAAATTGAGGAAACCTCGTAGCATCTTGACTTTAAAAAATGCACAGCATGAAAAAAAAAAAAAGCACAGCATGAAAGTTGTGAGTTAAGTCTTATTTGGGACAAAATGAGGACCACAGCCCAAGAGAGCACTTCAGATAGCTCTGAGAAACTGCTCCAAAGAGGCACGGGGGAAAGGTCAGTATAGATGTGATTTTGGTGAAGGGGAATTACATGCAATCAAGCACACATTTTTTTGTAGAATGTTTCTGCTGGTCAGTCACTCAGTTGTATCTGACTCTTTGTGACCCTATGAACTGTACCCTGCCAGGCTCCTCTGTCCATGGGATTTTCCAGGTAAGAATGCTGGGGTATTTTGTCATTTCCTCCTCCAGGGGTTGTTCTCAATCCAAGAATCAAATCCATGTCTCTTGTGTCTCCTGCATGGCAGGCAGATTCTTTACCACTGAGCCACCTGGGAATCCCCAGGTATTCCTAAAAGAGTTTATCTAAAGCTCTTATTTCATTTACATTTTCTTTCCTTAAAAGTTTCTTCACATTGAGCTACTTCCCTTGCTGACAATTTTGCAACATATATAATAAGATCTTATTTATTAATAGCTTATATTAAACCTAGGCACAATGAAAGTATTACACTGATTATTATGTTGATGACTCTAAGACATGTCTATATTAAGTAGATCAACAAGCTTAAATATTAATACTAAGTACTAATTTAATATTGCATATTTCCCTGAAAAAGTCATTTAGCTTAATTTCTCTTGTATTTAGAATTGTTTGGTTTCAATTTGTACCTTTCTTTAGGCCATTTAAATTAATGCTCATCAACAAATTAACCTCAGCAGTTCTATCCAAAGACAAAGAAAGACACATACTGAGACATACACGTATTCAGACAGATACAACGAGAGCTCTAGCGTAAAGTTTCTGCTGGTCTCATGAAGCTTCTGCTCGTCACAAGGAGCAGCAGTCATCATGAAAGATTTCAGTGTTTTTTGAGATATGAGGAAATACAAGAACTGAGCTCGTAAAATCAGCTCTTGAGAATATCTAACTGTCTGAAGACCTGGGCGGCCAGTTTTTCCCTGAGCAGAGAGTGCCTCATTTTTGCTGTCTACCCCAAACTCCTTCAGGAGGTGTTGAAGGTCAGCAGCTGCAGCAGCATATTATTTAATCCTTGTAGAGACAGATGGCAAGCACCCATGTGTGTGCACGCTAAGTCACTTCAGTTGTGTCCAACTCTTTGCAATCCTGTGGACTGTAGCCTGCGAGGCTCCTCTGTCCATGGGATTTTCCAGACAAGAATACCGGAGTGGGTAGCCATGCCGTATACTGCAGGCAGATTCTTTACCATCTGAACCACCAGGGAAGCCCAACAACAGTGAGTTGATTTGAGAGGTATTTCTTAACATCTGCTGGGCCCCTGGGGGAGCCCTGCAAGCATCCCTGGCAAGTGCCAATTTGTAGTTGACAGGGACAAGTTTTTAGACTCTCCCTCAGAACTACCATGCTTCCGAAGGCTCTTTTTGTGATCCTGTGAGTTACCCCAATAGCCCATTCAACAAATAACAACTGTTTATGTTGACTAAGATATTTTGAGTTGCGTGGTCTCCCTTGGAACCAAAATAGGCCTGATTTATTTAATAAGCACATTTTTGGACCACCGTGAAAACCCTATGGTGCAGAATTAGTGTGAAATTTCCAGTATGGTACCAAGCAATGCTCAGTAAATCTACCAAACTGAACTGAATCAAGTATGATAATTTGGAATTGCTTTTACATGTGTGACATTTCAGGCTTCAAGACTAATGGAAATTTTTATTGTAACCCCCTAGGCTTATTTCTCCAGTGTTCTTGTCTGGAGAATCCCAGGGACAGGGGAGCCTGGTGGGCTGCCATCTATGGGGTCACACAGAGTCGGACACTTCTGAAGTGACTTAGCAGCAGGCTTATTTCACATTTTAAGCATATAGATTTAAAATGATCTGAATCTTACCTCTCAAATTTGAAAATGCTCCAACATATGGAAAACTAATGAAATTTTCAGGTAATTATGCATCTAGCCTCAGATTGCTAATTATCATAGCCTAGATTATTTATTGCAGTTTACATTAAATAGCTTATTGTAGAACATATTATTAAATCTTTGCTTCCTTTGGAATGTGGTTTTAATGATATTCTGTGTGAAATATTTCTGCTTCCTATAACTTTGTTTCAATTCTGCTCATTTCATTTTATTGCAAATAATATGTTTCTTCTGCTCATGTGCCATCTGACATCACGATAACTTATACCCTTTTATTTAATTAGGGTGTCAGTGAAATTGCTACTGATGATTTCTATAGAGTTATTCTTTTCTGCAAAAATAATGACACTCTGTAGGAGAGTTTTAAGAAGTGACATATATCTTTATCTTCCAGGAGTACTGAACACAGAGCTCTTGCTTCTGTGTAATATCCAAAATTTGTTCTTTCAGTACAAACATCTATCTTAATGGCTAATGAAATTCTAACATCTAGTCATCATGACCAGAAAAAATCTGGCAAACCAGGAAATCATATCCATTTAATCTGTAGCCGTGATCTCTAATGTTAATGTAGGGCTGATCTTGGATAAACTCAATTCTGAGAAATATATGTTCAATATCCCTTTTCACAGCTACCCTGAGGCTCAGATGTTAAAGAATCCTCCAGCAGTGCCGGAGACCCAGTTTTGATCCCTGGGTCGGGAAGATTCCCTGGGAAAGGAGATGGGAATGGCAACCCAATCCAGTATTCCTGCCTGGAGAATTCCATGGACAGAGGAGCCTGGCAGGCTATAGTCCAGGAGGTTGCAAACAGTCAGAGACTACTGAGCAACTCACACACACACACACACACACACATCCTTTTTCAGCACTGAGCTCTGACTTCCTGGTCTAGAACAGTCAGGGTGGTGACCTGAGGGAAAGTCTAGGACTTGTTCTCCCACCTTGTCACCAAAATGAAATCAGTGGTGGAATATGGGGCTGAAGTATAACTTCAACAAAGGAATCCTGTTTCCACAGACAAAGGCATGGAGGATGCTTTAGCATTTTCAGAAATAACCCTCGGGTTTGTTTTCCACTCCGGAGAAGGCAATGACACCCCACTCCAGTACTCTTACCTGGAAAATCCCATGGACGGAGGAGCCTGGTAGGCTGCAGTCCATGGGGTCTCTAAGAGTCAGACACGACTTCACTTTCACTTTCACTTTTCACTTTGATGCATTGGAGAAGGAAATGGCAACCCACTCCAGTATTCTTGCCTGGAGAATCCCAGGGACAGGGGAGCCTGGTGGGCTGCTGTCTATGGGGTCGCATAGAGTCGGACCCGACTCAAGTGACTTAGCAGCAGCAGCAAAGACTAATCTCAGATAGTTTTTAGTTTGCTAATGATTCTGTGCCACGTTTTATTTATTATCCAGTTGTTTGGAACTTTGGATGGTTTTGAATAGATGCAACATCACATATTATGTCAAGGTCCTGGGTTAGGCTTCCTCTCACCACTCCCCCGAAAGAAAAATTTTAACCAATAGAAACCTGAAATTTGATACATATGGAATTTTAAAACTGAAGAAAATATTTTTATACATAGCATAAATTTTTAAAAATACTGAACTCAAAAATAACTTTTTTTCTTAATTTGCAAGCTGAGGTTTGAGGAAAAGAGGATTACCTAGAGAACACAAAGCAGCTGGTGAGCTGCAACAAGTCTGAAGGACTGTTTGTGTATTTTGAAAGATTTCAAATTTGGTGACTCTTTATTCTAATTCCATGGCTTTCCTTTTTTTTTTTTTAAGGCAAAAGCATATCACCAAATTACAGTAAGATACCACTTTGTATTGAGATGACTGCAATAAAACAAACAATAACAAATGTTGGCAAGGAGATGGACAACTGGAACCCTCACTCATTGTTGCTGTGACTGTAAAAGGGTGCAGCTACTTTGGGAAACAGTCTGGCATTTCCTCAGATGGTTAGTATATGAGATATAAGATGGTATGGAAAAATCTAATGAACCTTTTGGCTAACCAAATATATGTTTACTGATTCACTTTGCTGTACAGCAGTAATTAACACAACATTGTAAATCAACTATACTCCAGTTAAAAAAGAAAAAAGTAATAATAAAAAGTGTATCACTAGCAGTATTCCTTGCTATCACCCTCTTGACTGAGAGTCATATATTATTTTGTTATTTGAAGACTAAAATGAAAATTATAGGTAAAAAGGGACAAAAGGAGGAATGATTAAAAGGCGTATGTGCACATGTCCTTTTGTAATGCCAAAGTGATGTTAAGAATTGGAATTAACTGTCCCAAGAGCAGTGTAGGGGCATAAGGATGCCCCTGAGCTCTGCCCATGCTCACCCTCACAGCAGAACAAAGGACATGTGGAAGCTTGGGTCCAACGTGTCTGCACACCTAGAAGCAGGCAACTGCTCCTGACTTGGAGACAAAAATTTAAGTGTGGGAAAGAAAGGAATTCAGTATTGGCAGCAGAAGTGAAAAGACAAACTAAGGAAAACTATCAAGCAGTTGCAACTAAGCAATGGAACTCACGAGGAGGTAGAGGTTTAAGGTAAAGAAGCACAGACACTATGGAAGCACAGACCTAGAAAAGCTGCCACAAGATCAGATTCTCTGGAGCAGGAAACAAAGGCCCTCTGATGCCAGTGCACATCTCAGAGAAATTCCAGGAGACATTTGCATCACCCAGCAGACCTCAGATCAGAAGCTCTGAATGTCAGCAAAGTGTCCATTCACCTCAGCCCCCAAGACACCAATCAACTCCATACAAACAAGGGCTCCACACGCCTTGGGAAGCTGTCTGTCCAGCGTGTCACTGCTGTTCCTGTGACACTGTGCCAGGAAACGTGGCCTGGTTCAGGCTTCCCTCAGGCTGGGGCTGCTTGTGAAATATAAGCCTTTGCCTGTGGAACTCATTACACTGCCCTTGAAGGTGGGTGAGGGAACTTGTAGAACAGTTCATCTCTCTGAGTCTCCTGGAACCTCTCTGCTCACCAAAACTTTGGAACTTTCTTCACTAGTACTCAGGAGTTTTCATCAACTATCATTGCCTCTAACCTGCTGCTGTGCCCTGTGCAAAGTTGGGGATGAATGGAGGTAACCTCAGATATGCAGATGACACCACCTTATGGCAAAAAGCAAAGAAGAACTAAAGAGCTTCTTGATGAAAGTGAAAGAGGAGAGTGAAAAAGCTGGCTTAAAACNCAAAGGACATGTGGAAGCTTGGGTCCAACGTGTCTGCACACCTAGAAGCAGGCAACTGCTCCTGACTTGGAGACAAAAATTTAAGTGTGGGAAAGAAAGGAATTCAGTATTGGCAGCAGAAGTGAAAAGACAAACTAAGGAAAACTATCAAGCAGTTGCAACTAAGCAATGGAACTCACGAGGAGGTAGAGGTTTAAGGTAAAGAAGCACAGACACTATGGAAGCACAGACCTAGAAAAGCTGCCACAAGATCAGATTCTCTGGAGCAGGAAACAAAGGCCCTCTGATGCCAGTGCACATCTCAGAGAAATTCCAGGAGACATTTGCATCACCCAGCAGACCTCAGATCAGAAGCTCTGAATGTCAGCAAAGTGTCCATTCACCTCAGCCCCCAAGACACCAATCAACTCCATACAAACAAGGGCTCCACACGCCTTGGGAAGCTGTCTGTCCAGCGTGTCACTGCTGTTCCTGTGACACTGTGCCAGGAAACGTGGCCTGGTTCAGGCTTCCCTCAGGCTGGGGCTGCTTGTGAAATATAAGCCTTTGCCTGTGGAACTCATTACACTGCCCTTGAAGGTGGGTGAGGGAACTTGTAGAACAGTTCATCTCTCTGAGTCTCCTGGAACCTCTCTGCTCACCAAAACTTTGGAACTTTCTTCACTAGTACTCAGGAGTTTTCATCAACTATCATTGCCTCTAACCTGCTGCTGTGCCCTGTGCAAAGTTGGGGATGAATGGAGGTAACCTCAGATATGCAGATGACACCACCTTATGGCAAAAAGCAAAGAAGAACTAAAGAGCTTCTTGATGAAAGTGAAAGAGGAGAGTGAAAAAGCTGGCTTAAAACTCAACAGTCAAAAAATGAAGATCATGGCATCCAGTCCCATCACTTCATGGCAAATAGATGTGGAAACTATGGAAACAGTGACAGACTTCATTTTCTTGGGCTCCAAATCACTGCAGATGGTGACTGCAGCCATGATATCAAAAGACGCTTGCTCCTTGGAAGAAAAGATATGACGAACCTAAACAGCATATTACAAAGCAAAGATATTAGTTTGCCAACAATGGTCCGTCAGTCAAAGGTATGGTTTTTCCAGTAATCATGTATGGATGCGAGAATTGGAGTATAAAGAAGGCTGAACGCCGAAGAATTGATGCTTTTGAACTGTGGTGTTGGATAAGACTCCTGAGAGTCCCTTGGATTGCAAGGAAATCAAACCAATCAATCCTTAAGGAAATCAGTCCTGAATACTCGTTTGAAGGACTGATTCTGAAGCTGAAACTCCAATACTTTGGCCACCTAATGCAAAGAACTGACTCACTAGAAAAGACCCTGATGCTGAGAAATAGTTAGAGCACATACTGATCTAATGATAGCACATTTATTGAGAGAAGAGTTAGCAGATTAGAATGCAATCCCATTTCTCAGACCATGCTTAGATTAAACCCACAGGTAAAATACAAATTAAAGAATGAAAGACTGAAGGCAGGAGTGGAAGGGGACGACAGAGGATGAGCTGATTGGATGGCATCACCGACTTGGTGGACATGAGTTTGAGCAAGCTCCGCGAGTTGGTGATGGGCAGCCTGGTGTGCTGCAGTCCGTGGAGTTGCAAAGAGTTGGACATGACTGAGCGACTGAAACTGAACTGAACTGAACCTGAGGGTTGTGCCTTCCATCAGGAGGTTGTAACTTACAAGTAATATCAAATATTCATACACTATTGTGGATTCCATAGAGCCAATGGATTCTCACAGAATGCTTTTGTGATTTTTGCCAAATTCTTTAATTTGTATTTTACCTGTGGGTTTAATCTAAGCATGGTCTGAGAAATAGAATTGCATTCTAATCTGCTAACTCTTCTCTCAATACATGCACTATCGTTAGATCAGTATGTGTTCTACTGTTTAACTATTTCTCACCCTCATACAAATTATGTTCCTCAAAATGAAGCTCTTCCAGCTTCAGTACTGTGCATGCCACACTGTGCCACTTGTTCATCAATGTGTTTATTCCCTGCTGAATTAAAGCTTTTGAATAGTGGAAGAATATTCACTCAGTGTTTTTTCTCTTTTTTTGGTGCTATGTACAATGTAACAGCTATAAACATGACTCATTACAAGTTTAATATTCATTATTAAAATTTTCACTGTTATTATCTTAAATCCAGACTACAAATTGGCAAAATATAGCCTGTATATTTTTGTATGGACAAAATTAGGAATGGTTTTTACAATCTCAAATAGTTGAAAATGATCAAGAGAATAATAACGTTTTGTGATGTGAAAAATTATATGAGAGTCAGATTTGGGTATATGTAAGTACTTTTATTGAAACCCACCCATGGTCATTCATTTATATATTGGCTAGGTCTGCTCTTGACTGTAATGGCAGAATGGAGTGATTGCAACAGAGATTGTATGGCCTGCAAATCTAAAATATTTATCCTCTGGTACTTTATTGGAAAAGGTTACTGACCTCAGCTCTGGAATAAAGCAAGCCTTGACGATAGCATTCATGCATTTCTATAATCAAGTAGACCCACCCTCTTCAGCAGGGATTTCAGCCCAGATCTGTGCTCCCTCTTCACTCAGTCACCATGGTCTGAGTGGCTTGAAAGTAATAACATACGTCAGCTCTAACGGCTAGCAATGCATCAGATCACTATCTCAGATCTATGAAATTTCAACATAACTTATTCCTCTTTGCCTGTCGGGCAAATTGCTAGCCCTACATCTGCACTCCTCATCATTTGATTTGCACCATTCTTTCAGAAGGACACCCAGTTTTTTCAAAGGTGGGAATTAGAACACTGATTTTTTTTCTTTCTGGAAGAAATATATAATTCTTAGACATTCTGAGCTCTGAACCAAAGATATTTCCATATTTCTAAGAAGTTGAAAAGAATGGTATCATTTCAGACTTGCAACATAAACATTGAATCAGTCCTCTTCAAAGAGAATAAACAGATGAATGAAAGCACCCAAAGGACTTGTGAGACCAATAATATTCATTCCATCCCGAAATGTGACTGCATTATAAAGTGCAAAGTGGGCTGTAAACAAAATGAGAATCTGGTCCTCCTACCTCAGCTTTCCACCTATAGTCACAACTCACTTCTCTGATCACACCGGCATGTGAAATTTTTGTGTCCATTAAGATGAGCCAGCCATGTTGGGAATGTTTTTTGAGCAGAAGCAAAAATAAAATACTAATAAGTTGAACATGTATGTACTTGCATCATAAAAAAATCTGTGTCTAACAGCAGTTGTGAAACTATATTTAAAATCTTTAAAAGCTATTCTAATAAGAAGCAATTATTTTACCTCATTTGTCACATGACAAGCTCAGTGATGCAGATTTAGGTAGATTCACACTAGATATAAACATTCCCCAAAAGGGTGGAGATATGAAGGTCTCACACTAATTCATAGGATTTTTTTCCAAGTAAATATGGGAAAAAAAAATCATTTGTGGAATTTTGTAAATTTTCCCCTGCCCCCACCCGCAAAATACTCTCAAACTTAGTCCTACTTATCCATTCCATTCCTTAACCTATTTGGCCGTGGACACCTTTCTTCATATTAGAATTCTGATGAGAAAGCATTAGCTAAACATACCTATGGTCTAATTATTGGCTTCTTTTACAAATACAAATTCCCAAGGAGTGCAAAAAAAAGGGGGGGGCGGGGGAACTTGAGTTGTTAAAATTAAGTTGTTGTTTTAGGCCCAACGCCCAGTTGGCTAAGTCACAACAATGAAGCTAATGCACATAGCCCTTGACACTATCCTAAGTGCTTTGCATATATATTAACTTACTTAACCTTCAGGACAACCTAAAAATCTGGCAATATTGCTCTGTTCTTTTTTGTTTAGATGAGGAGATGAGGCACAAAGAAGTTAAGTACCTAAGCAAATGGCGGAGTCAGGATTCAAACCCAGAGAATCTGACTCCACCACCCATGCTTGTATCAATTAGACATGCAGCGCCTCCTGTGCCTGTGCATGAAATATTCTTAAAAAAAAAATTAAATAACTGTGCTCATTAACTTGGAGTTATTAGTAGAAGAGTCATTCTGCATAAGTGAAAAGAGGAACCTTGATGGCTTTGAGACTATCAATTTTTTTTTTAATTTAAAAGTTTTAAAAGTTACTGTTTTTTGGTGTGTTTTTAAAAATACTTTCAAGTACCTGCAACAAGAATGAACTCCCCGTTCCTGTACTATATTTTCACAGAGACCGGCTAGGGAAGAGGCATTCACACTTTGCTTGCTTGTGTCCCTCTGGAGAACTTTAAACATAGTGTGTTCTCTGAAGTCGGTTTCATGAGTCCTTGAAATTGTGTTCATAATGTCAGTTTGCTTGGCAAACCCTTTACTGAGGATGGTGTTTTTGCAGTTATACTTTGAGCCTTGCCCAGGATGAATAGTCAGAAATCTCACATCAGTTGAGCCCAAAGGAAGAAGCTTGACTTCTATAAAAAAGCAGGCAGCATAGCCTTGATTGACCAAACTTCTTCCTTGCTAGCTTTCAAGGTATAGAGAATAAACTAAGCATTATTCTAAAATCACAAATAAACTCTCCTTTCTATTGTTCAGTTGCTCGGTCTCATCTGACTCTTTGCATGCCCATGGACTGCAGCATGCCAGGCTTCCCTGTCCTTCACCATCTCCCAGCGTTTGCTCAGACACATGTCCATTGAGTCGATGATACCATCCAACCATCTCATCCTCTGTCACACTCTTCTCCCCTGCTCTCAGTCTTTCCCAGCATCGGGATCTCATTCCTATTGGATGGGTCAGAGTTCTTTAAAGATATTCCTATGGATTCAACCCCAATCCTGGAAAATAAGAAAAACTTAGCAAACAAGTTACACTCAGGCTTGCCATTGCCTGTGGTAGAAGGGTAGATGATTCATCACTTAGTTTTACTCCATAGTGAAAGAAACTTAAAATCCTTGGAACTTCCCCAGCTGACAAGGAGGGAGGAGCTGATGAGGTGGCAACTTTTTGAGCTTGAGTTTGAGATAACCTCGCTGAGTCAGGAGGTTTGCCATGTTGTCTTAGCTGTACAGTGAGACAGAAGCAAGGCTTAGGACACTCTCTTCTTTCTTTTTAAAATGAATTTTGGAACTATAATTCATATACCATAAAATTCACTCATTCAAAGTGTACATTTCCATGGATTTTAGTATATTTATAGAGTTGTGCAGTACATCCACCACCAAAATCAAATTTAGAATATTTCATTTCTCCTTAAAGAAACTCTGCACTCATTGGCCATCACCCCTTAATACCCTCATCCTCCAGCAGGTAACTAGTAATCTACTTTTTATCTCTACAGATTTGCTTATTCTGGATATTTCATGCAAACAGAGTCATACAATATGTGGCCTTTTTAGTCTGGCTTCTTTCACTTAGCATAACATTTCAAGGTTCATCCATGTTGCAGCACGTATCAGTACTTCATTTCTTCTTATGGCTAAATATTCCATTATATGAAAAGATCACTTTATTATTTTTTAATTAATTTACTTAAAAAATACTTATTTACTTATCTGGCTGCACTAGGTCTTAGTTGTGGCATGTAAACTTTTATTGCGATATGTGAAATATGCGATATGTGAAATCTAGATCCCTGACCAGGGATTGAGCCCAGGCTCCCTGCATTGAGCGCAGAATCTTTGCCAGTGGGCCACCAGAGAAGTCCCTCTTTATCCAGTCCTGATGGACATTTCAGTAGTTTCTACCCTTTGGGCTTTACAAATGACACTATTATGGACATTTATATGTAAGTTTTTGTGTAAGCATAGGTTTCCATTTCTCTTGGGTACACACCTAGAAGTGAAATTGCTAGGTTGTATGCTAACTGTACGCTTAATGATTTAAGGAACTGCCAGACTGTTTTCTGAAGTGGCTGCATTGTTTTACATTCCCACAATCTATGAGGGATCCTATTTCTCCGTATCTGGTATTGTCCATCTTTTTTATTAGAGCCATGTTGGTGGGTGTGAAGGAATATCTAATTGTAGTTTTGCTTTGCATTTCCCTGATGGCAAATGATGTTAAACATTATTTCATGTCTAACTAGCCATTTGTATAACTTTGAAGAACTTCCTAGATATCACATAGTTCTTTTCTGCTTTGGTTTCCCCTCTCACAGGAAAAGTGTTGCAATACATTGTCGCTAGCTTTGTTCACCTTGTTACAGAATAAGGCCTCTAGCCAATCATGGGAACAGATTTATTCAGCATATGAATCAGTCACTGATTATACACATTATCAAAGTATTGATTTTAATAGAGTTCAAGACTTCAATAAAAACTTGAGTAGAGAGCTCAAAGTTCATTGTAAACGGCTTGTCTTAGGTCTCATAGATTTTAACGGCCTATTTTAAATTTCAAGGCATTATTCTTGAATCTATCACTCAGAACAAGATCCAGTCACAGAATATCAGAGGAAACATTCCAAATAGAAAGATCAATGAAATGGGATGGTCACATCATGTGACTCAGAGCCTTTCAAAACACAAATCAGGTAAGTAACCAACACAGTTTGCCTGAGACAATCCTAATTTTAAATCCTGGGACACCCTTTAGTCCTCAGTAGACCCAGTTGGTTAGTTAGCACAGAGCCACCCTCAATCTCCTAGTTACGTAGGTAAAGGAATTATGAAAGAGGACACAGTAAATATCAGAGGCTATATCTTTTGGCCTTGGGGGCAGCATGGGTTTGAATTCTGGACAAATACTGGCCTGTGAATTTTGGCATACTACTTCATCTCCACAAGCCTTAGAGAAATTTCAGTGAAATATGCTGGGTCATACCTAACGGGTTTTAGAGTTCAACCATATTAAGTGTGCAGTTCATATCTTGTCAAAGGTAAATTTGAAAATCCTTCAAATATAAAACCAAGTATAAGTCCATAAAAATACATGGTTTAGTGTGGTCAGTGTTGAAGATAATTTTAATAGATTGCCTAACTCTTCACTGATTACTCTCAATGAATTCCTCCCTTCCTTCTATCTCCACTCTTATACCCAACACCAGGAAAAATGGTTTGACTTTTTGGATCCAATCTTTGCAACCACTCACACAGCCTTCCTTAAGTTTTCAGACAAGCAGCATTGCCAGTTTTAGGCATAGTTGTATCCACTTCTGGGCAGATGTTCATTGGGTAGAATAGGAGGGCTGTTCCCTGCACTGGTTGAATTCTTTTCTTTTTTGCTCAGGACACATGATAGAATTCTTGCAAGGTAAACATGTGTATGACGTGACTCTATGGTGAAGTTTCTAAACCACTCACAGAAAGCTGAGTAAGCTTCAGGAGAAAGACCTCAGACATGTCCAAGAAGAGGTCAAAGCCCCCAACCCCTCCAAATGATTGAGGTGGCAGCTCATAAGTTCGTCTCCCAAGGAAAGAGTCGTGTGTGAGAGCGCAGAGCCCAGTTCCCCACTCTGGAAGTGGTCCCACTTTTTGATGACTCTCCCACCGCCAGTGTTCTGGAAGCCAGCCCAGGTCTGCCCCACCCAGCCTGTCATTTCACACACCTATCCATGACTGGCATGTGTTATGTGCTTGTTCTCAGCCTATCCATAACCAGCACTGTGGCTGGGCCAGCCCTTGTGGTTCTCATTGTGATTGCAAGACGTCTTTTCACAATAACGACCCAGAAACTCTGAAAAAGTAAAGGTTTATTATTTACAGTACGTGGAAATTACACAGCACATTTGGGGCTATAATACAAGGTCACAGGCAGAAAAAGAGAGAGGGTGTATGTGAGGGCCTGGGATTCTGCTTTTACTGGGGTCAAGCGTGAGGGCCTAATGTTTGGAGAGCTCATCCTTTATTGGTGAATTTAGAACATGAGTGGAATTTAAATCACATGAAAAGAAAAAACAAATGCCCCAAATAGCTTCCAAAATAACTAAGATCTTTAAAACAAAGGAGCCTCAATAAGGGAGGTGGTGTGGCTCTTTATCTACTCGTGACTGGCAATGTGTTTATTCCAGATAGCCATCTTTGAAGTGGCTGCCTTTCTGTGGCAACCGAACCTTAAGTCAGGTACTTGCTTACAAAAAGAACCAAAAAACAATAAAACACAGCCATCAGGGTTCACACTTCAACGTGACATGATCATGCAGTTCAGAAAAGCAGTTGAGTTCAATCTGGTTGGATCTAGAGTGTCAGGGTCCACTCTGGGAAATAGCAGCTTTCCAGAACTGGAGGTCGATAATGACCTCAGGAAGAATATAATATTCCTAGTGAGTCCTCATCCAGTTAATCGGAGAAGGCCATGGCAACCCACTCCAGTACTCTTGCCTGGAAAATCCCATGGACGGAGGAGCCTTGTGGGCTATAGTCCATGGGGTCGCTAACAGTCAGACATGACTGAGTGACTTCCCTTTCAATTTTCACTTTCATGCATTGGAGAAGGAAATGGCAACCCACTCCAGTATTCTTGCCTGGAGAATCCCATGGACAGAGGAGCCTGGCTGGATATAGTCCATGGGGTTGCAAAGAGTCGGATACGACTGAGCAACTTCACTTCACTTCACTTATCATCCAACAGGAGTAGGTAGAAATAGAGTATGAGGACAGAGGTACCATTTGCCAGGAAAACTAGGGGATTCAGAACTTAACCTGGAACTTCAAAGTGGTACTTTGCAGTGCCATGCGTGAAGTGTTAAGTCGCTTCTGTCGTGTCTGACTCTTTGTGACCCTATGGACTGTAGCCTACCAGGCTCCTCTGTCCATGAGATTCTCCAGGTACAAATATTGGAGTGGGTTGCCATGCCCTCCTCCAGGGGATCTTCCTAATGCAGGGGTCAATCTTGGCAGGAAGATTCTTCACCAATAGGGCCACCTGGGAAGCCCTGCTGAGGCCATGGCTTTAGATTCTTTGTTATTCTTATTTTTACTTATTCTTTGGGATGTTCCCCAGTGATGCTTTTTAATAAAAGGCAAACAGTTTGTGTCAGCTGAAGCAGAAAGCCCTTATTGATGAGGTAGCAAATGACCGTAACAACTTAGATGCCCATCAGCAGAGAGTAGTTGAGAGGATTACAGTATAGTCTTATATTATAATACTACGCAGTCACTAAAAAGAACAAGGTGGGGCTTTCTTGGTGGTTCAGTGGTTAAGAATCCTCCTGCCCGTGCAGGAGACACGGGTCTGATCCCTGGTCTGGGAAGATCCCACATGCCGAGGAGCAACTAAGCCCATGAGCCACAACTACTCAGCTACTGAAAGAGGAGCCCACGCACCGCAACAAGAGAAAGTCCGTGTGGCAGCAAAGACACAGCACAGCCAAAAATAAAGAAATAAAATTGCGTATTACAAAACCCAGCCCATTTCTTTAAGAAAAAATAGAAAAGAACAGTCTGAAGCCGTCTTCTAATATGGAACTCTCTCTGAGGCATATTAAGTGAACCAAACAAGGAACATGGTGGGTACATGGATCCTACCATTTATGTAAAAAGGGAAAGGGGAGCTATGGAGTTAAGTACATATAGATATGCTTATCAATATACAGATTGAATATCTCTAGAAAGATACATAAAGAACTATTAGTCGTGGCTGCCTCTGTGATGAGGAATCAAGGACAGAAGAAGAGTTGCATGTTCTTTTGTACTGCTTGATTTTATTGTTTTACATGTGCTTGTGTTAAACTTAAAAAAAAAAAAAAACAATAATATGGAAGTCCAATTACAAGAGGGAAAAAAAAACCCCTGCATCTTATCTATATGAAAGCAGAATTGTGAGGAATAGAGTTTCGACTGCTCTTTTTTCTCTTCTTTTCTGGCAAAAGCCTTTTGCAATCTTTAAGTAAAGCAGTCTATGTTTGAGTTGGACTATTTCCCACATACTATTGGAAAAAAATTTCCAACAGTTTTTCAAAGACAAAATGTAAATCAATTAATAATATTGCCTGTATTGGAATTTAGAATTATGATGGTCATGCTCATTTTATATTAATCCAATAAAAATTCTCATTTGATTCTTAGAAAAAGAATATGTAATAAAGGCTGAAGAGGAAAATGATTTGATAAAAAACCCTCAAATTTCTATTAGTAGCTAAGATTAAAAATTATTTGAAAAACTGACTGAGCCACAACTTATAATCATAGAAAACATGAGGGCACCCAAAGGATAAGAACTTGGTTAGATTTAAGTTTCTTGGTGGAGAAAAAAGTGACAATTTACATTAGTCCTTCATTCTACAGGCTTTTTAGTGAGTCCTCATGCAGTCAATCAGAGAAGGCAATGACACCTCACTCCAGTACTCTTGCCTGGAAAATCCCATGGATGGAGGAGCCTGGTGGGCTACAGTCCATGGGGTC
>SJYV01054554.1:10173-55934 GCA_006410875.1 Neotragus pygmaeus | reverse complement strand
GAATGAAAACTGACCTTTTCCAGTCCTGTGGCCACTGCTGAGTTTTCCAAATTTGCTGGCATATTGAGTGCAGCACTTTCACAGCATCATCTTTCAGTAAAGATGGGCACAATAAAGGATAGAAATGGTATGGACCTAATGGAAGCAGAAGATATTAAGAAGAGGTGGCAAGAATACACTGAAGAACTGTAGAAAAAGATCTTCATGACCCAGATAACCATGATGATGTGATCACTTACCTAGAACCAGATATCATGGAATTTGAAGTCAAGTGGGCCTTTGTTCATCACTATGAACAAAGCTAGTGGAGATGATGGAATTCCAGTTGAGCTATTTCAAATCCTGAAAGATGATGCTGTGAAAGTGCTGCACTCAATATGCCAGCAAATTTGGAAAACTCAGCAGTGGCCACAGGACTGGAAAAGGTCAGTTTTCATTCCAATCCCAAAGAAAGGCAATGTCAAAGAATGTTCAAACTACTTCACGATTGCACTCACCTCACAAGCTACCAAATAATGCCCAAAATTCTTCAAGCCAGGTTTTAACAGTATGTGAACTGAAAACTTCCAGATGTTCAGGCTGGTTTTAGAAAAGGCAGAGGAGCCAGAGATAAAATTGCCAACATCTGTTGGATCATCGAAAAAGCAAAAGAGTTCCAGAAAAACATCTCTTTCTGCGTTATTGACTATGCCAAAGCCTTTGACTATGTGGATCACAGCAAACTGTGGAAAATTCTTAAANAGGAGCCAGAGATAAAATTGCCAACATCTGTTGGATCATCGAAAAAGCAAAAGAGTTCCAGAAAAACATCTCTTTCTGCGTTATTGACTATGCCAAAGCCTTTGACTATGTGGATCACAGCAAACTGTGGAAAATTCTTAAAGAGATGGGAATTCCAGACCACCTGACCTGCCTCCTGAGACATCTGTATGCTAGTCAGGAAGAACAGTTAGAACTGAACATGGAATAACCGACTGGTTCCAAATCGGGAAAGGAGTATGTCAAGACTGTATGTTGTCACCCCACTTATTTAACTTATATGCAGAGTGCATCATGTGAAATGCTGGGCTGGATGAAGAACAAGCAGGAATCAAGATAACCTGGAGAAATATCAATAACCTCAGATATGCAGATGACACCACCCTTATGGCAGAAAGTGAAAAAGAACTAAAGAGGCTCTTGTTGTAAGTGNTGTGGGCTATAGTCCATGGGGTCGCTAACAGTCAGACATGACTGAGTGACTTCCCTTTCAATTTTCACTTTCATGCATTGGAGAAGGAAATGGCAACCCACTCCAGTATTCTTGCCTGGAGAATCCCATGGACAGAGGAGCCTGGCTGGATATAGTCCATGGGGTTGCAAAGAGTCGGATACGACTGAGCAACTTCACTTCACTTCACTTATCATCCAACAGGAGTAGGTAGAAATAGAGTATGAGGACAGAGGTACCATTTGCCAGGAAAACTAGGGGATTCAGAACTTAACCTGGAACTTCAAAGTGGTACTTTGCAGTGCCATGCGTGAAGTGTTAAGTCGCTTCTGTCGTGTCTGACTCTTTGTGACCCTATGGACTGTAGCCTACCAGGCTCCTCTGTCCATGAGATTCTCCAGGTACAAATATTGGAGTGGGTTGCCATGCCCTCCTCCAGGGGATCTTCCTAATGCAGGGGTCAATCTTGGCAGGAAGATTCTTCACCAATAGGGCCACCTGGGAAGCCCTGCTGAGGCCATGGCTTTAGATTCTTTGTTATTCTTATTTTTACTTATTCTTTGGGATGTTCCCCAGTGATGCTTTTTAATAAAAGGCAAACAGTTTGTGTCAGCTGAAGCAGAAAGCCCTTATTGATGAGGTAGCAAATGACCGTAACAACTTAGATGCCCATCAGCAGAGAGTAGTTGAGAGGATTACAGTATAGTCTTATATTATAATACTACGCAGTCACTAAAAAGAACAAGGTGGGGCTTTCTTGGTGGTTCAGTGGTTAAGAATCCTCCTGCCCGTGCAGGAGACACGGGTCTGATCCCTGGTCTGGGAAGATCCCACATGCCGAGGAGCAACTAAGCCCATGAGCCACAACTACTCAGCTACTGAAAGAGGAGCCCACGCACCGCAACAAGAGAAAGTCCGTGTGGCAGCAAAGACACAGCACAGCCAAAAATAAAGAAATAAAATTGCGTATTACAAAACCCAGCCCATTTCTTTAAGAAAAAATAGAAAAGAACAGTCTGAAGCCGTCTTCTAATATGGAACTCTCTCTGAGGCATATTAAGTGAACCAAACAAGGAACATGGTGGGTACATGGATCCTACCATTTATGTAAAAAGGGAAAGGGGAGCTATGGAGTTAAGTACATATAGATATGCTTATCAATATACAGATTGAATATCTCTAGAAAGATACATAAAGAACTATTAGTCGTGGCTGCCTCTGTGATGAGGAATCAAGGACAGAAGAAGAGTTGCATGTTCTTTTGTACTGCTTGATTTTGTTGTTTTACATGTGCTTGTGTTAAACTTAAAAAAAAAAAAACAATAATATGGAAGTCCAATTACAAGAGGGAAAAAAAAACCCCTGCATCTTATCTATATGAAAGCAGAATTGTGAGGAATAGAGTTTCGACTGCTCTTTTTTCTCTTCTTTTCTGGCAAAAGCCTTTTGCAATCTTTAAGTAAAGCAGTCTATGTTTGAGTTGGACTATTTCCCACATACTATTGGAAAAAAATTTCCAACAGTTTTTCAAAGACAAAATGTAAATCAATTAATAATATTGCCTGTATTGGAATTTAGAATTATGATGGTCATGCTCATTTTATATTAATCCAATAAAAATTCTCATTTGATTCTTAGAAAAAGAATATGTAATAAAGGCTGAAGAGGAAAATGATTTGATAAAAAACCCTCAAATTTCTATTAGTAGCTAAGATTAAAAATTATTTGAAAAACTGACTGAGCCACAACTTATAATCATAGAAAACATGAGGGCACCCAAAGGATAAGAACTTGGTTAGATTTAAGTTTCTTGGTGGAGAAAAAAGTGACAATTTACATTAGTCCTTCATTCTACAGGCTTTTTAGTGAGTCCTCATGCAGTCAATCAGAGAAGGCAATGACACCTCACTCCAGTACTCTTGCCTGGAAAATCCCATGGATGGAGGAGCCTGGTGGGCTACAGTCCATGGGGTCGCTAAGAGTCNCAGGCTTTTTAGTGAGTCCTCATGCAGTCAATCAGAGAAGGCAATGACACCTCACTCCAGTACTCTTGCCTGGAAAATCCCATGGATGGAGGAGCCTGGTGGGCTACAGTCCATGGGGTCACTAAGAGTCGGCCACGACTGAGCGACTTTACTTTCCCTTTTCACTTTCATGCATGGAGAAGGAAATGGCAACCCACTCCAGTGTTCTTGCCTGGAGAATCCCAGGGACGGGGGAGCCTGGTGGGCTGCCGTCTATGGGGTCGCACAGAGTCGGACACGACTGAAGCGACTTAGCAGCAGCTGCAGCAGCATCCAGTTAATACCAGACAAGATGCAAGGTGCTAAAGATACAAATGAAAAGAGGTACAGTTATCATTTTTACTTGCTCAGAATTCATTTCTCCTTTTCATGGTGACAGCATCTTGATTTTCCTCTGGGAAATCACTCATTCCCCATTCTTGCTTCATGTGGTTCCTTCAGGAGAGACTAGCCTACACTCTGTCCCCCCATGACCGCCACCAACTACGGTTTCAGAAGTAGCACCTGGCAATTCTAAGCCCCTGGCTATAGTGCTGTGTGTGGACCTCAAGAAAAGTAAGCTAGGACTTCTGTGGAACTACCAAAAAGATAAAGAACTCCCTACAAAGGAGACTGAAGCTATGAGAATGTGAAGCTGCCGGTACAAGGAGGCCAACAGAAACAAAGGTACAGCAGAGACAGACAGAGTCCAGGTACCATCGTTTGAATATTAGATCCAGTTACACCTGAACTAAATTGCCCCCTGGACTTTTTAGCGCTAATATTAGTTTCTCCCCGCCTTTTTTTTTTTGCTTAAGTCAGTTTGAGTAATATCTTAATATTTGTCTCTTGAAACCATAATGCTCCTGGCAAGTAGAGGAACAACAAGACTGTTCCTTCCTCTAAGATGCCCAAGTCCTTCAGGAAGAAGCAGACACCAGGTAATTAAAGGAGAAGTTACTTTGTGATGGGTGGCACCATGCCAAAGTATGTACCCAGTGCTCTGGCAACAGCAGAAAGGCACAGAGAATGAGATAAAACATCTCAGACTTATAAATGGTGTTAGAGTTTATGGAACTAAACTCGTTCCTCTCATTCAAGTAAAGACTCTGAAGCCCAGACTCATCCAAGAGATGCAAAGGAGCTAAGGATGCTTCTGAACGGTACTCTAACCTCTGGTGTAAAAGCAATTATTTTAATAGCACTTTTTTCCTAGTAGGTAAAAATTATGCATACTCATAGAAAATATAAGACAAGTCAAAGAATAACGTTAAAATTACTCACATCATCCATGGAATTGCTAGATCAAAGAATTCACATATCTCAAAATTTCACATTTCAACTGTAAGTCAAATAGGTAAATATTTTACAGTACAAACTTAACCTTTACTAGAAGGGGCACAAAACTCAAGTGAGCTGCACATAAGAAGCTACATATATTATAATAGTAGAGATTATCAGTCTAAGGAGAGGAGGAGGGAATAATACAATACTTTGCAATATATTACTGCATACGTACATGCTAAGTCACTTCAATCATGTCTGACTCTTTTGCGACCCCATGGACTATAGCCTGCCAGGCTCCTCTGTCTACGGAATTCTCCAGGCAAGAATACTGGAGTGGGTTGCCATGCCCTCCTCCAGGGGATCTTCCCCACCCAAGGATCAAACCTAGGTCTCCCGCATTGCAGACAGGGTTTTTTCCATCTGAACCACCAGGGAAACCCAGTTGTTCACTACCTGGCTGCAAAGTGGAATCACCCCCGGGTTTAATATAGCCTATTTGGGGGCTCATCCCAGAACTCTGTAGATTTAGAGGGAGAGAGAGAAGTACAGACACTGATTTTTTTTTTTTTAAGCTTCCAATGTGATTTTAATGATTAGTCAGTGTTGAGAATTCCTGATAAGATCTTTTTCCTTCCTCATTAATCCTATAAGACATTTTATTCACTGTAGAGGGATGATTTTTAAAAACATTATTCAAGGTTATCTCCCCAACATAGCTATTTCTTCTTTTTCTACTTATTTTTAAAATTTCCTATAAAAAAAGTAAAACAAGTGGGTGAGTTGGAAGACCCATATCTAAGACAATGATCTGCAGAACATGGCCCCTGGATTAGCAGCATCAGGAGCACCTGGAAATTGATTGGAAATGAAACCTACCCTCGACCAGGGGGAGATCTCTGGTGGTGAGGGAGGGGCAGCAGTTGGTAATTTCACACAAACCCTCTAGATTTTGAGAACCAGTGATTCTCCTAGAGACAAACTTGGCTACTATGTATAAAATGGATGATTAATGAGAACCTACTGTATAGTACAGGGCGCTCAATGCTCTGTGGCAACAGGCAGGATAGATGTGTATGCATAGCTGATTCACTCTGCTGTCAACAGAAACTGACATGACATTGTGAAGCTGCTATACTCCAAAAAAAAAAAAAAAAAAAGACAAGCTTTGAAAACTGCCAGTGCCTGAGACCCATCCCCAGATTTTGGTTTAATGACATGTGTGGTGTCCTCAGATGGTTATATTAGTAATAAACAGTGAAGTTTGAGAACACTTGGGGCTTGAAAAGAGCTTCCCCTATTCAGAACAGATTCTTCTTTCTAAAGTAAAAGTGAGAGGGGAAAAAAAGTGTGTGTGGCNTTCTTGACATATTTGCACAGGACTTCTAATCTTCAATTTTAGTTGCTTCTTTCTTTTTACCACATTTTCACTTTATTTTCATTCACATAGCCTCTTTTGAAAAACTGTTAGTTTTTGAGTAGCAGTCATTTGGGTGATATTTTATACATTTTTATGTTTATATATGAAAAGTGTGTTTGAATTTGAAGCAAACAATACATCAACAATGCATTATTGAACAATACATGGTAGCAGAACTTTTTACTCTAAAGTCACTTAATATATCTCTAATCTAATATATACAAATTAAAAAAATAAATTTAGCAAGATATACATTCTCAAAAATAAAACAGACTACTGAGAATAACACGAACTTAAAGTTGCTCTTTATTGGATTCAAGGAATGGAAACATTCATGGAGTGATATGAATAAGAAATTTTTCATTGTTTTTTGTTTGTTTGCCATGGTATCACTTCACTTATGCACACATATTTTAAGCATGGACCATCTTCTAGATCCTATGCTGGGTGGATGGACAAAGATGGATAAGACATGTTCTCTTTTTCCGAGACTGTATGTGTTATCCACTCTCCCAAGGCAGTGCCTAGCAAGGCTTTTTCTGCCTCGTGTTACTTGCCCCACTAGAAGATTTATTTTGGTTCAGATGTAAAGGAGAGGATTTTATTCTCTGATCAGAGAATGGAGTGGTGTGGACTTGTGCTCTAGAGAAGCTGTCCCCAATCTTATTGGTACCAGGGGTTGATTTTGTGGAAGAAAATTTTTCCACAGACAGGGTCGAGGGGTATGTATTCAGGGTGACTCAAGTGCGTTACATTTACTGTGCACCCTATTTCTGTTACTACATCAGCTCCACTTCAGAGCATCAGACATTAGATACCTGCTTTAGAGCATCCGGGGCTTCCCGCGTCGCACCAGTGGTACAGAAGCTTCCTGCCAATGCAGGAGACCTAAGAGACAAAGGTGGACCCCTGGAGGAGGGCATGGCAACCCACTCCAGAATTCTTGCCCGGACAATCCCATAGACAGAGGAGCCTGGTGGGCTATGGTGCATAGGGTCGCATAAAGTCAGACACTACTGAAGTGACTTAGCAAGCACTTGGCACACTAGAGCACTGGCTCTCCCCACAGGCTGTGGGTGGGGCTGCTTTGTAGAGATCTCACCAGTGAGGGGAGGGGACGNATATTCATTGGAAGGACTGACGCTGAAGCTGAAACTCCAATACGTTGGCCACCTGATGCAAAGAACTGACTCACTGGAAAAGACCCTGATGCTGGGAAAGATTGAAGGCGGGAGGAGAAGGGGATGACAGAGGATGAGATGGTTGGATGGCATCACTGACTCAATGAACGGGAGTTTGAGCAAGCTCCGGGAGTTGGTGATGGACGGGGAAGCCTGATGTGCTGCAGTCCATGGGGTTGCAAAGAGTCGGACATGACTGAGCATGTGAACTGAACTGAACTGACTGAAGACAGAAAATGCAGCCAGTTAATAGACTCAAACCATTAAACAAATACAACTTGTTTTCACTGAGGTTTGTTGAATTTTGGAGTGAATTTCCCTAAATACTCTGTGGTTTCTGTTTTCCAAAATGCATACGTATATTAACTAAACATATTTCTTTTAAAAATAATACAAACAGGAGACAAAAATCTATGTCCTAGATTCCACCCAGGAAATGGCAGAAGAGCACTACTTCTGCCTGGAAGTGTGTGGGCTTTTCCTCTGGGTGCCTAAGTTCCGTGAGCAGCCTTTTGGTGGCTGGGTCATCGTTGTTGTGTGGTCTGGGTGTCAGTGGCTTTTCTCTGCTCTACCTGGGTCATCAGTGACAGGCTGGGGCACTTGAAGGAGGCATGGGGTATAGCAGGCTAGGATGTGAGAGCTTCGTGCAGCTAGGGACATCAGCCCAGGCAGCCTGGGCCATTGGTGGGGCAACAGATCGCCCTCCTATCTGGCTTTCTCCTAGCCTTGAAATGCAGGCTAAATTACCACGACCCACTGATCTCTTCATAGGCATCACCTTTGTCTCGTGTGTGTGTGTGTGTGTGTGTGTGTGCGCGCGTGTGTGCATGTGTGTGTATGCACACACTTCCCCTATAACTGCAGTTCAGTTACTAAACTTGTATCTTATATATTCTGCATATAAGATAAAAAGCAGGGTGACAATATAGGCCTTAACGTGCTCCTTTCCCAATTTGGAGCCAGTCTTTTTTCCATGTCCAGTTCTAACTGTTGCTTCCTGACCTTTATTCAGGCATTCCCTTGGAATTATTTGTGTACATATCCATTGCCTTCACCTCCTTCTCATCCTTGGGCACAGCAAATGTCTCCATGACTAATGAATAGATACATGGCTAATGCACCCTGATGGGCGTAAAGAGATCATGCGAAGTTGCTCCTTGATTGTACATGGCACGTCCTCTATTACAGCCTTCCGCCCTCCGCCCAGCTCATCTACTGCTTCTCCTAAAGTCAGCGATACAGATACTTATAATTTCCTGAACATACCATGTTATTTCATGCAGCTCTCTGCCTTTAAATTTTCAAATTTACACATGCCCCTACTTTGGGGAGGGGAAGGCTGACAAGCCCTTCCCTACTTTCAAGTCTCGGTTTATGTATGATTTCTGTCTCTCCACTCTCCCTCCTTTCAAAGTTGAACTGGATATCCCCTCCTCTGTGCCCCCACAATATCCTTCCTTTTAATTTACTGGCCAGTTTAATCTGTGCTAAAGATAATGACCGATGCCCACAGCACACTCCGTGTTCTTTGACAGTGGGACACCCACACACTTTAGCACTTGCACTCCCTAGGAGCTGGGTGCTTGCTGAGATCCATTGTGTTTGTTCCCAGACTCATTTATGCCACTTGTACCTGTTAGTGTAACTAAGTAATTTACTTAGATGTGACTTAGTTCAGTCACTCAGTTGTGTCCGACTCTTTGCGACCCCATGAATTGCAGCACTCCAGGCCTCACTGTTCATCACCATCTCTCGGAGTTCACTCAGACTCGCGTCCATCGAGTCCATGATGCCATCCAGCCATCTCATCCTCGGTCGTCCCCTTCTCCTCCTGCCCCCAATCCCTCCCAGCATCAGAATCTTTTCCAGTGAGACAACTCTTCTCATGAGGTAGTGAATAGTACATGAGTCGGGGAAAAAGAGATGTGTTTTCCATGAGAACAGATGGATGCTTTGGAAAGACAAGCTGCTAAAAATATGTACTGCTGAATTAGGGACAGGCAAGAGAACAGATAAAGATGGGGGAGGAGTATATAGAAGCTTGAAGAAACCTTCTCTCAAATTGTTTCCTCCCTTAGTATTTAACTCTATAAAATTCCAAAGTGGAAATTGTTGAAGATGCCTTTGGAGAGTGGTTTGTGGAATTCCCATCAGTATACCCACACCACAATAGAAGCCTTTAGCCCTACCTCAAAGATTAGTGAACTGCATGTGTTTTTAAGTTAAAATAAAATGTTTAAGTTATCCATGTATCATTTTTACCTGTCCCAATAATATACTGTGGGCTTCCTAGGTGGCACTAGTGACAAAGAGCCCACCTGCCAATGCAGGAGAGGTAAGAAACATGAGATCACTCTCTGGGTCAGGAAGATTCCCTGGAGGAAGGCATGGCAACCCACTCCAGTATTCTTGCCTGGAGAATCCCACGGACAGAGGAACCTGGAGGGCTACAGTCCATATGGTCCCAAAGAGTCAGACAAGATTGAAGTGACTTAGCATGTACCTATGCGGTAATATATTGCAGTGTATTGGGGTAGAGTTGGGAGGCAGAGACTCTCGCCTTTTGATTGTTTCTTGAAGACAGGGACCGTGTCTTGCTTGGCTTGGTAGTATCTGTGCCTAAGACTGGGAAGAATATTTGAATCCTAGAGAACTTTCTGTAAGGATTTCTTGACCCACGGGGATTGCTGTACTAATTAGTGTACAGGTGCTTGTGTGTGTTCAGTTGTGCCCAGCTCTTGATGACTCCATGGTCTGTTGCATACCAGGCTCCTATGTCCATGGAATTTTCCAGGCAAGAATACTGGAGTGGGTTGCCATTTCCTTCTCCAGGGGATCTTCCCAACCCAGGGATCGAACCCGGGTCTCCTGCATTGCAGGCAGATTTTCTACCATCTATACCTCCCCGGAAGGCTTAGGAAGTGCTTAGTCGCTCAGCCATGTCCGACTCTTTGCAACCCAAGGACTGTGGCCCGCCAGGCTTCTCTGTCATGGGATTCTCCAGGAAAGAATACTGGAGTGGGTTGTCATTTCCTTCTCTAGGGGATCTTCCCCACACAGGGATGGAACATGGGTTTCCTGCAGGCAGATTCTTTTACCATCTGATCCACCATGGACCGTTCAACAATTAGGTGTCTTTTGGCTCAGAAGTTAAAGCATCTGCCTGCGAGGTGGGAGACCCAGGTTCAATCCCTGGGTTGGGAAGATCCCCTGGAGAAGGAAATGGCAACCCACTCCAGTATGCTTGCCTGGAGAATCCCATGGACGGAGGAGCCTGGTAGGTTACAGTCCACAGGGTCGCAAAGAGCGGGCACGACTGAGCGACTTCACTTTTCCTTCACTTTCACTTTCACGCATTACATCCACTAGGCGGCAGTGCAGCTGCATTCCTTTGGAAAGGCCAACCCAGGGAAGATGCCTCCAAGCTAGATCCCCCAAAATGTGATGAGCTTCCCTAAAGTGTATTGGTGGAGAAGGCAATGGCACCCCACTCCAGTACTCTTGCCTGGAAAATCCCATGGATGGAGGAGACTGGTGGGCTGCAGTCCAGGGGGTCGCTGAGTCAGACACGACTGAATGACTTCACTTTCACTTTTCACTTTCCGGCATTGGAGAAGGAAATGGCAACCCACTCCAGCGTTCTTGCCTGGAGAATCCCAGGGATGGGGGAGCCTGGTGGGCTGCTGTCTATGGGGTCACACAGAGTCGGACACGACTGACGTGACTTAGCGGCAAAGTGTATTGGAGAATCTGTGGCATAAACATCTCACTTTGTAAATGTATTTCCCTTGTTTATTTGGGGAAGTTGACTCCATTGTTTCTAAACAATGAAAAGCCCAAGTAGTAATCACCACCTCATTAAGTTAGTTATTAAAGCCAAGCCAATTCCTGGAAGGGAAAAAACAAGAAAAGATAATAGAAAGAAAAGCTTAATACCCTCATGCAAATGTTGTGACCAGCATCAAGGATTTTTAATTGATACCAGCAGGCCACAGAGTCTTACAGCGGAGTCTCACAGGGGACACTACTGAGAAAGTTACGGAGACTGTGTCCAGATGGCCAGACAGATCTCAACCCTGCATTCCTTCCCTGAATGAGTCTTCTCCAGTTCTGATGTGCTGGAGTCACAGATTTAAAAACTTCAGTGCTAGTTGCTCGTATCTTTGCGAAGGAGTGTCTTCTCCCAGAAGAAAGAGCATAGTAAGATGAAAAAGAATTCCAAACATCACCATTGAAAGAAAGACCTTGGAAAAATAAAAAAGAATGATTATTTTACTTTTCAATGGGTTGCCAGGCTGAATTACAACTATACTGATGATCTATGAAGTTAAAGGATCTTAGTGCAGTTTGGGTCCAAGGGAGCTGATGCATCCTATTTCCACAAGTCTTTGGAAGGAGTGAAAGAATATCTGTTCCGAAGTACTCTGTTTGAGGATTAAATAAATCTAAGACAAGATAAAACAGTCCAGTTTATAGTCCATGGGGGCTTTGAAATAACTGACCTAGAGGCTGAGTGATTCACTGCATCTGGGGAACCAGCTGACCTGGGCTTGAGACTGAACACTGCCCGTAATAGTGACCAGTCAGTTTACCTTCCTCTCTCAGCACCACATGGCCCATCTGTGAAATACATGGAGAGGGAAACTGGACAGATGACCTCAAAACCTCCCCCAGGTCTAAACAATCATATATTCCTTTTCCAGGAAGTTACCCTTACAGTTAAACTTGACTTCCTTCTGTTTCAGCTTTAAAAAAAAAAATTATTTATTTATTGGCTGTGCTGGGTTTTTGCTGCTGCACAGGCTTTCTCTAGTCTAGCGAGCAGGAGTTATTCCCTAATTGTGGTGCCAGGGCTTCTCAATGCAGTGGCATCTCTTGTTGCAGAACATGGGCTCTAGAGCCCATGGGCTTTAGCTCTAGAGAGTGGGCTCAGTAGTCACGTGCACAGGCTTAGTCGCCCCTCAGCACATGGAATCTTCCCAGACTATGGATTGAACCCATGTCCCCCACATTGGCAGGTGGATTCTTAACCACTGGACTACCATGGAAGTGCTGTTTTAGCTTTTAAAGACGTGATATGAAATAAACAAAACATGCAAATTGCTATTTCTCTATCCAAACTTAGTTTTCTCTCAGGGCAGGATCTGGCAAGGTTCAAAATACGGTTGGAACTGATACCAAAGGAATTTTTCAATAAAATTAGAATGAGATGTTACAATTTAAACCCCATAAAATCAAAACATGCTAGTTCGTGTGCAGAACAGAAACTCAAACCCAGCATTTGCCCTCCAGTTGCTCACAGCTGAAGGGAGTGGTGGCAGCTTACTTTAAATGAGTAAAAAAATAAATATATTGATATTTCAAGACTGGACAAACATATGAGTTCCCATGTAGGTTTCTGACTCCTGATTTATTTTCCCACTTCCCATGGAGAAGGGTGGTCGGCTCAGATCTTCAGTGTCTGTCTGGAAAGCAGGCAGTCTTCCAGAACTACAATTGGATATGAAAGTAAAGTTCCAGTCCCCACCTCCTTACGCCATCACTTCAACCTTTTCACAGAAGGAAGACCAAAGTTGGAATGGGCAGTGTGGCCCTTGTAACGTCTTCCAGGTGCCTTTGTTCCTAAGTCCCATTGATCTGTTTGTCACATTGTGCACAGAATTAAGGTACAAAGGGCTGGCCTTGGGACTGCCCTCAAGGTGTCATCCCTAACCATAGCTTCTCCTTCCTTCCCTTTGATTGTCCCAGATATTTGAGTTAAAAGAGCTGCCCTCTGATAAAACTTCAAAGCCCTAGGATGTAGTCCATTAACCAAGACAGCTGGGCCTTCTCTTACTTTTCCTCCTCAGGGCCCTTCCTGGTTGCTGACCACAGGGAAGTACTATAGAAAAGGTTTGGAACAGGGATTGAAACAAGCAGGGGCTGGACTTGCTTACTCAACTTGCTGAATAGGAGCAGTGCTTCAGCCCGCCCATCTGCAGCAGGAGGAAAATGTCGTGGGATCCAAAGGAGTGATTGCATGTAGACCCCATAGTCCCAGGCCTGGCGCAGAAGATGCAGGCCGGCCTTGCCCATGGACATTTCTTCATCAGCGTCATCGATGATGATGCTGGTGCAGAAAGACTTAACAGTGGAGGCCGACCTGGGCCTGGGCGTGAATGCCCTCGCTTGGAATATCATCTTGAGAAAGTCTGAAAGCCTCCACTGCTTCGCGGGAGAAGGCAGGATTCGATGCCGGGAGCGAGGGGTGCAGGAGGCTTAAGGCAAAGGTCAGCGGAGCGCAGAGTGAGGACCAGAAACGTTAGCCCTCGCTGTGATGACTGCCCCGGAAGCCGAGCTGGGGCAGCGGCGCCCGCGGAGGACCCTGACGACCAGCTTGGCGGTTTCAAGCAGGTCCCAGAGGCAGGAAGCCTTCCTTGAGAGGCGCGCGGGTTGGGTGAGAGGTGAGCGGACGCTCAGGCACCCGCTGGGGGTGGGAGCTGGGAGACGCGAACTTGACCTCCGACTGCGCGCGGGGCGTGTCTGTCCGCGCCTTCGGCCGCAAGGGCCTGCCTCCAGCCTCGGGCCCCGCGGAGCCGCTCCCGGGAGTCGGGGGCCGGGCCGGGACCCCGCCCAGGCGGCGGCGGGGTACCCGGGGCTGGGCGCTGCTGGCGGAGCCGACGGGGCGGAGAGGCGCGCGGCGGGGGGAGGAGGAGGCTGTCTCTTATACACATCTAGATGTGTATAAGAGACAGGGACTGCCCTCAAGGTGTCATCCCTAACCATAGCTTCTCCTTCCTTCCCTTTGATTGTCCCAGATATTTGAGTTAAAAGAGCTGCCCTCTGATAAAACTTCAAAGCCCTAGGATGTAGTCCATTAACCAAGACAGCTGGGCCTTCTCTTACTTTTCCTCCTCAGGGCCCTTGCTGGTTGCTGACCACAGGGAAGTACTATAGAAAAGGTTTGGAACAGGGATTGAAACAAGCAGGGGCTGGACTTGCTTACTCAACTTGCTGAATAGGAGCAGTGCTTCAGCCCGCCCATCTGCAGCAGGAGGAAAATGTCGTGGGATCCAAAGGAGTGATTGCATGTAGACCCCATAGTCCCAGGCCTGGCGCAGAAGATGCAGGCCGGCCTTGCCCATGGACATTTCTTCATCAGCGTCATCGATGATGATGCTGGTGCAGAAAGATTTAACAGTGGAGGCCGACCTGGGCCTGGGCGTGAATGCCCTCGCTTGGAATATCATCTTGAGAAAGTCTGAAAGCCTCCACTGCTTCGCGGGAGAAGGCAGGATTCGATGCCGGGAGCGAGGGGTGCAGGAGGCTTAAGGCAAAGGTCAGCGGAGCGCAGAGTGAGGACCAGAAACGTTAGCCCTCGCTGTGATGACTGCCCCGGAAGCCGAGCTGGGGCAGCGGCGCCCACGGAGGACCCTGACGACCAGCTTGGCGGTTTCAAGCAGGTCCCAGAGGCAGGAAGCCTTCCTTGAGAGGCGCGCGGGTTGGGTGAGAGGTGAGCGGACGCTCAGGCACCCGCTGGGGGTGGGAGCTGGGAGACGCGAACTTGACCTCCGACTGCGCGCGGGGCGTGTCTGTCCGCGCCTTCGGCCGCAAGGGCCTGCCTCCAGCCTCGGGCCCCGCGGAGCCGCTCCCGGGAGTCGGGGGCCGGGCCGGGACCCCGCCCAGGCGGCGGCGGGGTACCCGGGGCTGGGCGCTGCTGGCGGAGCCGACGGGGCGGAGAGGCGCGCGGCGGGGGGAGGAGGAGGCTGTCTCTTATACACATCTAGATGTGTATAAGAGACAGGGACTGCCCTCAAGGTGTCATCCCTAACCATAGCTTCTCCTTCCTTCCCTTTGATTGTCCCAGATATTTGAGTTAAAAGAGCTGCCCTCTGATAAAACTTCAAAGCCCTAGGATGTAGTCCATTAACCAAGACAGCTGGGCCTTCTCTTACTTTTCCTCCTCAGGGCCCTTCCTGGTTGCTGACCACAGGGAAGTACTATAGAAAAGGTTTGGAACAGGGATTGAAACAAGCAGGGGCTGGACTTGCTTACTCAACTTGCTGAATAGGAGCAGTGCTTCAGCCCGCCCATCTGCAGCAGGAGGAAAATGTCGTGGGATCCAAAGGAGTGATTGCATGTAGACCCCATAGTCCCAGGCCTGGCGCAGAAGATGCAGGCCGGCCTTGCCCATGGACATTTCTTCATCAGCGTCATCGATGATGATGCTGGTGCAGAAAGACTTAACAGTGGAGGCCGACCTGGGCCTGGGCGTGAATGCCCTCGCTTGGAATATCATCTTGAGAAAGTCTGAAAGCCTCCACTGCTTCGCGGGAGAAGGCAGGATTCGATGCCGGGAGCGAGGGGTGCAGGAGGCTTAAGGCAAAGGTCAGCGGAGCGCAGAGTGAGGACCAGAAACGTTAGCCCTCGCTGTGATGACTGCCCCGGAAGCCGAGCTGGGGCAGCGGCGCCCGCGGAGGACCCTGACGACCAGCTTGGCGGTTTCAAGCAGGTCCCAGAGGCAGGAAGCCTTCCTTGAGAGGCGCGCGGGTTGGGTGAGAGGTGAGCGGACGCTCAGGCACCCGCTGGGGGTGGGAGCTGGGAGACGCGAACTTGACCTCCGACTGCGCGCGGGGCGTGTCTGTCCGCGCCTTCGGCCGCAAGGGCCTGCCTCCAGCCTCGGGCCCCGCGGAGCCGCTCCCGGGAGTCGGGGGCCGGGCCGGGACCCCGCCCAGGCGGCGGCGGGGTACCCGGGGCTGGGCGCTGCTGGCGGAGCCGACGGGGCGGAGAGGCGCGCGGCGGGGGGAGGAGGAGGCTGTCTCTTATACACATCTAGATGTGTATAAGAGACAGGGACTGCCCTCAAGGTGTCATCCCTAACCATAGCTTCTCCTTCCTTCCCTTTGATTGTCCCAGATATTTGAGTTAAAAGAGCTGCCCTCTGATAAAACTTCAAAGCCCTAGGATGTAGTCCATTAACCAAGACAGCTGGGCCTTCTCTTACTTTTCCTCCTCAGGGCCCTTGCTGGTTGCTGACCACAGGGAAGTACTATAGAAAAGGTTTGGAACAGGGATTGAAACAAGCAGGGGCTGGACTTGCTTACTCAACTTGCTGAATAGGAGCAGTGCTTCAGCCCGCCCATCTGCAGCAGGAGGAAAATGTCGTGGGATCCAAAGGAGTGATTGCATGTAGACCCCATAGTCCCAGGCCTGGCGCAGAAGATGCAGGCCGGCCTTGCCCATGGACATTTCTTCATCAGCGTCATCGATGATGATGCTGGTGCAGAAAGACTTAACAGTGGAGGCCGACCTGGGCCTGGGCGTGAATGCCCTCGCTTGGAATATCATCTTGAGAAAGTCTGAAAGCCTCCACTGCTTCGCGGGAGAAGGCAGGATTCGATGCCGGGAGCGAGGGGTGCAGGAGGCTTAAGGCAAAGGTCAGCGGAGCGCAGAGTGAGGACCAGAAACGTTAGCCCTCGCTGTGATGACTGCCCCGGAAGCCGAGCTGGGGCAGCGGCGCCCGCGGAGGACCCTGACGACCAGCTTGGCGGTTTCAAGCAGGTCCCAGAGGCAGGAAGCCTTCCTTGAGAGGCGCGCGGGTTGGGTGAGAGGTGAGCGGACGCTCAGGCACCCGCTGGGGGTGGGAGCTGGGAGACGCGAACTTGACCTCCGACTGCGCGCGGGGCGTGTCTGTCCGCGCCTTCGGCCGCAAGGGCCTGCCTCCAGCCTCGGGCCCCGCGGAGCCGCTCCCGGGAGTCGGGGGCCGGGCCGGGACCCCGCCCAGGCGGCGGCGGGGTACCCGGGGCTGGGCGCTGCTGGCGGAGCCGACGGGGCGGAGAGGCGCGCGGCGGGGGGAGGAGGAGGCTGTCTCTTATACACATCTAGATGTGTATAAGAGACAGGGACTGCCCTCAAGGTGTCATCCCTAACCATAGCTTCTCCTTCCTTCCCTTTGATTGTCCCAGATATTTGAGTTAAAAGAGCTGCCCTCTGATAAAACTTCAAAGCCCTAGGATGTAGTCCATTAACCAAGACAGCTGGGCCTTCTCTTACTTTTCCTCCTCAGGGCCCTTGCTGGTTGCTGACCACAGGGAAGTACTATAGAAAAGGTTTGGAACAGGGATTGAAACAAGCAGGGGCTGGACTTGCTTACTCAACTTGCTGAATAGGAGCAGTGCTTCAGCCCGCCCATCTGCAGCAGGAGGAAAATGTCGTGGGATCCAAAGGAGTGATTGCATGTAGACCCCATAGTCCCAGGCCTGGCGCAGAAGATGCAGGCCGGCCTTGCCCATGGACATTTCTTCATCAGCGTCATCGATGATGATGCTGGTGCAGAAAGACTTAACAGTGGAGGCCGACCTGGGCCTGGGCGTGAATGCCCTCGCTTGGAATATCATCTTGAGAAAGTCTGAAAGCCTCCACTGCTTCGCGGGAGAAGGCAGGATTCGATGCCGGGAGCGAGGGGTGCAGGAGGCTTAAGGCAAAGGTCAGCGGAGCGCAGAGTGAGGACCAGAAACGTTAGCCCTCGCTGTGATGACTGCCCCGGAAGCCGAGCTGGGGCAGCGGCGCCCGCGGAGGACCCTGACGACCAGCTTGGCGGTTTCAAGCAGGTCCCAGAGGCAGGAAGCCTTCCTTGAGAGGCGCGCGGGTTGGGTGAGAGGTGAGCGGACGCTCAGGCACCCGCTGGGGGTGGGAGCTGGGAGACGCGAACTTGACCTCCGACTGCGCGCGGGGCGTGTCTGTCCGCGCCTTCGGCCGCAAGGGCCTGCCTCCAGCCTCGGGCCCCGCGGAGCCGCTCCCGGGAGTCGGGGGCCGGGCCGGGACCCCGCCCAGGCGGCGGCGGGGTACCCGGGGCTGGGCGCTGCTGGCGGAGCCGACGGGGCGGAGAGGCGCGCGGCGGGGGGAGGAGGAGGCTGTCTCTTATACACATCTAGATGTGTATAAGAGACAGGGACTGCCCTCAAGGTGTCATCCCTAACCATAGCTTCTCCTTCCTTCCCTTTGATTGTCCCAGATATTTGAGTTAAAAGAGCTGCCCTCTGATAAAACTTCAAAGCCCTAGGATGTAGTCCATTAACCAAGACAGCTGGGCCTTCTCTTACTTTTCCTCCTCAGGGCCCTTGCTGGTTGCTGACCACAGGGAAGTACTATAGAAAAGGTTTGGAACAGGGATTGAAACAAGCAGGGGCTGGACTTGCTTACTCAACTTGCTGAATAGGAGCAGTGCTTCAGCCCGCCCATCTGCAGCAGGAGGAAAATGTCGTGGGATCCAAAGGAGTGATTGCATGTAGACCCCATAGTCCCAGGCCTGGCGCAGAAGATGCAGGCCGGCCTTGCCCATGGACATTTCTTCATCAGCGTCATCGATGATGATGCTGGTGCAGAAAGACTTAACAGTGGAGGCCGACCTGGGCCTGGGCGTGAATGCCCTCGCTTGGAATATCATCTTGAGAAAGTCTGAAAGCCTCCACTGCTTCGCGGGAGAAGGCAGGATTCGATGCCGGGAGCGAGGGGTGCAGGAGGCTTAAGGCAAAGGTCAGCGGAGCGCAGAGTGAGGACCAGAAACGTTAGCCCTCGCTGTGATGACTGCCCCGGAAGCCGAGCTGGGGCAGCGGCGCCCGCGGAGGACCCTGACGACCAGCTTGGCGGTTTCAAGCAGGTCCCAGAGGCAGGAAGCCTTCCTTGAGAGGCGCGCGGGTTGGGTGAGAGGTGAGCGGACGCTCAGGCACCCGCTGGGGGTGGGAGCTGGGAGACGCGAACTTGACCTCCGACTGCGCGCGGGGCGTGTCTGTCCGCGCCTTCGGCCGCAAGGGCCTGCCTCCAGCCTCGGGCCCCGCGGAGCCGCTCCCGGGAGTCGGGGGCCGGGCCGGGACCCCGCCCAGGCGGCGGCGGGGTACCCGGGGCTGGGCGCTGCTGGCGGAGCCGACGGGGCGGAGAGGCGCGCGGCGGGGGGAGGAGGAGGCTGTCTCTTATACACATCTAGATGTGTATAAGAGACAGGGACTGCCCTCAAGGTGTCATCCCTAACCATAGCTTCTCCTTCCTTCCCTTTGATTGTCCCAGATATTTGAGTTAAAAGAGCTGCCCTCTGATAAAACTTCAAAGCCCTAGGATGTAGTCCATTAACCAAGACAGCTGGGCCTTCTCTTACTTTTCCTCCTCAGGGCCCTTGCTGGTTGCTGACCACAGGGAAGTACTATAGAAAAGGTTTGGAACAGGGATTGAAACAAGCAGGGGCTGGACTTGCTTACTCAACTTGCTGAATAGGAGCAGTGCTTCAGCCCGCCCATCTGCAGCAGGAGGAAAATGTCGTGGGATCCAAAGGAGTGATTGCATGTAGACCCCATAGTCCCAGGCCTGGCGCAGAAGATGCAGGCCGGCCTTGCCCATGGACATTTCTTCATCAGCGTCATCGATGATGATGCTGGTGCAGAAAGACTTAACAGTGGAGGCCGACCTGGGCCTGGGCGTGAATGCCCTCGCTTGGAATATCATCTTGAGAAAGTCTGAAAGCCTCCACTGCTTCGCGGGAGAAGGCAGGATTCGATGCCGGGAGCGAGGGGTGCAGGAGGCTTAAGGCAAAGGTCAGCGGAGCGCAGAGTGAGGACCAGAAACGTTAGCCCTCGCTGTGATGACTGCCCCGGAAGCCGAGCTGGGGCAGCGGCGCCCGCGGAGGACCCTGACGACCAGCTTGGCGGTTTCAAGCAGGTCCCAGAGGCAGGAAGCCTTCCTTGAGAGGCGCGCGGGTTGGGTGAGAGGTGAGCGGACGCTCAGGCACCCGCTGGGGGTGGGAGCTGGGAGACGCGAACTTGACCTCCGACTGCGCGCGGGGCGTGTCTGTCCGCGCCTTCGGCCGCAAGGGCCTGCCTCCAGCCTCGGGCCCCGCGGAGCCGCTCCCGGGAGTCGGGGGCCGGGCCGGGACCCCGCCCAGGCGGCGGCGGGGTACCCGGGGCTGGGCGCTGCTGGCGGAGCCGACGGGGCGGAGAGGCGCGCGGCGGGGGGAGGAGGAGGCTGTCTCTTATACACATCTAGATGTGTATAAGAGACAGGGACTGCCCTCAAGGTGTCATCCCTAACCATAGCTTCTCNTCTGTACAATATCACATTATTTTCCTGGAAGTGGCTACTTTTAAAACTATTTGAAGATACTGTGTGAGGCAAGACATGAATTTCCAACTGGAAGGTAGGAGAAGCAAGTACTTCTCAGAGGCCAGGCCCTTTGCCTCATCCTTACAGCAGCCTTTACCCAGAAAATGGAGCCTCACCTCTAGGAGAGGAGAAATGCCAGCAGCAGTTTAGGATTTAAATTCAAGTTTGTCCAGGGGCTTCAACAGTGATCCAGTGGTTGAGACTCCATGCCTCCATTGCAAGGGGCACATGTTCGATCCCTGGTTGGGGAACTAAATTCCAGTTTGTCCAACTTTGAAGTTCCTCTTCCTTTTAGTCCCTCTATTTCTCAGGCCCATAAATTTTCTCATCCATAATGACTTGCCCCTTACAGTTGCTGTGAGGAGAAAATAGCTGCTAAACACTGTCTCGCTCAGTCCTAGACCCATATGTAGTCGCTACTGTTAATATTTTTTATTATACTATATTGTCTTGGTTTGCCCACCAAGGAGAAGAATGTCAGACCATCCCAAAGGCTCAGTAAATGACAACCATCAGAATATCTAATGACAGCAAACAAATACAGAAGTAAAGAAGTGATGACTTGAATTCTAATTATAAAAAGCTGAATAGAAGATAAAGGTCGATAATTAGTGCAGACTTACCAGAGAAACCCAAATAATCAGCAAGATTTTGTCAACAACCTTGGCCAAGAAAGGCAATCTATATATAAGTAAATATTATACCAACTTCTCTGCACCCTCAGCTATTTCCAGATTTATCTTAAAATTAATGTTGTCCGATTCATGCTGTTATTCCACGATCATCTCTTTGGACTTTTGCCGTTAAAGATAAATGTAGCTAACTATGAGTTTTATATCTCTGAGATAGTTATCTTTATCTTTCAGCCCTTTGTCTTCCTGTTAGTGTGCGTGGTTATCTGGTTTGCCTAGGGGATAATTAGACTGAACTCAAACCTGGAAACCTGAGGGAAGGAGAGTCCGAGAAGGAATCAGTGATGTCAATTTTGGCCTTAGATTACTGTGTATTTCAAAACCTGTCACTAAATAATAATGGGCACTGTCTTTGTGTTGAAAGTGAAAGCAAATAAACATACATATAATGCCATTTCAGCTAATCTTTCATCACTTGGGTGCTTTGCTCATGACAAGTGAAATGGCATGTTATCTCGGCAATCCTACATACAACCTGGCACAGAGTAGGTGCTCAGTAAATATTTTTTCCATATTAGGCTATAAAATTGATTCATGGATGAATTTGCTTTTGGACATCTCTGTTAGATTTCTCCCAGCTCCTCGTATCTGTCTGCTCTCATGTGCTGGCTCATTTTTGCCTGGAAATCCATCATTACCACTGAAAACGTACCTGCAGGGATTCTTGAGGCTGAGAGTGAATTACCTCCCCACCCCACCCTAGAGGAGTTACTTTTGTTTCTGCCAGATGCCTGGTGACACTACAACTCAGGCACCGCTTTGGGATTCTCCAGGAAAGAATACTGGAGTGGGTTGCCCTGCCCTCCTCCAGGGGATCTTCCCAACTCTGGGGATCAAATCCAAGTCCCCTGTAGCTCCTGCAATGCAGGTAGATTCTTTACCCACTGAGCCACCTGGGAAGCCCCCTTTATCCTCAAGGTACTATTTAAAGTGTTTTAGACCACCCAGGTGATGAGGGTTTGAGTTGCACTTTTACACACAGGGACCAACTTATGCAGGCAAGTTCTCAGGGACCACCTGCCCCCTACCCTGCCCCTTTTGTACCCTTTCATTGTCAAGGCAGCCGTCCCTGCAGTCTCTTGGAGTGGGAAGTGACTTAATTCTGGTTCACTCTTAGTTTTAGGGGGTGACTCTTAGGGTCAGCTTACGGTAGACAGAAGCCTTTTAATTCTCCCCACTTGCGTATGTTCGAGGCTTTGTTGTCTCTTTCACCTCCACTGTGAGACTGTCAAAATCAGTGCAGATCTGCCCCTGGCAGGACAGAAGCCCCTTGTGCTTGCTTACATCTGAGGTTCTTGCTTTCCTGCAGATTTTGGCCAGGTGGTTCCTTACTATCTTATTGGCTATTTGATGTTTCTAATTAGGTTATTTTATATTATAACCTGAATTTTATTTTTTAATTTTTTGAAGCCTTTATTGAATTTGTAACAATATTGCTTCTGTTTTATGTGTTGGTCTTTTTGCCACAAGGCATATGATATCTTAGCTCTCTAACCAGGGATTGAATCCACAGCCCCTGCATTGGAAGGGGAAGTTTTAACCACTGGACTATTAGGGAAGTCCCCATAACCTGCATTTGAAATTTGTTTTTATGGAAAAATTGGATGGTTTAACCTAAAACCAGCATTGGTGGCAACAAAAATCTCTGCCTTTTCTTGATTCCTGATTATCATTAACTTATGATGTGTATATGGAGAAGGCAATGGCAACCCACTCCAGTACTCTTGCCTGGCAAATCCCACGGACAGAGGAGCCTTGTAGGCTGCAGTCCATGGGGTCGCTAGGAGTCAGAGACAACTGAACAACTTCACTTTCACTTTTCACTTTCATGCATTAGAGAAGGAAATGGCAACCCACTCCAGAGTTCTTGCCTGGAGGATCCCAGGGATAGGGCAGCCTGGTGGGCTGCCATCTATGGGGTTGCACAGAGTCAGACACGACTGAAGCGACCTAGCAGCAGCATGATGTGTATATCATACCTTTCCCTTATACAGATAACACTTATAAAAGGAGTACTTTCAGAACAAGTAAACATAAGTTGGGTTGCTAGTCAGAAATATTTAAGTGAATCCTTTTTTCCCCTACAAAGTGCTAAAGTCTGGGCTAGAGGGAGAGGGGGTTGGTGCTCACCTCATCTTAAAGCTTCTGCCTATATGGACATCCTTAGAGCTGTGCGTTGTCCTGTCTCATCCTCAGCTGTTGGTCCAGCTCAAGTGCATTCCTGTCTGAAAGCCCCTTCAGTTCAACACCTCTTTTTGCTTCTCCCATGCTCTTGTGGGTACCCTGAGGTCACTACACTGCAACTCTTGGGGTAACTTGGTGAGGCTATCTAAGATGTTTGATGTTGTCCCTTGACTTCCAGAAGGGTGAGAGCTGTGCTCTTACTCTGGTGTAACCATGCTGGGACTTTGAGCAGCTCTAGGGGCTGCTCGAGTCTATCCCTGCTTCCTCTCCCTAGGGGGTCTGTCAAAGACCAGAAGCACAACCAGTGCCCCCTCCTTTCAGTGTCCCCAGAGCTAGTTGATTCCTCTTACCCCAAGCCCAGCACCAGGCCTAGAACACCACTCCCCTTCTCAGACCCATACTGGCATCTGAGCTCCTTCTGCTTCTAATAAATATTAAATAGAGCTTTTCCAGAAAGGTTATTTCACATTAACATTGGGTTCCTTACAAATGTGGTCTTCTTGTTCCTCTTTCGTGCCTTTTGATCATTAAATATTTCTTTTCAATTTAGAATAAATTGGCACACAAGATGGAAATATCTTTTTCTATCTGCAAAAGAACCATTGTATTAAAACCTGACCTCTAAGTTGCTTCTGATAATACACGGTGTGTAAACTGACTTTCATCAGTTGGCTGATGTGACTTCCTTTAAAATCTAATCAGAAGCTCTTTCTGCACTTTTACTCCTGAAGTGGATTTTGCTGTTGCTGGTATTGTGAAAACATGACCGCAGGATAAACATGGCAAGCTCAATCTGTCTAGCACCAAATAAATTTTGGCCAAAAAAAAAAAAAAAAAAGTTACCTGTTATAAAACTTCCCTAAAATATATCAAATGCTAATCATGAAAAGTGATCATTTCTATGCTAGGTTAGTATTTGTTTTAAATATATAGTTAACATCTTTGAATGTTTTGTTATAAAAATACAGATTTTTATCTACCAAGCATCTGTGTGCAGTCTAATAGTACAATTACTTTTTTTTTTCTTTTTAATGTATGCCAAGTGTGGGCTTGAAAAATTGTTTGCAGACTTTGTTTGGAGACTTAAACCACCTACAGTGACGATTTTGTCTCTATTACTTCATTCATTTATGCCTTCCCCAAACATTTATTTGTGGGTAATTCGTGCTTTCTCAACTTATAGCAAAATAAGCAACTAAGATGTTGGTGATGATTTTTATTTTTATATATTTCCTACTGTTAAAAACCTGAAGTAACTTTTTGGTCATCTACTGTGATCCCACTTTGTTTTCCTCCAAGGGCTCTGAAAACCTTTCTTTTTATTTCCTGTCTGATCCTCACTTATGAATTTGTTCACTTCATTTACTCAACAGATATTTTTTAAATGACCCAACTAGGACCTGTACTTGCCATAATTTACTAGAGCTACCAAAGCCTTATAATCGTTAATTATAGTTTTTTAGGTTGTTCAAATACTGTCTTTAAACTACTCTAAGCATAGCATTTACTTTTTTCTAATTGCAACGCCCCACCCACAAACTTTATATTCTTTCAACCTTCTGCCCAGTCAGTATTACAGTGGTCTTGAACCAAAAGCAATAAAATTCTCAACTTATTTTTCATACATTAAAAAAAATCTTTTTCTCCCCCAAATTAAAAATTTAAATTATTTACTTTTTATTCAAGTTGTTCCTATTTTAAAAATGTATTTTTTCCCCAAGACCCCTAGCATTTTCCTTCTGGGAGAAAAATGAAGAGCTCACCTTCAGGCCATCCAGGTTGATACACAGAGCTTTGCTGAGGCTCACGACTGTCTTCTTGGCCAGCTGGTGGTGATACCACCAATGAGCTGGAACTCTGCTCACATAACTACAGGTCTAGCACTTTTCTCTTTTTTGCATGCCCTTGAAAAGAGGCCCTACCCATTTTCTGTAGCTCTGTCTTTTCTTTTACATACTGGGAAATATTTTACATAAATTAAAAAAAAACTTCCAAGTTGGTTGTCAGTGAATCACAGTTACACTGTAAATTAGCTTTAGCATCTTGTTCTGATATTTTGAAGATAGAAAGCATGAACCAGAGAGAAGTGTTTGAAAAATGAAGGACTACCCTGTCGGTCCAGTGGTTAAGATTCCATGCTTCCACTGCAGGGGACAAAGGTTTGATTCCTAGTCAGGGAACCTAAGATCCCACATGCTGTGAGGCATGGCCAAAATGAATGAATAAATAAATTTTTTAAAAAGAGAGAAAGAAATGTAATTGACCATTTTGGAATATGTTTGATGGTCCAGTCTGTTTCTCTTTAGAAAATTCAACTTATACCCTTCTTAAGCTCCTCAACCTCACTCACTCTTTCTTAAGCCTTCTCAGTTTAAACATTTTATCAAAAAAGAGAAAAAAGATAGTAATGATTGCATAGTGTGCAATACAGATAAATATATATTAGGCAAGATTTGAGGCAAATTCAGTTGTACATTGAATCCTCAGTTTTGGTTGTAGAATTTCCAGTTTTATCTCTTAATCCCTTCATTTCCATTGTTTCCTAAGTTCATGAAGTTGGTTACATATAACTGTGTGGTCCAGCCAACTAAATCTAACTAAATTGCTGAGTTCCAATGTTCTTTTCCTAAATAGTATGAATAAGTACAGCTGTTGGGCCATTGTGTCCAATGCTTTAAGTAGTTACTAAAAAAAACAGTTAAAAAACTTGCATTCCTCTATTGTGTTTAAATTCACCATGTGACTGAGAACTGATAAAACATAGATATTAAAATTCTCTCTATGGGATTTGCACATTTACCAGGAGTTTCGATTTTTAGAACATGTTTTGTTAGAAAATTCCCACCTTGTTGTGACTTGTTTATCATCTGCATTGAGCCCTTATGATGGGGCAGGCACTGTTTCACAGCTTTGCCTCTGCATTAACTCATGTAGTCCTCAGGGTCTCCTGAAGGAAGTTGGTGAGCAAATAGTCAGGAGGAGACTCATTTAACCGAAATAAGGCTTTAGAGAGTTCCCCACAAGAGAAGCTAAAATCTTATTAGCTGCTCTGTAGTTAATAAGTTGTTTATTTCATAGAGGGAATGAGACAAACGCCAAGAAGCAAAACGCAGTAGGATTAGGCAACTAGTAATATACTACTGTTTTCATTTGTAAAATATTTTGGCAGCTGCCTACTGCTAATATCTCAAGATAGTAATAATGAATTCTATTAAGAGACATTCCTCAGCACTTTTGTAAAAAGAGGAAATGGCACATATGCGCAAACGCATGTTGCCCTTGCCATCACACACATTTCTTTCCTTATGGTGACATAAAGCGAATAATTGGAAAGTAAATTTTCTTTGTACTCAAACTCAACAAGTAAGGGTAATAAATTTTTATTGCCAGGTTTTACCACTGGGACAGTATTCAACAAATGTGAACGGAGTGATTTGTTTCCACGAAAGCTCCTAATACCTGAGCCACGTTGTATCTGTGATTTGTCGATGATAAAAGGAAACCAGGCCACCCATGTGTTTTTCACAAGATAAAAATTTGACCTAGCTGGAAGTCAAAGCTTAAGGATGTTGGCAAACCAGATAATGCTTCCGTTTTCACTGGGGACCAATGAGGAGTGCCTGGAAATTGTGAGATCGTGAGTGGCCGTTTCCAAGATGTGCGGAAGAAGTGTTTTGGGGAGTTTGTCTCATTCTGTCATCATCAGTTGGAAAAGTTTAAGATTTCAGCAGTCCTGAGCCATAGCCTCAGGGACCGCTTCTAGGAGGGCCTGGATTCTGATCGTCAGAAGACCATTGTGTTAAGAGGCCAGAGCCCATGCTCTCAGGGAAGAGAGCAGCATCGGCTACCCGTGATTGTAGGGGCTGAGGTGGAAGTCCTTTAACAGAGAGAGGTTACCTCATTTAAAGGAGAAGGAAATGGCAACCCACTCCAGTGTTCTTGCCTGGAGAATCCCAAGGACAGGGGAGCCTGGTGGGGAGATGGCAAAAGAGTCAGACACGACTTAGCGACTTCACTTAACGGGGACTCCCAGGTGGCTCAGTGGTAAAGAAACCGCCTGCCAAGCAGGAGACTCAGGTTCGATCCCTGGCTTGGGAAGATCCCCTGGAGAAGGAAATGGTAACCTATTCCAGTATTCTTGCCTGGGAAATCCCATGGACAGAGGAGCCCAGTGGGCTTACAGTCCATGGGGTCTCAAAAGAGTTGGAGACAACTTAGTGACTAAACAACCTTATTTAAATACCAGGAGTGGTAGTGACAACATAGAAATCAAACCACAAAATCCATTGTTTCACAGTGTGAGACACCTTGGATACAAAATTCTATCTAAAGGATGTGTTGTCTGTCTCTGCTTAGCTATTCAGTGAATGGAAAAATCCAGTCATAATAAACACCTGGTTTCTTTTATTTTCTTCTCAGTGTTGAGCCTCTGGTTTAATAAGTCCTTTACACTTCACACTATGATATGTATTCCTTTTTTTTTTCACTCAAATCTCCATTTTATTGACAACAACATGAACATCCTAAAAAGATAAAACTTCAGAGCTATCCCGTTATACAAGTATTTTTCTTAGCTCTCAAATACACCAAACATTTTAAAGTCTCTTTGAAGAAAGAATAGAGAATATGTGTTATCTCCCCCTTTCTTTTCATTTTTGAAATTATTTTCTTCAAAGTTAAAAATTTTTAAGTATCTTATATTGGAATATAGCCAATTAATAATATCGTGATAGTTTCAGGTAGACAGCAAAGAGACTCAGCCATACATATACATGTATCCATTCTCCCCCAAACTCTCCTCCCATCCAGGCTTCCACATAACATTGAGCAGAGTTCCCTGTGCTATACAGTAGGGCCTTATTGATAATCCATTTAAAATATAGCAGTATGTACATGTCCATCCCAAATTCGTTAACTATCCCTTCCTCCCACCCTTTCCCCCAGCAACCATAAATTCATTCTCTAAGTCTGTGAGTCTGTTTTGTAGAGAAGTTCATTTGTATCATTTCTTTTTAGATTCTGTATATAGGGGATGTCATAGCAATATTTCTTATTCTCTGACTTATTTCACTCAACACAACTCTCTACGTCCGTCCATGTTGCTGCAAATGGCATTATTTCACCCTTTTTAATGGCTGAATAATATTCTATTGTATATGTGTACCACATCTTCTTTATCCAGTCCTCTGTCAATGGACATTTGGGTCACTTCTATGTCTTGGCTCTTGTAAACAGTGCTGCAATGAACATCAGGCTGCACATATCCTTTCAGATCATCCTTTTTCTCTGGGTATATGCCCGGGAGTGGGATTGCAGGGTCATATGGTAGCTAGATCCCTCAAGGTTGAGGAAGGAAACTTGTTGGTCCAGCTAGGTTTCTAAATAGGGGAGGGAATAAGCATTTATTCAGGGACTTCCGATGCAGTCCCTCCTGTCCTCCTCATCGTGACCTATGGAGTAGCTGATGTTCTTATCCACATTTCATAGCTGAGAGCAGTAAAGCTTACTGATATGAAGTAACTTGCCTTAGGATGCGCCAGTGCAGGTGTCAGGGCTGACTCCCTCCTGATTCTGATGCCCCGTTTTCAATCTTTCTTTTCTCTTTCATCTGTTAATGTAGCAGAGGTCATGTATGCTACAATCGTCAAAATGAAGATTATCCTGATGATTGAAACATACATGTAAACTGTCTCTGTGGATGCAGATGAAGGCAGGGAAGAAACCGAGAAGATGAGGTGGTCGCTGTGAAAGTGACTTTCCTCAGGGGCTTTTTGGAATGTTGTGTGTAATCTTTAATAGATGTGGATTTGAGCAAATGCTGTTAAAAGGCAATAAATGTTAGTCTGGAGGAGGCTCTGCAGCCATTTTTAGAATGGTAGTGTTTGGAACTGAACCCAGCGTTTCACCTCAATAATACAAAGCTTCAGTGTTCTAGTGGGTGAATGCATACACTCAGGAATAAGTGTCCTTAGAAATGATCACAGTGACTTACATGTAACTCAAGACCTGGCCTTGTTCATTATGTGGGAGCTGCACAGTTGAGCATTCATGAGTTACAAGTTCCCAAAGCACCACAAGCTACAGGCCTATTCTCTGGATGTACTAGAGGTTTCACTGACATTTCCCCAGCTCAGCACAGAATTTTAATCTTTCATGGTTCAAGAGGCCTGTGTCATATACACAGCCTCATTACCAGAACAAATTGCCAAAGAATATGAAGAAAATACACTGAGGTAATGAAACACAGCCTTCAGAGGAACACTTACAGGACTGGTGTTTAGAAGGGCAGCTAAGACCTGTGCTGAAACGATACTTGTGTGGTTCAGAGCATCTTCTGAAGGTAGTTACACATTTCTAGGGGACTGCATTTGATATGTGTTGTGTTTCCATGAGGGTAATTGCCACCTCCCAGAATTACTGCGAGGTTCCTCTGGGTATTCATGATACCTTTCTTTCATCATGCTCATCAAGGCTTTTTCATAAATTCTTCTTAATTATCCTGGCAACTCTCTGGAATAGGTGGGTATAAGTATTATAAATTTTTACTAAAATAAGCGATGTTAAAAATTCCTTAAAGCCTTCTTATGAGCCCATATAATAACAGAGATAACCCAAGTTTGCTGAGTTTAGTTGGCTTAGTACTTCGTTTTGTCTCAGAACAGACAGAAGCCCAGGGACACCTGAATGATATTTGGGATGAAGTCTTTCTTATTGGGACCCAGATAATTGGGTTCTGTGAAACACGATATGGCCTCATCTTCATTTTGAGAGCTGGTGCTGTAAACACTAAAATAGATGACTTAAATGATTCAGCTAATTATACCTCCCCCTTTTTTTTAACATTCACCTACAACACTAGCATGTGATCCCTGAGATAGAGAAAGTTATACGTTAAAATTTTTCTACCTTTATTTTGATGTGATGTATATGTTTATTTTAATGAGCCTTGAAACTAAACCATTTCTTTGCTTCTAATTCATGCTGAATTACCTTCTTATTTCCATGAGACATAAAAATTTTGAAGTATGTCTACATGACAGCACCCTGCTTGGATCTGTGTATAGCTGCTATAAAGTACAGAAAGAGTTATTACCTAAAAAGCTGATACAGACAGGGGCTTGAGGAAAGTGAAGGATACAAGAGTCAAGGAGATATCTAACTTGATCCTGTAGACCAGGAGTTAAGAAATTCAGTCCTGTGGTCAAATCCAGCCCAGACAATTTTGGTATAACCTGTAAGCTAAGAACAATTTTTAAAAAGTCTTGGGAAACTCATTGTTATGTCTCCTTTAACGATATCATTGAAAATATTGTTCATTAATTACAACACATGATATACTCTTTATAGAGATCTGTGGAAGAAATTTCTATTCAGTCTTGGTATCAATAGCAGAAAGGTTGTACTTTTTCTGAGGATTTTTTTTTTTTTTTGTATAATCCTTTGGGACCTGTACATTCCATAACTGTCCAGGTCAGTCCACTTCAAGATGCCTGCCAGAAAGCTCAGAAGTGGGTTCGTGGCTCATTTTCTATTTCTGTGCCAGTTTCATGCTTGGTATCACTCACTTTATGCCCCTGTGTTGTTTTCTCTTTTCTTTTTCACATCTACTCAGAAGTGAGGCTTTGCTATGCTTTATGGATCTAGTAAGTCATGAACATATATTACACATGACACATATATTAAGAATATTAAAACATATATTAAAGGGACTTACCTAACAGTCCAGTGTTTTAGACTTCGCCTTCCAGTATAGTGGGTATGGTTTCGATCTCTGGTCAGGGAGCTAAGATCATATATGCCTCATGGACAAAAAAATCCAAAACATAAAGCAGAAGCAATATTGTCAAAAATTCAATAAATACTGTAAAAAATATATGTATATTAAGTTAAAAATAAGATGTATTGAAACTTTAGCTCCAGAAACTCACAGAGCATTCCTTATGGTCTCATCTCAGAGAACTCGTCACCTTTTTCCTATTGTTCTATGACTTTCCAGGGCTCTGAGTCTGTAGGACCTTATGGAAACCAATCCTGAAAATGCTTATTAAGTGCTTTGTGGTCTAATGATTTGCCCTTGCTGCAGGCTTATCAGCAAACCCCCTGAAGCTGGATAAAGATACAGATCAGATGTTCTTCATCTAGAGTCCAGAGGACTTAGGAGGGTTGTGAACTTGGATGAAAAATTATTTTTATAACCTATAATAGAAATTTATCACTTCCTTCAATGATGATCAGGATTTATTTATTTATTTGGCTGCATCCGGTCTCAGTTGTGACATGTGGGATCTTTTCATGTGACATGTATGCTTGCCCCTTGGCATATGGGATCTTAATTTCCCAACCAGGGATCAAACTTCAGTTCTCTGCATTGGAAGGCAAATTCTAAATCACTAGACAGCCAGGGAAATCAGCCAACAAATCATCACATTATTAATAGTGCTTGTGATTATGTCAACAATAGAAGACATAGATATTTTCAGATCCCATAGGTTTTTGCTTATGTTTCTGATGTCATGAAAATTTCTGAGTTCTTTATTTCTCTGAAAATAAGATAATTATTGTAGCTACCCCTCTAAACATCAGTATCTTTTTATTTAATATTCTGATAAAGAAGTATATTTATTACCACCCTGTAATTTTTTTTTTAATTGATAACTGTAATTCATGTTTTCCTTTGCAATCCTTTGTGTTTTATTTTATGCATTTAAAAATATTTTTCTGAGAAGGGTCAATAGACCACCAAAGGAATTCTTCTCAAAGGATAAGAAAGTTCTGTACATGGGTACACCCACGTAGGCCCACACACACAGTTTTTACAAGCCGTTCCAGAGGATTCACAGAAGTCCAGACAAGGTCCATATCTAATAAGCAGTTTAGAAACTCAGGCCCTGTTAGCTAAAATCCATGATAGAAGATCCACATGAGGGAGGGGGTTTATTTTATTTTATTTATTTATTTATTTATTTTGAGAGTCAGTTCAAATGAATCACTTCTAGGAATCAACCTACAGTGCTTAGTCATAATCTTAGACATAGTATTGATTCTGGCTGTCATCATTTAGAATGATATCTTCCATCCGTTAAGCAAGGAATGTACAAATCTTCATAAAAAGAATCTCTTGGCTTTTGCTATCACCTCTTGACATTTTTCAGTGAGGAATTACAAAGTTGCTACTCGGGGACTTCCCTGGATGTCTAGTGTTTTAGAATTCGCCTTCCAATGCAGAGGACTGAAGTTTGATCCCTGGTTGGGAAATTAAGATCCCACATGCCAAGGGGCAAGCGTGCATGCCACATGAAAAGATCCCACATGTCACAACTGAGACCGGATGCAGCCAAATAAATAAATAAATATTTTAAAAAAAATCTACCACTGTGCACTCTTTGATTTCTAGTTTGTATTGGAAAGAGCTTTGAGTCTTTGAATGGTCAGAGTGGATATGTACATATTTCATAAATTTGGAATTGGATAAAAGGTACAAATGCCGCCAGATGTTAAGTACATGATACTTTTCCTATCGTTCTGTTCTGCACGGTTTTGTTGGTGGTGCCTGCACTGATCGAGCATATGTTTTTGTTCATGAAGCCCCGGCTCATTTGAGAGTATCATTCTCTGCTGATAATCTGTGCTGTGCATCCCTGGTTAGGAGCTGCTTTACACTTGCATGGCGTTTGTGTGTTCTTCTGTCCCTTTTATTGCACTGGAATTCTGAATTCTCTCCTTATTTTATTGAGATCTGAGGGGGACCTTAGAGATTATCTAGTCTGCTGTTTCTCAACTGTGCTAAACTTTACAAAATACTGATGCCTAGACACCACTCCCAGAGAAGTGGATTGAATTGGTCTGCGTGGGGTTCTTCAAAACTTGGGTAAGAGGTTCCTTGGTCTGGCCCGGCTAGAGAACCATCACCTAGCTTACTTCTTACCCCATACAAATGTGGAGCATGGCAACATGCCTGAGGTCCTCCAGCTAGCTAGTAATAGATGGGTTTTCCCTACTTCAGAGTGCCATTTGCTCTTTAAAGATTTTTTTTTTTCCCCAAAAAATGCTAGGCCATTTACCAGCTAAATCAGACTTTTGTGATGGCCACAATCCTCATGGAATATTTAAAATTAAATAGTACAGCTACAATATTTAAGAATTTGCCATCCTTGTCCTATTTTAACATGACCTAATGAATAGACAGCTTTCTGGAAAAACCTGGAGACTGTTCTTTCTTAGTCAGTTGTTCCTGGCGGTGGTAACAATTTATCCCTGGACATTTTCCCCACTCCTGAATCACAATTAAGAGAGTGGCTTATTTTTGTAAGTAGCTTATAATTCTTAATAGTACAAGTCTCTAGACCTTTCTGTTGAACCTAATGTGTCCCAGTGGGAATAAATCTAAATCTTGTCATATTTGATGGCTTTGAATATTAAAGACCCACGTTGGAAGAACTCTCCAAAAAATAAGCTTGCCTTCCCATGTGATTTGCCAGCATAAATCCAACATTTCTGGGATATACATATAAGTACCTCATCAGCAGAAATGCTGTTCATTTATATATTTCATGCCTATCATCTGAACTTACTAAAGAAAGAAATTGAAGTCACTCAGTCTTGTCTGACCCTTTGCGACCCCATGGACTATAGCCTACCAGGCTCCTCCATCCATGGGATTTTCCAGGCAAGGTACTAGAGCAGTTGCCTTTTCCTTCTCCAGGAGATCTTCCCAACCCAGGGATTGAACCTGGATCTCCCGCATTGTAAGCAGATGCGTCTAAGCCACCAAGGAAGTTACTAAATGAATCAACTTACTAAAATGAATCAAATCAATTTATAACCATTCTGACTTTTTCACCCACACTGATAAACTGCTTGCCTTGTTTTATCTGATCAAGGATTTTGGTCAACTTGATATATCTCATTGAGCTTAAAAATTAATAATGCTTTGCCTTATATAACACATCTTCACAGAGATTATTCATTCTTAATGCAGTAAATGAGAGGGGGGAAAACAGATTTAATATAGATAATAGGTTTAAAAAGATTATATGACTCAAGCTAGTGCAATTCCTTTTTTCTAATTTATTTTTTATTGCAGTATAGTTGATTGACAATGTTGTATTAGTTTCAAGCGTGCAGCAAAGTGATTCAGTTTTATGTAGAGAGAGAGAGAGAGGGAGAAGAAGAGAGAGTGAGTGAAACAGAGAGAGAGAGAAAGAGAAAAAGCGAGAGAGTCACCAGGGAAGCATATATATATATATATACATACACATTCTTTTTTAGGTTCTTTCCCCACATAGATTATTACAAAATATTGAGTATAGTTCCCTGTGCTGTACAGTAGGTTCTTGTTGGTTATTTATTTTATATATGGCAGTGTATATATTCTAATACTATCACTCAGTCATGTTTGACTCTTTGCAACCCCATGGACTGTAGCCCACCAGGATTCTCTGTCCATGGGATTGTCCAGGAAAGATTACTGGAGTGAGTTGCCATTTCCTCTTCCAGGGGATCTTCCTGACCCAGGGATTGAACCCACATCTCCTGTGTCTCCTGCATCCTATGTAAATTCTTTACCCACTGAGCCATAGAGGAAGTATATATTTTACTCCCAAATTCTTAATTTATCCCTTCCCCTGGCAATGACAATTCTTAAATCAGTGGCAGGTTTTCTGATCTACAGTTGGTTTCTTTATGACAGGAACTTCCATTTACCTTCTTTTTCCTTCTGTCTCATTTTTAAATGAGTTTGGTTATAACTATTTTGAAAAAGACCCCGATACTGGGAAAGATTGAGGGCAGGAGGAGAAGAGGGTGACAGAGGATAAGATGGTTGGATGGCATTACTGACTGAGCAAATTCCAGGAGATAGTGAGGGATAGGGCAGCCTGGTGTGCTGCAGTCCATGGGGGTGCAAAGAGTTGGCCACAACTTAGCGTCTGAACAACAATTTTGAAAACAATGTGTCCATATATATTAAACATANAAGATGGTTGGATGGCATTACCGACTGAGCAAATTCCAGGAGATAGTGAGGGATAGGGCAGCCTGGTGTGCTGCAGTCCATGGGGGTGCAAAGAGTTGGCCACAACTTAGCGTCTGAACAACAATTTTGAAAACAATGTGTCCATATATATTAAACATAACAAAATTCAAATTCTCCTTTTCCTATAATTCTTTTTAAAATTATCAGGACAGAAAATAAACTTCACCTATAGTAGGTCAGAATATCTTAGAATCAAAAATGACATAGATTAACTGGCTTGGCCTCTAGTAACCAGGATAAAGAAGAAAAGGGAATTCTACACTAAGCCCTCTCACCATCCCTATGTAGAATCAGCACGGAGAATTGCCTCCCCAAGAAAGAGCTGTGTTTCTCTTCTAGATCATCTTCATTTTTGCAGGCAATTTAATTTCAAAGTTTCGTAGAGTAGAATCCCTTTATCAAGTTACTCTGGGAGAGCTATCTGCTATCTCTTTATTGGACAGCAACATTATCTATGCAGTGTATAAGGTTTATGTTATACATGTGCATGTAGATTGCACTGTGAACCACTCCATATCTAGGACTGATTCTAGATCTGCACCTGCCAAAGGATGAACGTTTAAAAAATATGATCACAGAGATGAGAAAGTGAAAGTGAAGTCACTCAGTCGTGTCCGACTCTTAGCGATCCCATGGACTGCAGCCCACCAGGCTCCTCCGTCCATGGGATTTTCCAGGCAAGAGTACTGGAGTGGGATGCCATTGCCTTCTCCAGTCTTTTTTTAAAAGCTATGCTTAGCCTTATGAATATAGATAAGCATTTTAATGAATTAATTTTGATAAGACTTAATGGAAAAAATGTTTAAGCATAAAAAAATAAAACCAAAAAGCTACAAGAAAAAAATATGGATCTTATGATCTCATAGCTAGGAAGACCTAAGTATGACACAAATTCAGATACCACACACACACAAACACATGTACAAAATTATTTTTTAATTAAAACCAAAAGACAAACAACAACCTGTGGGAAATTTTATAACTCAGAGAAGACATAGTTCTGCTTTTCAAAATATACAGCATTCCTACAATTCAATATTTTAAATTATCAACAATCCAATGGGGAAAAAATTGTGGGAAAACAATATGAAGTTTGCAGAAGAGGAAATGCAAATGATTCTTAAATATATGATAAGATGCTGAGTCTCATTNCAAAATATACAGCATTCCTACAATTCAATATTTTAAATTATCAACAATCCAATGGGGAAAAAATTGTGGGAAAACAATATGAAGTTTGCAGAAGAGGAAATGCAAATGATTCTTAAATATATGATAAGATGCTGAGTCTCATTTATTGCAAGAAATAGAAATTAAAAGTATGAGACTGAATTTTTCACCTATCAGATTGGCACAGGTGAAAATTTAACATGTTATATTGGCAAATGTATGAGAGAAAAAACATTCTTATACATTGCTCGTGAGATATATATATGTTAGTAAAATCTCCATAAAGATTTAGAAATGTCTATTAAAATTAAAACTTTGAGCATATTCTTTGAGCTAGCAATTCAAATTCTAGAACTTTTTTCTATAGAGATCTTGCAAATAAGTGAGATGACTTTCTTGGTAGCATTTTGTAACAAAGGGTTGCTGCTGCCGCTGCTGCTGCTAAGTCACTTCAGTCGTGTCTGACTCTGTGCGACCCCATAGACAGCAGCCCACCAGGCTCCCCTGNAAGAAGAGATAAGAAAGCCTTCTTCAGCGATCAATGCAAAGAAATAGAGGAAAAGAACAGGATGGGAAAACTAGAGATCTCTTCAAGAAAATTAGAGATACTAAGGGAACATTTCATGCAAAGATGGGCTAGATAAAGGACAGAAATGGTATAAGTAAAAAGGGCCTGATACAAAAGAGTGTCTGGTTACATTTGGGAGAAAAAGGAAAAAAGATGTATATAGTTATAAGCACATAGAATATCCCTGGAAGGATACATAGTAAATTAATAGTATTACTGCCTGCAGCAAAGAGAACTGAGTGGCTTGGTTAGAAATTTACCTTTCAAAATGAGAAAGCTGTANGAGAAAAAGGAAAAAAGATGTATATAGTTATAAGCACATAGAATATCCCTGGAAGGATACATAGTAAATTAATAGTATTACTGCCTGCAGCAAAGAGAACTGAGTGGCTTGGTTAGAAATTTACCTTTCAAAATGAGAAAGCTGTATTTATCTATCTTTCTAGATAATATATATATAGTCAGGAACTGTGAAGGGTCTGTGATTTTATCCCACTTGCAGTCTTAGTTACCTTGCCATAATTTCATGGGTAGTGGCAGAAAGTAGCTCCTGAGTCAGAGACAAAGGGCTTTATTACTTACAGCACAGCAATCATGAATATCAGCTTTCGTGTTGGTTTCTCTTGCCCCCATCTCCCCAAAGGGGCATGCATCTGGATGGATACCTGCACGGGCAGTGAGCTGTATTACAGTAAAGGAACTGTAAGTGAAGGGAACCTGAATCTTTTTCATGATGGGCAGTTGGGAGGCTAGGCTTCCCAGGTGGCTCAGTGGTAAAGAATATGCCTGCTGATGCAGGAGACACAAGAGACTCGGTTCAATCCCTGGGTCGGGAAGATCCCCTGAAGTAGGAAGTGGCAACCCACTCCAGTATTCTTGCCATGAGATCATGGACAGAGGAGCCTGGCTGGCTACAGTCCATGGGCCGCAAAGAGTTGGACATGACTGTACACACACACACAACACTCGCCCTTTGTTCTGGAGGGGATGTTATCTCTCTCAACCAAGACTATTCACTATACAAACATCCTTGAAAAGATAATCTGAAATAAAAAGCAATTAACACTCTGCCCAGCAAAAGATGGGCAGAGACACAAGAGAACAATGGAGAATTATCTGCATCTCTTATTTATTTGTAATATTGTGCATTCATATACATTCATGGGCTTTTTTGGGGGGTTGGATATTTTATATATTTTATAAATGTATATATACACACATTCATTTGGCCACTCAGTGTGGCATGCAGAATCTGAGTTCCTTAACCAGGAATGGAACCCGTGCCATTAAGTCTTACCCACTAGACCACCAGGGAAGTTCCCATATATGAGGTCTGAAGACTAACAGTAACTCTTGATCATTTGAGCCTCTCAGATAAATGGTGTGGAGTGTGAACTCGTTGGTCATTGGTCACGTTACTAGGCCCAGATCTGGTGTCACTTAACTACCTCGATCAAAGAATGCAGTGGCCACAAACTGCACTCTGCACCCGGCCCCCTACTCTAAGGGTGAGTCGCCGGGCATGAGGAGCCCCAACCAAGAACAAGAGCAGGCATGAGTCACCGCAGCTGCCTCTCCCCCACCGCAGCAGGCAGCAGGAGCTGCCACTTTGGGCACTGGTAGTACTCTCACTTGGGGATCAGACCCATTATTTTCTTTAGCATTGTAGTGAATGCTAAAGAAAGTGCATTCTAGTGCACCAACCCCAAGCATCCAGTATCATGCATTGAACCTGGACTGGCGACTCGTTTCACATATGATATTTAACATGTTTCAATGCCATTCTCCCAAATCATCCCACCCTCTCCGTCTCCCACAGAGTCCAAAAGACTGTTCTACACATCTGTGTCTCTTTTGGCAAAACCAATACAATATTGTAAAGTAATTAACCTCCAATTAAAATAAATAAATTTATACTAAAAAAAAAAAAGAAAATGCATCCTTTATTTGGCTTCATTTAGCTCAATTTCCCACTGAAATCAGTTTTAGGCCTTTCCTTTGCAAAGTATGAATTGAAATTGGGTGATGAGGAGGGAGAGACTTTCTTGGCTTTGGCACCTGGGTAACAAAGTAGCCCAGGAACAAGCTTTCATTCATCCATGGGACACACTGGATTTGTGTCCTAGAGTTCAGGGTGGGCCCAGAGGAGTCACGGTGGGTCTGTGAAGGGATGAATTAGCGTCCTGTTAGAAAGGTGTTGAGCCCCTTATTCGCCTTGAATGCCCTGTTTTTGCAGCAGCCACGGCAGTGGCCCATATTTTTAAACTTTTTATTGAAGTATAGTATATGTATATGAAAATATATAAATCTTAAGTGTTCTGCTCGATACATTTTCATAAAGTGAATATAGTTGTGTAACCAGCTCCTGGATTAAGAAACAGAATACTATCCGAATCCCAGAAGCCCCTTTCAATTGCTACCTCTTCCTCCACAGGTAATCATCTGATTATTTTTGCTTGTACAAAATAGAGTACAAATAGAATGGTATACCATACACTCTGTATACGGCTTCTTTTGCCCCAAGTTATGTTTCTGAGAGTCCTGCATATTGCTGTATTGTTTGAGTGAGGTTGGAATTTGTTCATCCTTATTGCTGCATAGCAGTCATTCTCAGTCAGGGTGATTTTCTCCTCGGGACATTTGGCATTGTTTGGAGACATTTTCTTGAGGTTACAACCAGGGAAGGAGGGAAGTTACTGTTAACCATCTTATAACACACAAGACAGCCTCCCGCAGCAAAAGCCCAAAATGTCAGTAGTGCTGAGGCTGTAAAACCCTGCTGTATAATAATAATATCCCATCATGTGAATATACCACAGTTTATTTACTCAGATATTTCTTAGAGCCTCAACTACAGCATTCATGAACATTATACAAATCAGGCCTGGCTTCGGAATTCTTGAAACCATGCTTACCACAGTCTCAGCAAAATAAAAAATTACCAAATAAGATATGCTTTTTATACTTAGAATAAGTGTTAAAGTCAAAATGAATTACTATGTACAGTCTTAGTCATAGACAAAAATTGTGTATTTTGGAATCGCTACAAGAATTTGAAGAGATTCTGAATGAGAGGATGGAATGTGCTAAATCCAGGTTTTTACCAAAGAATAAAGACCTGAAGGACTGTTGTTAAAAACATCTTTATTGAAATAAACTTACATATCATAAAATTCATATAGTTCATTAAATAAATACACAAGGCAAAGATTCTGAGTAGATTTACAGAATTGTGCAGCCCTCACCAACCCAATTTTGGAACATTTTCATCACACCCAAAAGATCCCTTGTGCCCACATTGCAGCCACTGCTCTTTCTACCCTGACATCATTACTTCATTCTTTTTTATGGCTGCATAGTATTCCATTGTATGGATATGTCACATTTTGCTTATCTATTCACAAGTTGATGGCCAGTTGGGCTGTATCCAGTTGTGGCAATTATAAAAAATGAACATGACAGTNCATTTTCATCACACCCAAAAGATCCCTTGTGCCCACATTGCAGCCACTGCTCTTTCTACCCTGACATCATTTCTTCATTCTTTTTTATGGCTGCATAGTATTCCATTGTATGGATATGTCACGTTTTGCTTATCTATTCACAAGTTGATGGCCAGTTGGGCTGTTTCCAGTTGTGGCAATTATAAAAAATGAACATGACAGTTCTTTTAACTTGAGTTATACTTGATCTTGTTGTGTTAATTACTGCTGTACAGAAAAGTGATTCAATTATGCTATATATATTCTTTTATGTTGTTTTCCATTATGGTTTATCATAGGATATTGAGTGTAGCTCTCTGTGTTATACAGTAGGACCTTGTTGTTTATCCATTCTATATGTTAAAGCTTACATCAGCTGACCCCAACCTCCCCCTCCATCCTTTTCCCAGCTCCCTCCCCTTGGCAACCACCACTCTGTTCTCTATGTCTGTGATTCTGTTTCTGTTTCATGGATAAGTTCATTTGTGTTGTATTTTAGATTCCACATATACGTGATCACTTCAGTCCAGTCACTCAGTTGAGTCCGACTCTTTGCAACCCCAGGAATCACAGCACGCCAGGCCTCCCTGTCCATCACCAACTCCCGGAGTTNCTGTTTCATAGATAAGTTCATTTGTGTTGTATTTTAGATTCCACATATAAGTGATCACTTCAGTCCAGTCACTCAGTCGAGTCCGACTCTTTGCAACCCCAGGAATCACAGCACGCCAGGCCTCCTTGTCCATCACCAACTCCCAGAGTTCACTCAGACTCACGTCCATCGAGTCAGTGATGCCATCCAGCCATCTCATCCTCTGTCATCCCCTTCTCCTCCTGCCCCCAATCCCTCCCAGCATCAGGGTCTTTTCCAATGAGTCAATTCTTCTCATGAGGTGGCCAAAGTACTGGAGTTTCAGCTTTAGCATCATTCCTTGCAAAGAAATCCCAGGGCTGATCTCCTTCAGAATGGACTGGTTGGTATATGGTGTTTGTCTTTCTCTTTCTGACTTACTTCACTTGTATGATAATTTCTAGGTGCATCCATGTTGCTTCAAATGGTATTATTTTATTCCTTTTTGTATGGGTGATTTGTACTCTATTGTATAAATGTACCACATCTTTATCCATTCATCCGTTGATGGATATTTAGGTTGTTTGCATGTCTTGGCTGTCGTGACTAGTGCTGCTATGAACATAGGAATACATGTATCTTTTTGAATTATAGTTTTGTTCTGATATGAGCCCAAGAGTGGGGTTGCTGGATCATATGGTAATTCTAATTTTAGTTTTCTGAGGAACCTCTATATTGCTTTCCACAGGGGCTGCACCAAGTTACATACTCACCAACAGTGTAGGAAGGTTCCCTTTAACATGAAGCATTTTGAAGTATAGCTAAATAATTGGCAAACACAAGTAGGCTTTTGAAAGAAGGACATGATTCTGGGTCAGATAATCTGTATCTTTTTCAAGGATAATTTGACTAATTAAAATAAAATAGGAAGGAAAAAAGACAGAATGGCATAAGGAGTATTAGACTTAAAGGAAAAGGAAATATCTGACATTTAACCATACAGACTCTAGCATTTTTGCAGGAATTTTATAGACAAATAGGCTAAACTACAGGGCAGCAAAGCTCTGCCTTAAAGAGAAGGATAAGAATAATTGGTTGTCCTCAGAGAAGTCATTAAACATGCTTCATTTTAGTATCCTATGATAAAATAAATCATAGCTTCAAAGGATAGACTGCTACTAGAATGGATATACAAGGGACCACTGTATCCATTAATAAAGAATGATATAGAGAAAGGGCACTCAGGTGAAGTCAGGGTTATACTTCATAGGACTGTGAAGATCACAGACAAAAGCAGCAAGAAAGTATTCTTTAAATCATAAGGCTATCGTTAACAGATATTAAGGCTTGTGTGTTAGTTGCTCAGTCGTGTCCGACTCTTTGAGACCCCATGGACTGTAGTCCGCCAGGCTCCTCTGTCCATTGGATTTCCCAGGCAAGAATACTGGAGTGGGTAGCCGTTTCCTTCTCCAGCAAATCAATGGATCAAACATGGGTTTCCTGCATTGTAGACAGATCCTTGATCATCTGAGCCACCAGGGAAGCCCCATTAAGGCTTACCCCTTACTAAAGAATCCACCTGCAGTGCGGGAGACCTGGGTTCGAATCCCTAAGCTGAGAAGATCCCCTGGAGAAGGGAAAGGCTACCCACTCCAGTATTCTAGCCTAGAGAATTCCATGGACTCTATAGTCCACGGGGTCGCAAAGAGTTGGACATGACTGAGTGAACTTCACTCACTTACTAAACACAGTAAGACAGTAAGATTATTTGGCCAATGCCCACTTTTTTATTCCCACAGAAGACAAAGTATCCCAAGAGACAAGCTGAAGAATGCAGTTTGTGAAATGTTAATATGGCCAGACTTCATCATTTATGGCTAGTGCCTTATTTACATTACAGATTAAACTCGCAAATGAATCTAGTTAGTTTAGATGAGAAATTGAGTAGTCCTTCATCCCCATTCAACAAACTACCAGATTTTTCTAGTGCTTCCAATGAGGTGGATTGGCTCTACATTTACTGACCATAAATAATACGGTATCCAACACCACTCATCAGCCAACTGCATTGCGGCCCCCAAATGAATTATTTGTCATGAAATCTTATCCTCAATGTTCCAATCATCCAATCTAAGCTGAATGAATATTTGTTGTCTTTAGTATGTTTATATTCAGGCTTAGTATGGGTATACTCTGGCTGCCAGAAAGCATGCAACCCTTGTAAATAACAGAGAAAACAAAATTAAAGTCTAATATTGGAAATTGTAAGTGACATTCATGCTTTTTAAATCATGTTTTTATCATATCAACTCAAAGAAATTCAAGTGTACATTTCTATCCAGGTTCAACAAACATCTTAAACAAGAAAGAAAGGAAAGAGAGAGGGGGGACAGGAGCAGAGAGAAGGAAGAAAGGGAGGGAGGAAGGGAGCAGAGGCAAGGGGTGGGGAAGGAAAGGAAACGTAAAGCTGTAGCTTTTGCTTACCTGACTCAGGTTTCCATCTTGATAGTTATGTCCATAAAAGCTCTGTGTTTGCTTAAGTTTTGCTGAGTTAGTTTGTTCCTGTGGGTCTTGCAGAAGAGCAAAGCTTAACACCTAGCACTCCACCCCCAGTCTTGCTGGCACAGATCAACAAAGGGACAGCTTTTAAGGTAAGTACACAGAATCCAGTCGGAACAGCCTCGAGGCTGACTTTCCCCAGTGGAACCAAGAAGACCCTTGTTTCTGTGGCAGATTTAATAACTAGTGTTCAGACAGTTTATAATTTACATCCTGAGAGGATTTCCCTAGGCTATAAAACCACCTTAACTCAATGAAAGTTGTTTTCTATTCTTGCACTGGAGTTTTAAGATGAAGTCCTTAAGATGGAAAGTTACGTACACGATAATCACTCCGAATATTTATAATAGACAAAAGTTATAAAACATGGCATTTAAAAATATGTTGTGAAAAGAAAGAAAATGCCTAAAAAAAACAAGCATGAAATGATTAAAAAAAAAAAAAAAGTCCCACCATCAACATCAAGCCATCTGCCCCAGATGAAGCTACTGTGGACAGTGTTGTTATGGGAGATGTGCAAGATGTGTAAGTGGGGGTGGCTCCAGGGCCCCGTTTCAGCCTGGGCAACATAGGCAAATGCAGGGGACTGAGTGAGTCAGAAGGAGGAGAAGCACAGAGGAAAAACACGGCCAGGCCGAGAGGTTGAGCTGAGCTAACTGACCGAACCCAGTGTGAGGACAAAGCCCCTGGACACCTCACTCATCCAGCCGAGGAATGGGGTTAGAGGGTACGGAGGTTTTTGAGCCCTGAGATGCAGTTTGTGCTTCCACAGATTCTGAGGGTAGTGCAGATCATTCCTAATTGTGTTGCTCCTACATACAAACTAGGTCCAGAAGCATGGTAGTTCAACAGTGTGGGGCTTGTGTCTGTCTAAGGGAATAATGCCTTCAGCCTTACATCTGCTTTTTCCATCACCTGACGGGAACCAAATCGATCTCTGTGGTGTGAATTTGTGTTAGTGTGCAAAGTTCCTGTGTGGATCCTGCAGAACTGTGGTTGGAAATATTTTGTCTTGCTGTGGATTCATGAAGGTTTAAAGACATGATCAGGCATAGAGAATACACTTGTGTTTGCTGAGTAGGGAGAAGGGTGGGAGAGGGATTGGGAGTTTGGGATTAGCAGTGAACTAGCGACTTCCCTTTCACTTTTCAGTTTCATGCATTGGAGAAGGAAATGGCAACCCACTCCAGTGTTCTTGCCTGGAGAATCCCAGGGACGGGGGAGCCTGGTGGGCTGCGGTCTATGGGGTGACACAAAGTTGGACACGACTGACGTGACTTAGCCCCAGCAGCAGCAGTATAAATAGGCTGGATAAACAGCAAGGTCCTACTGTATAGCACAGGGAACTATATTCGAGATCACATGATAAACTATAATGGAAAAAAGAAAAAAAAAAGACTGAGTTAGGCAACCCAGCTGCAGTAAGAGCCACTTTTCACTTCTACTTATTCAGAAACTTCTTGCTTGTACTACATAGTAGCAGAAAAGTAACAGTTAATATGGGGCCTGCCTAGCCAATTTGAATCTATTTATAGCTACATTATATCCATATAGTCTAAAAGATGCAGCAAAATAGAGTTGTGGGATGATCTTAATGCAGGATCAATGAGGACTGAAGCCTACCCATCAGGTTAATCCTATGTTTAAAAAAAACCAAAAATCTTAGTCTTTCCCCTCCAGACCTAGATTTTTGCCTTGACTTAGCTGGATCATTGTTGCAAGAGTCTTTTTTCTGTCTACTTGTGTGAAAGCAGCCATGATAGTTGCACGTGGATCGTTTGTCATTCAAGTTGTAGTTGCAAAGGTAAGCCGTGCTCTGAGCGAGTCCTCAAGGAACAGTTCAGCTATGCTCATCACAGGTCTGATTCATGGCATGACATGTCAGTTGCACAGTCAGCTGTCTCAGGGGGTCGGCCTTGTCCTTGAACACTACAGATTATTTGTTTTGCCTGTTTTTGAGCTCTAGATAGATGAAATCATTCCGTATGTCCTTCTTTGGTGTCTGACTTCCTTCAGCATTGTGTTTGCAAGACCCTTCCTTACTGTCGTGTGTTGTTGTACATTGTTCATTCTCATTGTTGTATCGTGTTCCATTTTAGTGAAACGCCACGATTTACTTACCAGACTGCTGTTGAATGGCAATTGGGTGTCTTTCAATATTTATAACAACTTGTGAGGTAGGTGCTATTATTCTGTCCATTTTGGGGAGAGGGAAACTAAGGCTGTGAGCAGCTTTGGAATTCATTTATCTCAGGTTAGTTAGGCCTCTGTGGTC